>OU015499.1:23978960-24501460 GCA_907164885.2 Dolomedes plantarius | reverse complement strand
GAATGCGTTGCTAGCATGCCATGTTGCGTGTTTACTGCATCAGCGACAGCTGTCAAGTATTCCTTTTAATGAACTGATATGTATGCACTCGCTCTGAGACATTGTCAAAATCCTTTGGAGCCGAAATATTCGCACATATTTAATTATAGTCAAAGTTTTCCTGGTACTAGACTATTGGTATATGCATGCCTTTCTTTTTTCTCTCCTATTTCTATGCTGATAAGAGGTCATCGTCTCCTAAAAATGGGAGTTTTGATTTCTCAGGTCGAGATGTTCAAGCCCCAGTGATTGCAGCTGTTAGATACGCGGGACACAGAGCGTATGAATTTGTATCCTTTTTACCGTATCTCGTATTATGAAACATGATATGAAATAGTGATGCTAGTTCTTTTTATTAACCTGTAAGTGTTAACCATTTCCTTACGGGGTGGGATAGCATGTACCCCAAGAATACTGGCCCAAGAATGAACACACACATATATAAATATATATATATATATATATATATATATATATATATATATATACATATATATATAATATACGAGGGTCAATTTTTAAGTAAGAACCGTTTTGTAATGGAATAAGAGAAACTTTAGTTATGAACGTAAATTGTATCACAAACTAAAATATGAACATTTTTTCACTTTTTAGCATAGTCACCCTTATTATTTTAAACATTTGTCGTGTCACCAGCTTTTGGATCCCATAATCAAAGAACTCTCCGCCTGACCGTTAAATCTGTTAGTAACAGTTTCTTGCAACATGTCATCATTTTCCAAGAGCTTTCCACCAACAAATTCCGTAAGTTTTAGAAACAGATGAGAATCTGATAGTGCTAAATCAGGGCTGTTTGGCGGATGATCCAGTAATTCCCAATGAAAATTGTCAAATTCGACGGCGGGAACTGCTCTCTAGCGGCGTAATTCTGCTTCACGACAATGCTCGGCCTCACGTTGCGACAAGAATAAGGACGCAACTAGACAATTTTCATTAGGAATTACTGGATCATCCACCATACAGCCCTGACTTAGCACCATCAGACTCTCATCTGTTTCCAAAACTTAAGGAATTTCTTGATGGAAAGCGCTTGGAAAATGATGACATGCTGAAAGAAACTGTAACTAACTGGTTTACCGGTCAGGCGGAGAGTTTTTTGATGATGGACCATAGGAACATGTGATTAACTGTGTTACCTAGGCCATCGCCTTCTATTGATGACGGAATCCAAAAGCTGGTGACAAGACTTGACAAATGTTTAAATGTTAATGGTTGAAAAGTGAAAAAATGTTCATATTTTATTAATTTGTGATACAATTTACGTTCATAACTAAAGTTTCTCTTACTCCATTACAAAACGGTTCTTACTTAAAAAATGACCCTCGTATATATATATATATATATATATATATATACAAACATATATATATACATATACGTATATATATAACATAAAAACCCCTATATTCAATTCAAATTCTAAATTGCCTTGGGCGTTGTCGCGATTGAGCTATTTTCGCTTCTGATTCCAAGAACAAAGCAAGCGCAGCGTCCCCTCAAAAAATATAATTTCTAGCGCATCTTTACGTAATAATAATACGTCACCTCTGACATCAGAGTCATAGTTTCAGCCAATGGCTACAGACTTGTGATCACATGGCAAGACGCTCATAAAGTTTATATAAGTTCCAGCATACCTCGAAGAGCAGATTTTGGCGTGGCACTGTTGCCTAATAAACCTCTGTCATCGATGATAAAGAATGGAGAAATAAAAGTATTTGCAGACGTGAAAAGATAATTGTATTATTGAGTACGACTACGTTTATTCCCGGTGTGATATGCCGGCTCCGGCCATCATTCCCGCCGGGCCGGTATATTACATATATATATATATATATCCCTTAAAAAGGCCGTTCTTACAAAGGAGATATGAAATTTCCCGTTCTAAAGCGGGAATCGGAAAAATAGGCCCCGTAAGCTAAAGGTTAACAAATGCGTATCTCTTTTCACGATCATTTTATTTTCCGCCTTAGATGATGAATATATGACCGGCATTATCTTCGATGAAATTCAACGGTAAGGATCCACAATGTTGTATTTGTATCACGCATCATTGTCTTCAGATGAATCGGTGATGGACAAACTCTTAAGTGGATCATATTCATGGCATATCTGCGTTACGATACAGAACAGCATCCACACTTGCACGATTCATCATACATATCTCGAAATGATACAAGTTATCACTCTGAGGTAGCGGAAATATTTCACGAAACGTCTGCCAGCAGATCTTTCGACTTGTACCAATATTTTGGTCTTAAGTGCTCATTCCCAAATACTCTAAAAAAAGGATAAAATAATTAATTACTCTTTTAGCTTTATACTGTTTCTATGGCGGGAATAAGCTTGATCATTGTAATACTACTTTTATGTTCTGTTTTATAAGAACAATAAAGCATTTCTTACATTTGTGCAATGTTTAGTTCAAAATGGAATACTTTGAATAGTCCACTAATGACCGACGATTCGAAAGGTAAACATGGAAAACCGTAATTTGACATAAAATGGCCGAATCCTGGCCACTTTATGCCGAACCCTGATGTATCATTGCAGTGTAGAAATTTTCCCATGAAAGCTGAACTATGCTGTTTCTATGGCGGGAATAAGCTTGATTATTGTAATACTTCCTTTATGTTCTGCTTTACAAGAACAATAAAGTATTCCTTATTTTTGTGCAATGTTTATTTCAAAATGGAATACTTTGAATAGTTCACTAATGACCCATGCTTCGAAAAGTAAACATGTAAAACCGTAATTTGACATAAAATGGCCGAATCCTGGCCACTTTATGCCGAACCCTGGTGTATCATTGCAGTGTAGAAATTTTCCCATGAAAGCTGAACTATGCTGTTTCTATGGCGGGAATAAGCTTGATTATTGTAATACTTCCTTTATGTTCTGCTTTATAAGAACAATAAAGTATTCCTTACTTTTGTGCAATGTTTATTTCAAAATGGAATACTTTGAATAGTTCACTAATGACCCATGCTTCGAAAAGTAAACATGGAAAACCATAATTTGACATAAAATGGCCGAATCCTGGCCACTTTATGCCGAACCCTAGTGTATCATTGCAGCGTAGAAATTTTCTCATGGAAGCTGAAAATTTATAATGACGAATGAATACTTTTGTTAAGTATATGGTGATTTTATAATGAAAGAATGAAAACTAACGAAAACATTGTAATTTGCTTATCAGCAGTTAAAACTGCTGTATACTAAGCCTACTGGATTCGCTCACCTCAATGTTAACCTATGGATAAAATTTGTCTATTTACAGCTATATAAATGCTGATATAATCCAATAAAAAGGGTATTTTCAGATAGCCTGAACTTTTCTGCAACAGGATTCATTTTATAACTTTCGACCACCAAAGGAATTAATGAACGTTTAAAACACACTATACCAGTTCCGCCCCCCTTGAATAATTAAAATTTTAAAATATCATTTGCATTTTTTAAAAAAAAACGAAATATGTCCTAAGGTGTAAATTTTTTTCTTTAGTACGGAGTACATTAAAAAAATCTTTAAATTCGAGTCGGCAATCCTTGGACACATTTTTTCCGTAGGTAAACATTGAGGTGAGCGAATCCAATAGGGTTAGTACATAGCAGACTTAATAGGCAAAAAGAATATTTTAATAAAACTGAGGGGAATTAAAGAATTATTAGAAGTGATTATACAACCTAAAAATTATTTAATCCTTTAAATTGTATTTGAAAAGAGTTCATTACAAAATGTCTCGTTTACCCTAACATAAATTATACACGGGGATTAAAAAAAAACCCTGATGTGAAATTTTTAAATAAAGTTAAACACAAGCAAAAATGAAATAACAGAATAACTTACTCATTAAAATCTAATGATGCTAACAACTGAGCTGTGTTTCGGTGTAAAGACCAGGAAATTCAGAAGCGCTCTTTCAAGGGAAAAGTTCTTAATTCTTAGAAATTGCATTCGGTCGGTCTTGTGAGAAATTGTGCTCCAAGCGCAATTTAACGTCAAATGTGACCTAAACATGCTAAGTTTCGTGCTGTTTTATTTACTGGCGCAGCTGTAAATGGAATCAGCTGTTTCGGAGATGCATGCTACGTAAAGAAAACAGATGAATCACCTGCAATAAATGCGGGTTGGATGAGAAAATAAGGTTGAGGGCACTTGATTTGTGTTTTGATAAACAGTATTTCGGGCCGTTTAATATCCGGTATATTCGTTTGCTCATTTACATGTGCATCAGAAGAAGACTTCTAAAATAGATTACAGTAAAACCTCGTTTATCCGGTCTTCGTGGATCCGAATCCCCGGATAATCCGAATCAGATTTGTAGACGTTATTTTTATTTAATGTTTACATTAGATAATAATTTTTAACGATGATAGCAAGAACGTAACTACATGTACGCCAAATATTCGCTTTTTAGTTTGATTCAATGTACAGTTCTGGCCTAGAATGTACAATAAATTATGGTAATAAAATGCTTTTTGTTGAGTTTAACCTTTTCCTTACGGGTGGGGGGATAGCATATATCCCAAGAAAACTTGCCCAAGAATGAATATATATATATATATATATATATATATATATATATATATATATATATATATATATATATATATATATATACCTGTACAGTCAATAAGTTCGGGGACTACCCTCCCCCCTCATGCCCGGTGTGTGGGGGAACCGAAATAACGTTGTGGTTTGCAAGTCTGATTATCTGCGTACGCGTGAGACGTCACATGACGCTTTGCACAACTGCTAAGGCTCGCAGCTCACCATTTGGCTGCAGACTGTCAGCCTATGATGTCGATGTAGCAAAATGTCTTTTTTGGAGCAACGTTCCAACATTAAATTCTGCTACAAATTAGGAAAAACCACTGCAGAAACGTTACGGTTAATACGAAAAGCGTATCAAGACGAAGCTATGTGCAGAACGAAAGTTTTCAAATGGTACAGCTTGTTTAAAAATGAGAGAGACGCTGTTGCAGATGATCTGCGAAGTGGGTGGCCAGTGACCCCACAAACGGAGGCGAACATCCAACGGGTAGGAGCAGTGGTTGTTTGGTTGGTTGAGGTTTATTGGCGCAAGGTCCAGAAAGGACAAGCTGCGCCAAACACAAGGTAACATCGTCAACAAATGTTATGTACAGGTTCTTCGTCGTCTCCGGGAGGCAATCCGTGGTAAACGTCCACACGTTTGGAAATCTAACACGTGGATGTTGTTGCATGACAATGTCCCGGCACACCGATCCCTGATGGTGCAACAAGCCCTTGCTAAACATGGCACCACAGTTCTGCCACATCCCCGTATTCTCCAGACCTCGGTCCTTGCGATTTCTACCTGTTCCCGAAACTAAAAGATCGCATCAAGGGCAAGCGGTTTGCAAATGCCGAAGAAGTTATGGCAACAGCGACAACCGCTTTACGACAGCTCTCACGCAACGGTTTCCAGGACTGTTTCCAGAAGCTGTATCAACGCTGGCAGAAGTGCATAGTTGCGGAAGGACATTATTTTGAAGGTGATTGTGTTCAGAAGACTTTGTAAGTGTATTAGTTGTTGTAGTAAATAAAGTCCCCGAATTTATTGACTGTACGAGTATATATATATATATATATATATATATATATATATGAATGTGTGTATATATATATACACATATATATATATACATACATATATATATACACATACATATATATATACACATATATGTATATATACATACATACATATATATATATATATATATATATATATATAGCACCCTTAATGGCCATTATTACAAAGGGGGTATGAAATTTCCCGTTCTAAAGAGGGAATCGGAAAAATAGGCCCCGTAAGCTAAAGGTTAAAATGGCTTTACTAGACTTACCAATTCTTTGTTAAGAAATGACGTGAAAAGTTACTTTTATATTTTTTAATGTCTTGTAAACAATACTATGTAATTTTGTTTCAAAACATAGTTTTTTTATCGTAATAAACGGTAAATCTGCTTAGTTAAGAATTTTTTTGCTTATTATCCATATTACTCGGATTATAAGGATTTTTGATTGCCCGGATTGCTTATGGTTCCAGTTAGTCCGGATAAACGAGCTTTTACTGCATTTACTTCAGAACTCGCCGTATGTATCGGATTAGCGAAGGACAGTGGTCAAAAATAGCATATCATTTTGTCAGTCCGGGAAAAAACTGTAGAACTAGTTTTTCCCGGACGAATAAAACTACCGCCCTTCAGAAAAAGGTTAAAAATGTTGTAGCCAGGCAGGTTAAACTAATATTTAGTTTCACTAAAATAATAATTTAAAGAAAAATACATGAATAGGGTTAGCAAATAACCATATAATATTAAATTTACCTACACGTCGTATATCTGATTTATTTAGAGAAGCGCAAACGCTAGATACGGGTCTCAGGTCATAGTATGATAGCAACGATTTGATGATTTGAATCGAAGGTAAATTCAAAATCAGTTACGTATTTTTTAAAATACCTGTTGGTTGATTTCACCAGCTTGTTCTTTAGTCTCAACATTTTTAATTCAGGGTAATTCCCATGCAAATCAACGTAATGCCAAAAAATTAGAATGAATTAATTAACAGGAACTATGGTGGATGAAAGTTATAGATCAGGACTATATCACGAGAAGTTTATTAGGGATACTAATTTTAGGAAGATATCATGATGCATTCATGATGCATTTTCAAGATGCATTTTAAA
This sequence comes from Dolomedes plantarius, assembly GCA_907164885.2. NCBI lineage: Eukaryota > Metazoa > Arthropoda > Arachnida > Araneae > Dolomedidae > Dolomedes > Dolomedes plantarius. The sequence continues at coordinate 24,494,681 of OU015499.1, read as the reverse complement.
TCAACTTGTTTGTATAAATTCAATCAGTCATGAAAAAAGGAAACAGCAGGCACTGGTTACCGATAACATCAAAGATAAGTTGTCTTTTTAAATAATTGTTTAGCTTTTGACTCAATAGGATATATGCAGTGTAGATGACATTTAATTTAGGAAGATATCATGATGCATTTATGATGCATTTTAAATCAACTTGTTTCTATAAATTCAATCAATTATGAAAAACTGAAACAGCAGGTACTGGTTACCGATAACATCAAAGATAAGTTGTCTTTTTAAAGAATTGTTTAGCTATTGATTTAATAGGATATACGTAGTGTAGATGACATTTAATTTAGGAAGATATCGTGATGCATTTATGATGCATTTTAAATCAACTTGTTTCTATAAATTCAATCAATCATGAAAATCTGAAACAGCAGGCACTGGTTATCGATAACATCAAACATGAGTTGTCTTTTTAAAAATTGTTTAGCTATTGACTCAATAGGATATATGCAGTGGAGATGACAGTTTATTGAAATGTATCTTATAGGAAGTGACGATGGCTTATTTAAAGCAGCTGTGCGCTAACCCTACTGTATTCCCTCTCCTCAATGTTAACCTATGTAGAAACCTTTGAGTTTATCACCTCGGACCCCCAGGCCATAAAAGCCCATCGTCCATGATACACCTGAAGTCCAGTCACTACGTAGCAAGAGCCTGAATATGCAGTAGAGGGTTAATTTCCCAAGTTCGGATGCATTTTCAATTGCTGTGGGGCTGGAGGATGCCGGACAAACAGTACAGATCTGTCATCCACCCAAGGCACCCCCAGCCCCCTAACCTATGTAGAAAATGTATCTACTATTTACAGCTACATAACTGCTGATAATCCAACAAAAATGGTATTTTCAGATAGCCTGAAATTTTCTGCACCTTGCAACGGGATTCGTTTTATAAATTTCGTCCACCAAAGGAATTTAGGAGCGTTTAAAACACACTACACCAGATTTTTTACCAGAATAATTTCAGTTAAAAAATATTATTTGCATTCTTTTAAGGTCCAGGACAAATTTTTTTTGTATTTATTGAGTTAAAATTTTAATTTTTTTGTGATGCTTAACTATATAACTGGCAAACAAAATCACATCATAAAACTTCTCATAAAGTTTTATTTAAAATTTTTAAAAATGTGGGGTAATTTAAAATCAGTATAAGTCGAAATATTATTTGTCAAATTTCAAGATTTTTCCCTTTAATTAAGCAGAAATATATAAGTTTTAATTTGGATTCAACGATTTTTAAAATATTAATTTAAAATTTTTTTAAAAAAATTATGTAACTTATTTAAAAAAATCATATTTTAAAAGTAAATATTTTTTAAATTTCCTGACTCAAAAGTAAAGTAAAATATTTGAAAAAGACATGTTCCAAGTTTGAACCATTTATCTTTAACAGTTCTTGACTTATAACAATTTAAAGACGAGAAATGGTGAAAAGACTCATGCAGAAAAACGCATTTACAGGTTTAAACAAAGATTGGCTGCCATTAGAATGTTGCAAAAAAGACTTTAATATCTCCTGTTCTAATTAAGATAGAAACATGATTTAAACGTTAGTTTAAGCAGAAAAAAACACAAAACTTTTTAATGCATAAATTTCTTTTCGAAAATTTTAAGAATTTTGTGTCCTGGACCCCCTTAAATTAAAAATGTTCCAAGGTGTAAAATTTCTTTCTCTATTACAGAGTACAATTTTTTAAAATAAATCTTTGAATCCAAGTCAACAATCCTTAGACACATTTTCTCCATAGGTTAACGTTGAGTTGAGCGAATCCAATAGGGTTAGTACACAGCAGCCTTAACGTAAAGTTCATCATTTGACAAGTATCTTTCTTTATCTTTTTGAAAAGTTTTCAGGTCAAATATAAATGCCATCCAAGTATAAAAAATATACATCATACCCCGAAGTGCAACTTTATCTTGTGTTGCAAACGCTAGGCTAGGATTATTTTATAATTACTATCATTTTGTCCACTCATGTGAAATAGTTCATCAATGTCTCCTTATCAGAAACGCTTTGAGATATGCAAATAGTAGGCACGAATCTGAAAATTAAATACATTTTCTCCTGCATTTAGCATAACTCCTCTAATTACACAATTGTTGTGGAAGATGAAACAAAGCAGGTCTTCTCATTAAGCTATCGGTAATTAAGATAGCATTTTCTAAAGGATTAGAAGAAGGGTTTCAAATAGCCCACCTTTGTTTGTTGCAATTCATTCGGTCATGACGCTCTTTAAACAATATACTTTGTTTACACATGCATTTAGCCACGCATTATCTCGATAGAATTCTTTAGTAATTGGCTCAATGAGATATGTGTAATGGAGCTAATTCTGAAGGGAGATATTTCATCTGACATCTGATTGTCTCTAAATATGACGTCAAGTATTTGAAGCATTTAAAGCGTATCCCTAAACTTACCTAAAGCGATTATTTTTTAATTAAGCATGTAGATTTTTCTTATGATAAGGCAGTGTCTTTAGAATAACTATACATAAAATCTTAATTACGGATAAAAATATTTTCTATAAATACATTATTAAGAAAAGCAATCAATCAAGCCGAATATACATTGGTCAGAAAGTACGAAACACGTAATGATATTTTGAATGCAAGTTTGGTTTTAAAAAGCGAATTTGTGCATTTACCTCGCGATCTTTTATGTGGATTTATATTTAATCCCTTTTTATCGTTATTTTAACTAAAAGTTTCTATTTTATTTGATTGAAAATTAGGTTTTAAAACGCGAATTTATGTTTTTACCCTGCGATCTTTTATGTTGATTTATATTTAATCCCTTTTTATAGTTATTTTAACTAAAATGTTTCTGTTTTATTTGATTGCAAATTAGGTTTAAAAAGGCGAATTTATGTTTTTACCCTGCGATCTTTTATGTTGATTTATATTTTAATCACTTTTTATCGTTATTTTAACTAAAACGTTCCTATTTTATTTGATAGGTTTCCACCAATTTAATTAATATTTTTTATTTAACTAGCATTTTTTTAAACTAATAAATATGCATTTTTTAAATTTATAAACTTTTTTCTTCTTATTCGGAGCACCTATTGTGAGACGTTTGCCTTTTGTTATTCAGCACTTAGTCTTGCTGGATATTTTATTAGCACCATTTAGGTGAGCCACCATTGCTCCCTATGAGGGTGACGACACGGAAACACAACCAAGCCTTATTCGGGATTTGAAGCAAAGCCACTAAATCATGTGGGCAGCCAAATTTATAAACTAAAGTAGCTAAAATACTGCTAAAATATCAAATTTACAACTAATGTGGATCTACTGTAGAATAAAGTTATATACGAAACTAGAACAGCATTCAGTTTCCTATCAAATTGCTGTCTGAAGTTAGAAATATATTGAATGAAACATCACTTTTCGTTTATATAATATATTGATGTATCCCTGGCTTTCGAGGTACAAAAATTGTTTATGTTATCTAATTCAAAATTGAAGTATCATACTGTTTTGTAAAACAAAGAAATGTTGTTGAATTCACTTGTAAAATGTGTTTTACACGCAGAATCAGAAACAAAATGGATTAAGCAAAATTAGAAACAAAATGGATTAAAGAGAGACTAAAAATCAACAAATGTTGCTGAATTCACTTGTAAAATGTGTTTTACACGTAGAATTAGAAACAAAATGGATTAAACAAAATTAGAAAAAAAATGGACTAAAGAGGAACTAAAAATCAAGAAATGTTGTTGTGGATTCACTTGTAAAATATGTTTGACACGCAGAAATAGAAACAAAATGGATTAAATAAAGTTAGAAACAAAATGGATTAAAGGGAGACTAAAAATCAAGAAATGCTGTTGAATTCACTTGCAAAATGTGTTTTACACGTAGAATTAGAAACAAAATGAATTAAGCAAAATTAAAAATAAAATTGACTAAAGAGAGACTAAAAATCGAGAAATATTTCTAATTTTACACGTAGAATTAGAAACAAAATGAATTAAACAAAATTAAAAATAAAATTGACTAAAGAGAGACTAAAAATCAAGTTGAATTCACTTTTGCAAAATATGTTTTGCACGCAGTAATAGAAACAAAATGGATTAAACAAAATTAGAATCAAAAGGGATTAAAGAGAGACTAACAATCAAGAAATGTTGTTGAATTCACTTGTAAAATGTGTTTTACATGTAGAATTAGATACAAAATGTATTAAACAAAATTAGAAACAAAATATATTAAAGATAGACCAAAAATCAAGAAATGTTGTTGAATTCACTTGTAAAATCTGTTTGACAAGCAGAAATAGAAACAAAATGGATTAAAGAGAGACTAAACTTATAATTACTTATTATTAAAAACAATAATATTTTTATAAATAATAATGAATTTACTATTATCATCAACATCATCATTATTATTATTATCATTTTTTATGTAGTTATATCATGCTTTATACGAACGGTCGGTTGTATGATCTAAAAGAACAATAGTTACAACTTCAACATCAATAATAATAGCAATAAAAATAATGTTAACAATAATATAAACATGCTTCCAATTTTATATTAGCGAAACACTGATAATAATAATTATAAATGTAACATTAATACACTTTAAAAACATTTTAATCGTTACATTCATCTACCGAACAAAGGGAAATGTGGATTAGATTAAACACATAGAACCACAGAGTTTTTGTGGCACACTAACATCATACACACTTCTCACAAAATTGAAACCGGTAATCTCTCACGCTTTCACTTCTTCCGGAACCTCAGTCATCCTTACCATACCCGAGAAAGATGCAGATCTCGAATAACATGTTAACATATCACCCTGAAGGCACCCTGGAGGATGCAGGAAGATTCCTGAAAGCCTTCTCGCACATTCCCAGATTTTGCACTGGGTTAGTGGGAAAAGAATCACCACTCGCGTATTCTTCTAAGCAGGAAATTGCTTTATTCATAAAGAACACGTGTCTACGGAGAAGCCTAAGGGACCGAATTAACTTACTTCATGTCAGATTTGTTTGTTTATTCTTTTATATATATATATATATTTCGTAGATACGAATTATGCATGAAATGTTTAGTATTAACCTTTAGCTTATGGGGCCCATTTTTCCGATTCCCTCTTTAAAACGGGAAATTTCATACCCTCTTTGTAAGAACGGCTATTAAGGGGTTACACACACACACACACATATATATATATATATATACACATTCATTCTTGTGCCCGTATTCTTGGGATAGATGCTATCCCACCCCGTAAGGAAAACGTTGAAAGTAAAACCTTTTTCAACAGTAATAAAATAATTGCCAAAAGTTTCTGCAAAAATTGTGACTGCAGTACTAGACATTACTACATTACAACTGTAGTAAAAGAGGAAATACCACTACTTCTATCGCAGCAAGAAATGATATTGACATATTCATAAAAATAATAACAAGTAGAAAGAGCTGAGAACAGCATTTCATATTAGCTAAATGTAAGACCTCACATCTATTCTCAAAAACGAGTGCATGCTCAGTGGCATATTTAAAGCTGTCTTTAGGAACTCCCTGTTTCTGCGCATGCTGAGTGACATGTTTTAATGATAAACACGTTTATTTCGAGGAGTCTCTAGATCTCTCTCTGCCATTTTTATGATAATTATGTTTGTGAAATATAAGATTAAACCTGTTGGAAATTGTTTAATTAGCGATAATTTACAATTAAAAAAAATTGCTTTCTGCGCATACTCAGTGACATTTTTAAATCTGGCTTTAGATACTAAGTACGAGGCTGCTTAAACACATTAATTTTTTTCTGCCCATTATTATGATTTTCAACATTTGGCAATGATGTGTTGAGTATAATTTGTGTATTAGTACATTTATTTACTATCTAGCCGTCATGTTTTGACGGGTACCAACTAGTAATATATAAATTTTTACTGAACATTGAATTTTCTTCAGAAAGAGCTTTTATTTACTCACTTTTGCTTGGTTTAGATGTTCATATTACATTCCACTCCACGTTAACGGTTGAAGGAAATCTACTGCATCATATGTGATGGCAATAATTCTCTGCAAGTTTTATGGTAAAGATCTTTCAGATGGTATCAGCGGTGCTGGCTGATCCTATGTAATAATACCTATTTTCTTTGTCAAACCTCTACTTCCTAAGCTTTCGTAATTTGTTATTCTTTCCGCATGCTATCTTTCCGAAAAATTACTGTGGCAGCAGTTTGAATATATTTGCATCAAGCTGGAGCAATTGCTTTATTGTGCAACTTGATCTTTATTTTTGGATAAAATTGTGCAATTTAGGAAAGATCGTGAAATGTTTTCATTAATTTTCCATCTAAAAAAAATAAAGAAATTTGTAATTTCCCCTCTTAATATTCAAAAGTCGGACTTTGCCAAACGTACGAATCAAAACGTTTCTCAATGCTTGATTTCGAATTCCGCAACATGTTCTGCTTCCTTTAAAGGCCATTTGATTTCAAAAGTTTCAAATGCAGGGAGAAAAAGTAGATTTGAATAGACCCGTCTAAAAGAACGTGTCTTTGATGCTTGAATGCATATGTGTTGACTTCGTAGTTACAGAAAAAAATTCTCATTATGAATTCCAGTGCAAGTCATGATAAATATTTTAATGTGATATGTTTACTTGAAATACTATCCTTAACAGTGATATGCAGCTTTTTATGAAAGGACTAGCTGAATGCCCGTGCTTCGCTACAGAGTACATTTTAGGATAATTACAATGAAAAAATAATGAAATTGCTTTTAGAGGATTTCCTTATAAACAATATGTTTTGTTTCTTCATTGGGCGGAACTAATATAACCAGGCTCGACCGCAAACTTACGCGTGAGCAAGCTACGTAAAACTGACCGTGGGAGAAACACTTTTCTCTTAAATATACGCCAGCGTATTTTAAAGTTTGGCCTTGAGACTTATTTATCGTCATGACGAAGCATACTTTGAGAAGAAATTACAGTCTCTTAAAGTCAAGGTTTGGTTTGGAGCGCTACGGTCAACTTTTTGCTACACGAGGGCTAATTACGACCGGGACCTACAGTTTAAAGCCGATTCCGAAAGGCTACAAACATCCATGCCAACAGTGGGACTCGAACCCATAGGATCTGAACCGAATGCCAGCGACCTAGCCATTCGGCCATCCCCAGCACAATCTTAAAGTCAAAGGGGAGGTCATTGGGTATTAGAGGAATGCGTGGCACGAACACTTTTTCTCCTTGAGCATACCCGGTTAAATTAATGCTTTAGATTACATTTTTATGCAGGGCTTTGACTTGTAGTCTAACGCCATTGCACAATTTCGGTGGTTTTAAATTCCGAAGGAGCATTACGGGTCTGCCCTTCCGCAAATATGGTATGGAAGACCAGGTGGTTTAAAGGAATTTAAAAACTCTACCGGATAATAAACGGCATCATCTGAATTACAGACAGTGTTTATAGACTTGTAGACCATTTCTTTCCCGTCAAAGGACTTTAGCAACATGTCATTAATGAACGCAGCTTGATCGTTTTTTGGAATCAAATATATAGAATGTCTTATTCAAGATGAGGCATAAATAGCCGATATAAGAATTACTAACAATATGAAATACCGTGTTTTTTGGATCATAAGACGCACCTTTTTGCATAAAAAACATACTTAAAATGGGAGCCCATTTGACTTTCCCACAACCTCATTTTTTAAAAAAAATTACAATAGCCCGACGCTTCTGGTTCTGACCTATAATTCTGTCTTGAATCGACCTCAAGACTATCTCACTGACCTCAGCTTAATCTTTTGTCACCGAGTCTCCTTTTTATTAATTCTGCCACATTTAATAGTTGTCAAACTTATATTTATTTATTTATTTATTTATTTTTAAACTTTCAATGTCAACACTTTTTTCTTAATCCTGAGAACGGAAATACAGTCACACACACAAAAAAAAATCATCCAAACTGAGGATATGGAGCTCTGTTCTCTGGTGGCTCGTTAACGTATTATGTCAATGTCATTGTTAAAACTGGGGCGTGTCCTATGACCCCGAGGTTTGGTTTGGAGCTCTACAGTCAACTTTTTGCTACACGACGGCTAATTAGACCGGGGCATACAGTTATTTGAAGCCGAGTACAGTAATCTAAAGCCGATTTTGAACGGCTACAAACATCTATGGAAACAGTGGGACTCTGACCCCACTTTATTTTAACGTAGGATTACTTTCCTCAATAACGGTCCTGCGGAAAGCAAAATTTCAGCGTTGTCGCGAGTTATAATTTTGGCAGCGCGCCAAATCCAGTAGCAGTAAAACAGCTAAACAGAAATGTACCAAAATGCGTAAAGAAAAAGAGGCAAGCAACGTCAAGTAATCCTATGTTAATAACCCTCGGTTGTTTCGTTAGGAGAGACTACCTGAAATATTTTTCCCCCACGTTTTACTTTTACTTGAACTATCGAAGCTTCTTTGTTTCCCCCATGTCCTACTTTCTTTCCTATTTTCGTTTTTTATTGATCACTGAAGTTTTATGCATTGCTATATCATTCTACAGTGGAGGGCCCGTAACTATTTTGTAACTATTTCGAAAATTAGTGCAGAAAATTCTTACAGCTTTCACGATAAACATACCGTTTGTTGCGTTCCTCTACTGATCTTTGCTTTCGAGATTTTCAGTTTTGTAATCAGGGACTCCTTCACTGGACACGTTGTGTGTATATATATGTTACACACAACGTGTGTAATCTATCTATATATATATATACAGTCGAACCTCCATATATCGAAGTAGCAAAATGCGCGAAAAAAATTCGATATATAGAAATTTCTATATATAGAATTGAGCTTAGTCTTATCATAATTCTCCTAAAAAGAAAAAAATTAAAGCTAATTTTCGTATACGAAACTCCATTTCTAATTTATATACGAATCCCATTAAATGAAAGTTAATAACTAAAAAATGAATTAATATGAAAGATTTATTGATTACTACATATAAAAAAAAACAATAATGCAGACAGTGGTTACAATGATCATAGTTACATTCTTTAAAATAAAACTACGAATATCTTGCTGAACAGTTAGTTTTGCGGAAAGTTCAAAGAAATGTTCGCATTTATTCAGTCCACTAAAAACTTCATCAGAGACATTATCCGCGAATTGAAGTCCACGACGTATTGTTTCAAATGCCAAAAATTGGGAGATTTTATTCTAAAGTGGAATAAAATCTCCCAATTTGTCTTGAAAAAAATTTCGATATATAGAGATTTTTTCGATATATAGAAGCAATTTTTCTATGTAATGAACATGGAGATTTGCTAAGAGTTCGATATATAGAAAATTTCGATATATGTAAGTTCGATATATGGAGGTTCGACTGTATATAACAGTACCGTAACTGACTCACTGACATACAACGCACAGACCAAACCGCTGAACCTAAAGGGCTGAAATTTTGCATGGCGATTCTTCTTATAGTGTAGGGGTGCACTACGAAAGATTTTTGAAAAGATCCTCTTAGATTTTTTAAAATTAAATTTTTAAGCTGTTTTTGTAACATTTTTAAGTTTGCATTTAAAATAATAATTTGAGGGTTATAAAATTTATATCACGAGAAAGATCATAAAAATTCCTTTAAAATAAAATCTTTTTCGAACTTTTACCTCGATTTTCTGATTTTTGGTGAATTTTTAAATATTAATTTTTAGAATTTAATTTATTAAATGCTGATCACGTGATTTCTTTTACTGATACTTTAAATAAATTTATCGTCACGTGAATAACAACTAAATAGACAAAAAAAAATATTTTTTTTCTTTATAATGCAGCAGACGATTGGATATTATCCAAAAAAAAAAAATATTCCTTACGATTTTTATATGTATATATATATATATATATATATATATATATATATATATATATATATATATATATATATATATATATATATATATATATATATATATATATATATATACAGGGCTAGATTTGAGGCGGAACGCGCCGGAACGGCGTTCCGGAACCTCTCTTTAGGTACCTCTCTTTATCAATAATTTGGAATACTCCCCCACACTTCCCGGACGGTTACCGTTCCGGCACCTCTATTTCTAGAAATCTAGCACTGTATATATATATATATATATATATACATCAATTGTATTACATTGATCGTCGCATTTATTATAAATATATATATTTATTTTTTTGGCATTAATTGCATACATTGACCGTTGTATTTAATTAGAATGTACGAAGCGCGGGTTTTCAGCTAGTATATATATATTTGAGTGTGTGCGTGTAGACATGGAAACAGAAAACAGAGAATGAGATAAAATTAAACAGAACAGGCGAAAAAAAAGTAAGTATTCGTATTAGTTCTTGCCAATGCATCACGAACTGCAACTTCATTTTCTAAATACTGATGAATTATTGTATGTGTGTACAATTCTATACAATTGAAAAAAATTAACAAAAATTGCTTTATTACCCATTAAAACAAATCTAAACTTTAGTGTAGTAGATTTTTAAAGACGATATATATGTTTATATATACATATGTATACATATATACATGCATACATATAACCTTAATGGTGGTTCTTACAAACGGGGGGGGGGGGGGAGAGAAAATTTCCTGTTTTAAAGAGGGAATCAGAAAAATGGGCCTCGTAAGCTAAAGTTTAATGGAAGAAGTCCCAGGGGCTGAGGATTATGCTGAAGTCAGTGAGATAGTCTTGAGGTCGATCCATCACATAATGACAGGTCAGAACCAGAAGCGCCGGGCTATTGTAATTTAAAAGTTAAGAATGGGGAAGGAGGCCAGGATAAATGATCAAAGTGGCATTAGGACGCCTATAGCATTCCCTTGGGTTGTAGTCAAGGAGGTTAGCTATTTCTTCGCTGTTTATTGAATATAATCTAAAGCAGAGCAATTTAAAACGCTATTTTTGTACTATATAATAAAATATTTCAAAAAATATTTACGGTTCAATTTTTTACAATTTAAAAAAAAATGCTTCAGATTACGGTAATGTAAAAAGAATAAAACGCGAAATAACTGATAAACTCATTCTTTTTTATATTCTTGACTTCGGCCACTTCCATAATCACCAGCCCAATTATACTCGTGTTATTAAGAGAGGAACACCAGCAAGTACTATTTGGAGTCGGTTATTTACTTTGTTCCTCTTTCTGAATGCCTTCTTTTTTCATTCCCGAGAAAAATAAATCCAGGTACCGAATACAGCTTTCCTGACACCCCAATCAATGCAGTCAGAACAAGAAGGAAATTTAACTGCTAAAAAAAGGCGTCTTGTTTTCCCAAGGTCTGCGGTCAAAAAAGAAATAGTTCTCCAAAACTAGTTTCCAACAGGGAAGAAAATGGAGTTACAAGGAATTTTTAGTTGTATTAACACGAACTCAGACACTTTAATAAAGAAAAAAAGATTTCATGGAGAATCTTGTCTGAGAAAGTAGTTTTCAAAAGAGTATAAGTGAATGGGTTTGCACACGTTAATTTATAGTTCTATTTTTAAATGATTTTTTTTTCATGTGTTAGATATTTCATCTTGTTATATTTAGATCCTAGCGAGAAAAGGGGCGTGATTTAAAGGAAAAAAGGGCATGTACAAAACTTCACGTATCCCCTCACTGAAACCAAAATTCATTTTTAGATTTCTTTCGTCCAGAAAATTAGATCGTATGAGGTAAAATGAGAGTCAATTGAATTATAGAATACGTTTCATATGATGTAGGTATTTTCTCAAAGCTAGCTGAGATAACATGCATATATATGAACTTCACATTGTTTTAGGTAATTAAAAAATATTAATTAGATTGTAATAGGTAAAATGAGAGTCATTTGAATTATTACAGAATACTTTTTATATAATGTGGGTATTTTCTCAAAGCTAGCTGAGATAACATGCATATATATGAACACTTCACATTGTTTTAGGTAAGTAAAGAGAATTAGATTACACTAGGTAATATTAAAAAAAATTAGATTTAATTACGTAAAATGAGAGTCAACTGAATTATTACCCAATGTTTTTTTTCTATAATGTGGGTATTTTTCTCGGAGCTAAGATAACATGGATATATATGAACGCCTCACATTTCATTTCATCTTTTGAAATTTTGTCTATCGCCGACGATATTTGATTATAAGTATGACAAGGCTCCAGCAGCTGTAATAATTCATATCCACTGCAATTCAAGAATAACTGCAAAAATTGAAAAGACATAAATTTTTCTTTCTCGGGCAATAAGTAAAGCGAGTTGATAGCTTAGGATTTAATGAAGAGGTGTGCTTAGTTTGTCTCAAAATTTTATAATGTTATTTCTTGTCAGTGGTTTAATACATGGGGAAAATATAGTGTAAGAAAATCCGACAATATTTTCAAGAGATGTAGAATCTAAATAAGTTTAGCTGATTAAATACTGAATGTTTGCACATGGTATATTATTTTTAATTTAAAGATACACTGAATAATAAACGCTGACTGAATTTGTATAGATCTATCAAAAATTCAATACGTTAATATTTTAGGGAAATAATTACATGCAACATAAGGACTAACAAAAGATGAAGTAGAGGCAACAGTTGTTCTTAGAAAATTGCAAGTTATTGAAAAGTCAGTGTCATCTTACGTTAGTAATAGTAATTTTACAGCTATCTGTATTTTTGTCATGAAATTTAGTGTAAATGCCAATTAATTGGTTACATGCTTGCATGGACAGTCAATACTGTGTTAGAAAGCCTTGCTTTAGTTAAGTTAACCTTCACCTTCGGTTTAATCCTGATAGCAGAAGTTTTGCATGAACCGCTAAATAATTCTACAATGGAGAGCTAGGCCCATGGATTGTAATTTTCAGGACGCTTCCTGGAGCTCCCCAAGTAATGCAGGAAAAATTTCAATATGAAGCAATCATTTTAAAAGCTACCGTTGTTAATACACGGCGAAGGTAATAAATATATGGGGGAAATACCGAGTTAGGAGATCTGACAATATTTTCAAGAGAAGTAGAATCTGAATAAGTTAAAGCTGCTTGAATACTGAATGTTACCTGCATATTATGGTCTATCATTTCTAATTGCGAAACAGAAAATAAATGAATATGCATAGATAAAAAAAAATTAAATATATTAGTATCTTACGGAAACAATTGCCCGCAACATAAGGTGTACCTAACAACAGATGATGTATCCAACAACAGTTGTGAATATTGTAAGTTATTGAAAAGTCAGTGTCTTTTATACGTTTATAATAAAACTTTTACAATCATCAGTATTTTCATAAAGAAATTTAGAATAAATATAACGAATTACAAAATAAAGACCTCTGAGAACTAAGTGCATTATAAACAGTGTTTATTTAAAAAGCTACTTTTGTCAATACTAGGCAAAAGGGCATATTACATGGAAGGAATGCGGTCTTCGATGATCTGACAATGATTGCTAAAGGAAAAATTGAATGTCATTTGCAAATGGATTGTCAATTATAATTTAAGGCTGCATTGCAAATTAAAAAAAGTTCATTATATTAATATTCTAGAGAAACTATTGCATCCAACAGATTAACAGACTAACAACAGATCATGTAGGAGCAACAATTGTGAACAGAAAATTGGAAGTTATTGAAACGTTAGCGAAATCTCTGAGTTTATAATAGTACTTGAGTTTATAATAGCACTGAGTTTATAATAGAGCTACCAGAGTTTTTATCATGAAATTTAGAATAAGTTCAACGAGTTACGAAATTTCACATGAATAATTTGCACATGCAATATTTATTTTAGAAGCTACTTTTGTGAATAATCGGCAAAGGTATTGTAATATATGGGGAGAATGTTTTCTAAAGAAAAAACTGAATGTTACCTGCATGTGATAATTTTTAATTTAAAGATACATTGCAAAATAAACAATTATTGAATAGGTACATACCTATAAAAAATTCAGTATATTAAAATTTTAGGGAAATTATTGAATGCAACGTAAGGACTGACTAACAACAGATCATGTACGGGCAACAATTGTGAACAGAAAATTGTAAATTATTGAAAAGTTAGCTTCCTCTCTACGTTTGTAATATAACTTTTGGAGCTATTAGAATTTTTATCATGAAATTTAGAATAAAATCAACGAGTTACAAGATTATAAATGAAGAATTTACGTATGAAACATTTATTTTAAAAGCTACTTTTGTTAATACTCGGCGAAGGTACTGTAATATATGGGGAGAATACAGTTTTAGTAGAACGGACAATGTGTTCTAAAGAGAACACTGAATAAGTTTGGCAGCTTAAAATCTGAATGTTACCTGCATGTGGTAGATAATTTTTTAATTCAAAGATACATTGCAAAATAAACAATTATTGAATATGTACATGTCCGTAAAAGAATTAAGTATAGTAAAATTTTAGGGAAACTTTTGCATGCAACGCAAGGATTAACAACATATTATGTAAGGACAATAGCTGTGAATAGAAAATTGAAAGGTATTCAAAAGTCAGTGTCATTTATACGTTTATAATAGAACTTTAAGAATACCAGAATTTCAGGTGCTTCAGGAAAAGTAGTGGAAACTACAGTACATGGGCCGGGCCCTCCACTATAGGATGATATAGCAATGCATAAAACTTCAGTGATCAGTAAACAACGAAAGTAGGAAAGAAAATAGAAAGTGGGGAAAACAAAAAGCTTCGATAGTACAAGTAAAGGTAAATCATGGGGAAAAAAGAAATGGAGCGAACAAACAACAGGACAACAATTAAAGGTTACGAGCAAGTCTCAGAAATTTTTATCAGGAAATTTATTATAAAATCAAAGAGTTGCAAAAATTCCTGGTAGTATATGGTGTTACAGGTTAATGTATTAAAGAGTTTTTATGGCCGATAACCGACAAAGGAATTAAAACGCAAGCAGAGAACACAGCATTAGAAGTTCTATCAGTGTTTCCTATAGAAGAAACTGAATAAGTTTAAAAGCTTATATAATGAATGGTGCTTGCAGATGGTATATGAATTTTAATTTAAAGATACGTTGCAAAATGAAGAATTATTGAATATCTATAGATCTATAAACAAATTCAGTATGCAACGTAAGGACTGACTAACAACAGATCATGCAGGGGCAACAATTGTGAACAGAAAACTGTAACTTATTGAAGTTTTAGCGTCATCTCTGCGTTTGTTATAGCACTTTTGGAGCTACTAGAATTTTTATCATGAAATTTAGAATAAATTAAACAAGTTACGAGATTACAAAGGAAGAATTTACAAATGCAACATTTATTTTAAAAGCTACTTCTGCCAATACTAGGTAAAGGTACTGTAATATATGGGGAGAATACAGTTTTAGTAGGTTTGAAAATGTTTTCTAAAGAGGACACTGAATAAGTTTAGCAGCTAAAAAACTGAATGTTACCTGCATGTGATAATTTTTAATTTAAAGATGCATTGCAAAATAAACAATTATTGAATATGTACAGATCTATCAAAAAATTCAGTATATTAAAATTTTATATAAACTTTTGCATGCAACGCAAGCATTAACAACAGATTATGTGAGGACAACAGTTGTAAATAGAAAATTAAAAGGTATTGAAAAGTCAGTGTCATTTATATGTTTATAATAGAACTCAGAATTTTCACCAGAAAATCCGGAATAAATTCAAGGAATCCATGCAAGTTGCTGTTTCATTTTTGTTTAGTATCAACTCACGGGTCCTGAGCGACCCAATCACATTGCTTTTTACTTTCTGTCCAATGGTTCACCGCTGCTTACGGATAGAGAAACCTGCTTTTGTGGGCGTGGCCCAGGAAACGCAGTTAGACCAATTTTTCTATGGTCCTATGGTAATATTTAAGAAAGAATTTACACACGTACCATTATATTTAAAAGTTGCTTTGTCAATACTCGACAAAAGTACTGTAATGTATGGGGAGAATTCAATTCTGGAAGATGTTTTCTAGATGATGTCTTCAGTGCTTTCTTTAGAAGAAACTGGAAAAGTTTCGCAGCTTATACTGGTTTACTGTATGTTACCAACATGTAGTATATGATTTTTAATTAAGGTATCCGACTACGTTTAAAACATCGATTTTGATGAAAATTCCGAAATTGTTTTATTCCTTTCTTTAAAAAGATTGTAAATTTATGTTTCTAAATCTGGTTTTGTTTCTTCGATATGATCATTAGAAATGAAATTAGAGCGATTTAAAGATGAGCAGCAGCTATGAATTTCAATGCAAGTTGAAAACTTTAATCGTGTTTTCTGAAGAATTTGTTTTTCATCAAAAATGTAAACGACTCTTCCGATAACTCAAAATCTAACCATGATATGTCTGTGAAATTTTTCACGTATGTTTTTCATAATACTAAGAATGTAATGGACTACAGATTTGGTTCTAGGTATATTATTTGTTGATTTAAAGCTATCTATATAAAAAAATCTCATGGAAAATTACTAAAATTTTGCATGTAATTACATATAATGACCTGTATTTTTTTTTAGATTTTAAGATATCAATTAGCTTGTAGGTCCTTACAGTTAGAAGGTATTTACGTACATATGTCCACAAAAAAAGTTAATGTTATATGCATGATACGTATTTTTGGAGCTAGAGCCGTTTTTGTAAAAATTTAGTAAATTTCGAGCCAAAACAATCAACTTTATAAAATTTTGTATAGTTAATGATTATTTTTTTTTCATCATTTTCGAGTTTTGGTGTTATATTCCTTCCAAAAATAAAATAGAAATTTTCGCAAGTACAGTTTTTCAAAAAAAGGGCTTCGAACGTTGTCGGATACCTTAAAAGATACATTACAAAATAAACAATCATTGAATTTGCGTAGATCTATCAAAAAATTCAGTATATTAAAATTTTATTGAAACTATTGCATGCAACTCAAAGACGGACTAACTATGCAGGGGCAATAGGGTTAGTACACAGCAGCCTTAACAAATATAAACTTTAATCTACCTTTAAGATTTTATTTCGTTCTATAATACTTTAATTTTGGTTAAATACGAGGATATGAAAATTAATGTAAGTATGAATAAATATGTTTATCCAAACGTAACCGTATTACTCTTCATTTAGAAGCAATATACATTTAATTAAAACGATAATCAAAAGTTTATTTAAATAATTGTTTTAATAAAACTTATATTTCAGTACATAAATAAAAATAAATACCAAATGTATATATGTAATATATTTTATCCCATATCAGGGATAGCGAAGCTGTGACTCGCGGGTCACATAGTGACACGCGAAGCAATTTTAGACGACACGCGAGACGATCACATTGTTTTAACATCAATTAATTTAACTTTTCAAAGTTTGATTTTAATTCGTCCGACTGAGAGATCTATAATCTAATTTATGCTAGAAATAATTTTTGAAAAATAATTGTTTGAAATTTATTTTTTCTTCATTTTGCCAAACAGAAGTCTTTAAAACGCTATATTCTTCAGTATTAGCGAATGCAAAAGAAATATTTGACGAAAGATTCGTCCAATTTCGGGAAATGGAGAAAACTTTGCAGTTTGTCATATTACCACACAAACTTCAATTTGCAGATCTTAAATTATCCTCTTTCGATTGGCTTCAATTTCATAACTTAGAAACGGAAATGGTTGAATTTCAAAACAGTGTTGTGTGGACGAATAAATTTGCAGAACTAAACGTAAACTTAGAAAAAACAATTTCAAGATCTCGAAAATTGTGGCAATATATTTCAACAACAAGCATTGAAAATATTATTTTAACTGAATGGAACTCGTTGCCTAATTCGATAATGTCGATGAAAAACTTAGCAAGAGCTTCTTTGACAATGTTTGGATCAACCTACGTTTGCGAACAGTTGTTTTCGACAGTGAATTTTATTTATTAAAAGTAAGAATAGAAATCGCCTCGGCATCGACTTGTCCGCCGCGTGCGTACGATTAGAAGTTACAAATATCGAACCACGTATAAATAAATTATCGTCCGAAAGACAACAAGAAGTGTCACATTAAGATCGATAACTCTGTACTTATTTTCTTCCTGATATTGATAGTTTTAAACAAACCATAATAAAAAGTTAATTTTTTTGTGTGTTAAATATATATCGTATAATTTTTTGAATATCCGAAGGTCTCCCAAAAGCCGTAAGAAAAAATTAAGTGACACGCGGTGTTAATTTCTACGCAGTGTTGCCAACCTCTACGAAGTGCCTCCCCCTAGCGCCATCTCGAAATCCCCCTGTTCCCCCCCTAATATCAACCTGAGATCCCCGTAGACCTTCCTAAAAGAAATTCTGGCTCCAAATAGGCATCCTGTTTGAGAGATAAATTGAAATAAATAGAAAACACACACATAATGAAATGGAGGTTTATTTACATTTGACATATGTATGAAACTTATAATTTAATAAAAAAAAAACGCGTCTCGATTCTAAAAAATATTAAAAAATGTTCCCCCCACAAAATGCCCCTAAAAAAATGTGGCCCCTAAAACCACCCCTTTTCATCTAACTTACCCCCAAATTTAGGGGGAAAGACCCCAAGTTGGCAACACTGAGACATTTTTTGACACGCGTTAGAAAAAGGTTCGCCATCCCTGACCTATATGGTATGGTATAAACTACAATTTAACTTCGTGATTTTATTTCAGTCTATATTACTTTTGTTTCACTCATCACAAGTGATTAGTAATTCAGTTAAAATTTAATTTTAGACCGAAAAAGGTTAATGCGATCTAAAATATTCACGAATACTCTGGGAAGCTTTCTTTATCTTACTCAGAAACCGCAACTGTCGCCCGTGGGTCTTGGCGGAATCAGAAGCATCGGCTGCAGGAAACATTTCATTTTGCCCAGGAAGGCAGCGCATGAAAATGCAGCCAAACATCCCCATATAAACAGCCAAAGCGGGAAAAGTGTAACAGCGGGCCATCATAAATAAAAAAAAAGAGTGCATATTGTCCCACTGACTGATCCTGTCGTCGAACGAGCACCAGCCCAGTCGCAGAAGGAAGCGTACAACACAACTCGTGGTCATCTGAACGTGACGGTGTCATTGAACCGAGGTGCAGGAAAGACGAGAATTTTTTAAATACAGAAACAATGGCGTCACGACAATCCGCGCTGTAGACCGTTGTATTTAGGGGGTAGTAGGTTAATGTGGCTGATTCACATGGAGCTGGCTATTCTTAAGCTCTGATTAATGAAATTTTACTGGTAGGATGTGAGGTAAATGTTGAGACAGGATGTTCCTTGCCATGCGTAAGATCAATATAGACTGGCACTGCATACCTCGGTAAAGACTGCGAATTGCTGGTCGATAAGGTTATGCTCGGAAGCTATTATTTCCAAAGAAGATTGGGATAACTGACGAACAATTGATAAAGATACAGAAACAGGAAAAGTCATTTTACTTCTTAAGGCTGCTGTGTACTAACCCTATTGGATTTGCTCACCTCAATGTTAACCTATGGAGAAAACGTGTCCAAGAATTGGCGACTTGGATTTACGGAATTTTTTTAAAAATTGTGTTCCGTAATAGAGAAAGAAAATTTACCCCTTTGGGGCATTTCTCGTTCAAAAAAAAAGCAAATATTTTTCAAAATTTAATTATTTGGGGAAAAATCTGGTATAGTGTGTTTTAAACGCTCATAAATTCCTTTGGAGGACGAAATTTATAAAACGAGTCCTGTTGCAAGGTGCAGAAAAGTCCAGGCTATCTGAAAATACCATTTTTATTGGATTATCAGCATTTATGTTGCTGTCAATAGTAGAAACATTTTCTCCGTCGGTTAGCCTTAAGGCAAGTGAATCCAATGGGGTTAGTACACAGCAGCCTTAATGTAATCTTAGCATTGAAGGAAACCCTGAGAAAATTCTGAATCGGAAATTGAACTGAAATTTATCTTTAACCGTCTCAAAAGTTCAGAGAATCGTATTTTCACCAAAGATTTGATTATATATCTGCATGTCTATAAATGTTAGAATGAGATAAAATTTTGAAATAAGATAAGAGATGTTCTTATGTATACGATAAGAGATCAGTCAGATAAAACGAGTTTTTTTTAACACAAAATAAATTATTAACTTTCAAATTTCTAAAAGAAAACGATAATTTTTTTCCTGCCCTATATTAAGAAGCTGGAAAAATTTAAAAGTTCGCTCGTGGGTTTATTTACCTCAGAAAAAAAAATCAATGGGTAAAAGAAAATTTATATTAATATACCTAACACGTTCAGCGTAATAGAGTCATAAGCTATTGTTTAAAGCGATATTTTTGCATTCTTTTCCTTTGGAGATAAATTCGCTGCTGTTCATTTTTCCTATGGATTGCAATCATTCCATTCCGATCTCTTCCTCGTTTAAGAGCAACTTCTAGTCATAAAAATCCAGTGTAAGATTTGTGCCACATTGTATTTTCGGGACCTTTATGATGCAAAACATTAATTATGACGGTACCAAGCATACGAGGTCTTGTCTTTGTTGAGGTCTTTCAAGTGTTGATTCATGCAGCCGAGACGGACATAATTCTGATGTGCTAAATATCAGCCATAGAGCGTGTCTTTAGCACCTCAAAATTACGACTATCTAGACTGTAACAGTGCTACTTTAAAAGCCATCTTTGTCGTCTTTTCAAGCTGCTCAGGTAAAAATTCCAGGTCCTGATCTGTATAGCAGCAGTGTTTTAACAGATGCCCATAGCTCTCCAACAAGAAACCAAGCTGTAGAGAAAATATGTACCGCTTCTATTCAGTGCATAAAGACACGTCTGTAACCTTTGTTTCATAATCTTGGATGTAATGAAGTACTTGCAGGCAAAACCCGGAGCGTCTCTTTAGAAGAATCTATCCTTTGGGTATCATTATGACTTTCACAGTCACTTTTTACCCAAGCGTTAGCATAACATCTTCAGAGTTACGACAGAAACTTCTTTAATATGACCCACTTTCATGGTTAAATATCGTTATCAGCCCTAACATTATCAAAGTGTAAGGTATTCCAAGGGAAAGAGATTTCAAAGTTCAAAATGATCCAATCTGATATAAAAAAATAAAATATCAGTGTAGATTGTTGAGGCTAATTAATGTTTCTTTAGAATTTAGCATGAGCTAAAGGTTTTGCACAGCTTTAAATTCCGAAAAACAGATTAAAAAGAAGTTGGCATACATGACTATGCAAGCTGTACATGCTATAGAAAAATTTCAGAACGCTTTTAAGAATTTCTCTTTGGACAAAATATTTTATTAAAGTCCATGACATTTTCAACCACAACTTGTATCAGGTTAAAAGCATCTGGAAATCTTAGGGTTTCGAAGTATATGCTTTCAAGATCAACATTTTAGGCAAAATTCTGAAGTATACCGAAGCAGATGGGAAATAGAATTTACATAAATTAAGAGTTAACATCCAAGACTTCTCACGTTTCACATCCCTCGCCTTATATATGACGTCAAAGAGGATTCCTTTTGACTTTCATTCTTAAATTCAAGAAAGTTTACGTTACGACTGTTTTTTTTTGCATTTTCCATTTTCAAAGGGAGGAATGTTGCTCTCAGAATTCTCCTATGCTCTTAAAAGAGAAAATAATCCTACACCAAAATGCTAATATTCCCATCCTGAAATTTAAAATATTTTGATACCGCATTCAATCTCTTCATACATTTGTATGGATTTTTTAAGGAGAAAAATTTCATCTCTTTATAGTTTAAGACACTTTTAGAACGTCCACATATATTTCAATGGAAAAGATTTGTACAAAAAACATCCTCAAAGAAATGTTTTTTAATACTCACATTACATAAATTTTAGTCGCGAGTACCGGCTTATTTAGTTGCACGCAGATTACGTTTTACATATCTGTCTTCAGTCGAAAATGCATATAGTTATTTTATGAATGAAATTACTTTATAATAAATATAACAGTATGAAATACTAGCTGAATACCCGTGCTTCAATACGGAGTACATTCAAATTAAATACAATGGTCAATGTATGCAATCAATGCCAAAAAAAGAACAAAAAATATATTTGTAATAAACACAACGGTCAATGTATGCAATTAACGTCAAAAGAGACCCCAAAAAATACATTTATAAAAAATCGTAACGGATATTTTTACAGTCAAAATAATGTAGAAGAAAATATTCAAATTTAATACAACGGTCAATGTATGCAATTTGTATGTTTAATATCCATAAAACATACTAATTTGAATTAAATTCTTAAAAAACTTCCATCTCAATTAGTCTAGTGGTAAAATTTTTTCTTTTACTGTATATAATTTTTTTGTCAATTTATTTCGTTGTTATGCACGTGACACAAAATTAATTTAAAGTATCACAAAAAGAAAAGAAATTTAGTGATCAGCATTTAATAAATTAAATTCTAAAAATTAATCGTTTAAAATTCACCAAAAATCAGAAAATGGAGGTAAAGGTTCGAAAAAGATTTCATTTTAAAGGAACTTTTATGATCTTTCTCGTAATATAAATTTTGTAACCCTCAGATTATTATTTAAAATGCAAACTTAAAAAAAAGTTACAAAAACAGCTTAAAAATCGCCATGCAAACTTTCAGCCCTTTAGGTCCAGCGGTTTGGTCTGTGCGTTATTTGTCAGTCAGTGAGTCAGTCACGGAACTGTTTTATATACACTCATGGACAAAAAAATTAGCGCACCAAGAAGGAGTCGTCAAAATGAAACGAAATTTTACATACGTAATGACTACTTTAATATAAGTAAATGATAAGAAAATCAAAGAAAAAGGATAATTTATTTCAGAGAAAAAGGCAAAAGAACGGAGGAGTTAATACTCCGTTGGACCACCTCTAGCGCGAATGCACGATGCGATACGATCGGGCATTGAGTCATACAAGTTCTGTATGATGTCTTGAGACATTTCGTTCCATATTTGCTGTAACCTTGCCTCTAGTTCGTTCAAACTCGTGGGATGCCCAACTCGTCGTCCCAAATGATCCCAGATATGCTCGATTGGAGACAAATCTGGGGATTGGGCAGGCCAAGGAAGGGCAGTAACAGTGCGGAGACAATCTTGTGACACCCTTGCCGTATGAGGCCGAGCATTGTCTTGTTGAAAAACGGCTCCTGGGAGCCGTTGCATGAGTGGCAACACATGTGGTTGCAGGATTTCATGAACATACCGCTGGGCTGTCATGGTGCCACGGAACAATACTAGGGGTGACCGTGTATTGTAGGCAATGGCACCCCATACCATCACACCAGCTGTGGGAGCGATGTGTCGCTGTACAGTAAAGGCAGGATTGAAGCGTTCACCACGGGCTCTCCACACACGAACACGATTGTCATCACTGCCGAGAATGAATCTGGATTCGTCGCTAAAGACGACCTGGTTCCATTCCGCTGCAGTCCAGTTTCCTCGTGCGCGGCAAAACTCCAAACGGAGGCGTCGATGGGTGGGCGTCAAGGGCAGCACACGTAATGGGCGCCGCGATACCAACTGTCCTTCAGCCAGGCGCCTTCGTATGGTTCGAGAAGACACAGAGGCCCCTAGTGAAGGTGCTACCTGTGCCTTGATGGCGGCCGATGAAGCAGTTGGCTGTACGCGTGCATTTCTTACGATGTGGCGGTCTTCTCGACGACTGGTCTGTCGAGGGCGTCCTGAGCCTGATCTTCGTGTACATGACATCTCTCGGGTCCAGTGGTCCCAACACCTCCTCACAACACAATCAGAGCGGCCTAATTGACGAGCTACTCGCCTAGCTGACCACCCAGCTTCCATCATCCCGACGAATCTCCCCCTCTCAAACTGTGACAACTGCTTATATTGTCTTCGAACACGGCGTAATGGCATGTCTATCTCAGCTCTTCCTTTGTAAATGATTTAGCACACTCAAACAAGCTTTGGTTACCTGTTTTATACTCCACAGAGTACGATGTTCAATGCCCTCTACCGGCTATACATAATGCGCAATCACGCTGCATTTCTAATCATTTGCATATCTCCCCGACATGTACCTTCATTGCAAGTTTCGTTACGATCCCGCAATTATTTCTTGGTGCGCTAATTTTTTTGACCATGAGTGTATATACATTAATAACCACTTCAAACACATTGTAAAACAAACTTTTTAGTGTACCGATAAACTGCTATATTCTGGTACTGAATTCACGTGAATACATTTTTCTTTCCTAAAGCGACCCCTGATTACATTGGCTTGCTCCAAAGATTTATTGCTATCTCAGCTGAACAAAATTAATCCGTGCTTTAACCAATCAGAAGTAATTGTAGTGGAAATAGCATAAAACTTGAAGCGATGGTTTAATAGCGCTTAGCGTGACTGAAGCAATTTAAGACTACTTGAAAATTTGCGAGCAAATTACACGGAGTAAATTATTTTCTATCACGATCCGGGAAAATTTCCTTCTAAAACTTTAGCAAAACGTGCTTTTACTAAGTTGATATCTAATTCCATGCAAATCTTCAACAAATCTTTAAGTAATTAACTTTTAGCTCCAAAAAATATACTCCCTAAAACGGGATTTTATAGATTCATAGATGTAATTTGTCTGATCATTTCCAGTAAATGATGTTAAATAATAAAATGAAGACAAACACTGCAGTAAAAAAATCGATATTAAGAAAATTAGTTAAATTAAAATGAATATAATCAGTATGAACTTAATCTAAAAAAGCGAAAGATGTCGAAAAAAACCTGGAATTAAAACTGACATTTGATTTAAGCAACACTATTTTACCTTTTATAAAATATAGGTAAGAGTATTTATTTGTAAGTAGAGACTCAGCAGCCACCTTGACAAAGTAAATAGGTCAAATGGTCAAGGTGAGAATCTGAGACGAGTTAAGTTTAGTGTTCTAAGTTTTATCAGCATTCGAAAACAAAAATACGATATATTTCCTCTTATAAAAGTGCTATGTATTCCATTAAATTTCTTGTATCTAATGTATTTTCTTGTATTTGATAGATTGCTAACGCGTATTTGGCAGATTTCTAAATTCAAATCCTCCTCCAAATTCCAGGAAAATTGGTAATTATCGGTAAAAGATACACTACCTTTAATGATATCCTTAGAATTGTTAATGAGGGAAAATTAATATTTTTTTTCCCTGATCACCCTAAAAATCTACCGATCCAAGGAAATATGTGATTTGTTGTCAATAGCATTATTTCCCTAGACACTTAGAGTTCTTATTGAGGGAAAATTAATTTTTCCCTGATCCCTCTAAAATTCTATCACTGCAAGGAATTGTGTGATTTGTTGTCCATAGTATTATTTTCCTAGGCACTTAGATATGTTATTGAGGGAAAATTAATAATTTTCCCCTGATCACCCTAAAAATCTATCGCTCCAGAGAATTATGTGATTTGTTGTCCTTAGTATTATTTTTATCAGGCTCTTAGAGTTGTTTTGAAGGAAAATATATAATTTTTCCCTGATTCTGTAAAACTATCGCTGCAAATAATTATGTGATTTGTTGAATATAATATTATTTCCTTAGGCGCTGCAATTAGAGTTAAGCTTTTTAAAGTTTGCTCTCAAAACACAGTAATGGTATTATGAAATATATATATATATATATATATATATATATATATATATATATATATATATATATATATATATATATATATATATATATATATATATATATATATATATATATATATATATATATAAGAGTGACTCTTAAGAGTTTAAAAGCCGCAAAACGCGTTGCGTATTCCAAACTTATTCAAAATGCTTCAAAATATGTTTCAAGGCTAAATATTGACGGGTATAACACAGTTTTAAATCTTTCCAAGATGTCAATATAAACAAGAGAGAGTTAAAAACTTCCTTCTGCGCCTCAAGGAACAAATATATTGCGATGTATTTATCATATGTGAAGAAACATAATACCAAAAAATTATGCATTTAAAAATTCAAAAATAAATTTGGTGAGTTAATGTAATAGAAGGTCGGATTTCGAAACTGTAGCCAAGGAATAAACAGACTATCTTTTTATTTTGTCTCAGGGCTAGATAATAATATATATTTCAGTTGCATGGAATTTTCTAAAGAAAGGAAAAAACCATTTTCAGTCCTATTTATATACTTATTATGCATATCAGATACAACCAAGGTTAAAGATTTAGCCCTTACTACGTTAAACTATTATCAAGTATTCACGTAAAGAGTTTGCAACCGATTAATCATTAGTATGAGAGACCACGCCAGTTTGGTTGGGAGTGTTTGTAAATTCTGGTTATAAATGTACGAAATAAAATATTTTTGCAATTTATTAATGATATATATCAACAAAGAAAGGGTTGAACTAATTTATGATTGCAGGGGTTTACCATGGGAGCTTTCCACAAGTAAATCACTTTACTTATAGAAAACAGGGTATATAAGTTATATTATAAGGCAGTAATTCCCATATATATATATATATATATATATATATATATATATATATATATATATATATATATATATATATATATATATATATATATATATATATATATATATATATTAAGTCTCGACTCTGTTGACTCAGATTTTAGAGTGATTGGAGTGAGGAAATGGCCGATTAGATCTAGAAATAGGCTGACCTGGAGGAATCTTCAACTGAAGGCCCTGGCCCACCCTGGGCTGGCGTGCCAAATATGATGATGATGATACATACATATACTTACGTTTATATCTTGCAATTCAGCCAATTACCCCTTTCCGTTAGTAACTTTTTACTATGTTTTTATTAAATCGTTTTCTTGTTTGTTTGTGTGTGTATGTGTTTGTCCGGTACAAATCTTGCAATCGATTTTTAACTAACTTCCCGACTAGCTAGACATTTGAAACTTTTAGAATAGCTCAGAACACGATGACAATGCATTATTTCAATACCTTTAGTCATATTTAAGCAGAATTGAATTAATTTTCAGTTAATTTTGTTTTGTAGACTGGTGCAGCCATCTATCGTCCGGGACGGGAACGAAAAGTTAAAAGCAAGTTAACTTCCAATTAACTTCATTTTCTTTCAAGTTGATGGGATAATTCATCAAAAAATTTTAAAAAGTATTTATTAATGCATAGAATTGTCAAGTTTATATGATTCAACAGAAAATTTAATAACATGATATATAAAAAGTTCTTTTTATCTTGCAATAATTAATTTACAAGTAGTCACCTTCCCATGAAATTCCTCTGCATGTAGAGAGCATAAAAGGGCCACTTTTTGAAGGCTGCTTTACTTTTACAACATTCTTAATTCTAACTTAACATATGAGGCGTTGAAAGGCAAAGTGGTGTAAGTCACATTTTCAACTTTTTTCATTTGAGGGCAAATCTGTAATCACCATGTTCAATTTATATTGGAATTTTAAATAGTTATTATTTGCAATATTGTAATAATTGTTATGAATTATAATTTGTTCAATTTATGGTGGAATTTTTTGTAGTTTCTGCAGTTAAATTCTTTTGACTTACACCACTTGACTTACTGACTTACACCACTTTGCCTTTCACCGCCTCATATAACAACCTATGACCAAGCTGATCATTCATTTCAAAAACCTCATTTTCCCGCCCCAACGCACAAAGACGAAACCAGTCTTATGCAGGGTTATGATATTTCCTAAGTACCGTAAAGTACAAACAGCATTTAATTCTCCAAGACAGTAGTTCCACGCAGTATGTGACATCTTAACTCGGGCAAAAACGAAGAGGCAAATGTTTGTTGTTAAATGTATAGACTACTAAATCTCGTGGTGAAACGCATACCAAAGCTTGCACGTGTAAAACGTATGTTTTCTGCCAGTCGGACGTTGCATGAAACTGCCCAATTCCTGACCTCTTTGAATAACAATAAATGGAATTTGTTTTAAGCTTAAATACTTGCGAATTAAGTTTGGTGTTTAAATTTTCGTATCATTAACACACTCATCCCATGGCAACAAGAAATACATCGTACAGAAAATTGTCAGCAGTTTGATAACGTCACATTTTAAGTTTAAATACTTGCGAATTAAAGTCTGGTGTTTAAATTATCGTATCATTGTTATACACATCCTATGGCAACAAGAAATACATCGTGCAGGAAATTATCAGTTTGTTAACGCCACGTTTATTTTTTATTAGTGACGATAACAACTTGTTGACGTCACTAATAAAAACAAACATCTCGATCTGTTATAATCCCTGTTGTTTTAAGAGCTTGACGCAAAAACAATGCATGCTACCTACTCGCGCGGGCAGAATGCTCGATTTTTTTTCAAACGGGAGCATGTGAAATGGCTTTGTTGTATTGTTATTTTTCAATTACACTCAAGGAAATCCTCTCAGATCGGGTTGATATCAGCCGGAATACCATCGCTAACCGACGTTACCACGCGGAGACAAGCCTAACGCATCTTGGGAGACAAAATCGTCCGAAATTGGTTGGCTTATCTGTGTCAATTTAAGTACAATAGCATTATAATGCTTTGCAAGAATCTTGCACCGATATATCTGACCTAAAAGCTTAGGGGATAATATCGCGACAGAAAAGGTTTTTTTTTTTTCCTGTTTGATGGATTGTTATTGCAAATCACTGCGACAGTACGGCAAACCGGATTTTTAAAATAAGAACAAAAAACAATGGACAGAAATGGCGAAGGATGGTATTAATCTAGTTGATGCAATTTCTCGGTAGAGACATGAATGATATATGATGATTTTTATCTAATCATTAAAATTGACAGATGTATAAGGATATCGTCATTTTGCAACGAAATTTTTTTTTAAAGCATTTGTAAATTTAACATTTGCATAACGATTTTATTTTATTGTTACCTGCAACCGCGGGCGATTTTTCGTCACGAAATCGCGGACGGATTTTATAAATTGTGAGGGTTTATCTTAAGGAGACTTATAATGAAATAAATATAATCAAAATTACTGGAGAAAAATAGAAACATTTTTTATTAGCATAAACTCGCGTCAGAAAAATTCGCTTGAAAATTAATTTTTTCCCTTTTCCAAGTTAGAAGAACACAAGGATGAAATATATGTTAAATGCAATAAGGTATAATTTAAGTTTTTTTCTCTAATGCGGAGGCAGTTGTCCGGAGACATTGTTGACAACTTCTCCGCTTGGAGCACCACACAGACGAGTCAACATTACTCCCTGGTTCCACCTCAATTTCGTCCGAGCACACCTAGTGACGACATCTGGCGGGATCGTACATCCATCCACCCACCCACTTGCCACATGGTGCGTAATTTATGTTGTCGAGCATTATTTTTTGAATTGAAACATTTTAGAGATTGATAAATACATGTATAAACGAGGAAACTGTAAGCTAGAGAAACGTATAAATAATGTTTTTCTGTAAATTCCATTCCAGTTTGTACCACATGAAATGTTTATATGCGTTTATTTGCATAACCATTTTATTTTATTGCTACCTTAACCTGCAAGCGATATTTCTTAATGAAATTGCGGATGGATTTTATAAATTTTAAAGGTTTATTATTATATTTATAAATTGTAAAGGATAGACAATCAATTTAGTATTTGTTCTGAAATATTTAATGCTATTTAAACTGCCTACAACTGGCTGTATATTCTGTACGTACAGCCAGTCGTAATTTTGTTATCCGCTATGTTGCCATTACCGTCGTCTTTTAGTGCGATTTTGGAGAATTTTGAAAATTTCGCCAAGGGGCACCCACTTTTTTACATTTAGCGTCTTTTGGTGTTAGGTACATATTACGTGAATCAATACATATTAGGTAAATAAATTTTAACGAGAAAAAACTTTATTATATTGGCAGTACCTTTGAAAGTAGATTGCTAAGTTAACAGTTTTTAAAGTTTAGTAAAAAAAATGAGATTACATTCTTTCCGTACAAAACCTTACTCTTTATTTGGGTGAGAGATTTTAAACAGGAGAAGTTTATTATATTGGCAATACCTTTGAAAGTGGATTGCTAAGTTAACAGCTTTTAAAGTTTTGTCAAAAAATGAGATTAGCGTCCTTTACACGTACGCTCTTTCCCGCGTGAAACAACAATCCCGCGCGATTGAGTGCACGTGTGAAGGTGTCGGAGAGGAGGGGAAAGCTGCTTTGGAGCATACTTCAAGTTTTCCCTCGCGCAATCCCGTACGCTCCAAGCACTCGTGAAAGAGCGTACGTGTAAAGGGCGCTATTAAATTCTTTCCGCATAAAACTTTCTTAATTATTTGGGTGAGAGATTTTAAATAGGAGAAATTTATTATATTGGCAATACCTTTGAAAGTGGATTGCTAAGTTAACAGCTTTTAAAATTTAGTAAAAAAAATTAGATTAAATTCTTTCCGTACAAAACTTTCCTCATTATTTGAGTTGGAGATTTTAAATAGGAGAAGTTTATTGTATTGGTAATACCTTTGTACGTAAATGGATTGCTAAGTTAACAGCTTTTAAAGTTTAGATAAAAAATGAGATTAAATTCTCTCCGTGCAAAACTTTCCTCATTATTTGGGTGAGAGATTTTAAATAAGAGAAGTTTATTATATTGGCCAAACCTGTGAAAGTGGATTGCTGAGTTAACAGCTTTTAAAGTTTAGTAAAAAAAATTAGATTAAATTCTTTCTGTACAAAACCATCCTCTTTATTTGGGTGAGAGATTTTAAATACGAGAAGTTTATTATATTGGTAATACCTTTGAAAGTGGATTGCTAAGTTAACAGCTTTTAAAATTTAGTAAAAAAATGAGATTAAATTCTTTCCGTACAAAACCTTTCTCTTTATTTATGTGAGAGATTTGATTTTAAATAGTCGAAGTTTATTATATTGGCAATACCTTTGAAAGTAGATTGCTAAGTTAACAGCTTTTAAAGTTTACTAAAACTGAGATTAAGTTCTTTCCGTGCAAAACTTTCCTCATTATTTGAGTTGGAGATTTTAAATAGGAGAAGTTTATTGTATTGGCAATACCTTTGTAAATGGATTGCTAAGTTAACAGCTTTTAAAGTTTAGTCAAAAAATGAGATTATATTCTCTCCGTGCTAAACTTTACTCATTATTGAATTGAGATTGAATATGAGTTTTTAAATAAGAGAAGTGTCCCTATTCTGAAAAAAAAGTAACTGGTGCCGCCGCCGCCGCTGCCGTCAAAAGCTTGTCACGCTATCTCCTCCGAAACTGCTGGGGGTATGGGGTTGAGACCGATACCAATAGATGCAGAAAAATACGGGGAAGAAAGTAAGACATGTCTCATCTTCGTCGGACTTTAAGTTTTTTTTAATTTTATGTTTTGTGGAAAAATATTGACTTTTTCATGTTCAGATTACGATAACTCGCCAAATATTAATCGTAGAATTTTGATCTTTTTACAGTCTAAGACTACAGACATTTCTCTTTCAAACAAGACCTCATTTGTTTAAAAATAATTTAAAACAGACTAATATTTTCATCAAAATATTAAACCCACTTTTTCGAGAAATATCGCCACATATGTGGATGTAATATCGATGCTCCTCGAGTTTTTATCTTACAAAGAAAATATTTACATCATCTAGAAGCCGAAAGCTTTCTTATTCAAATGAACCTCATTTCAAGTCTATATCTCAAATTTTCGATTTTTAATTGAATTTTAAATCTGAAACAGTGATTCCCCTTCAGCAGTAAATGGATGGAAGCTGTTGCATTGCCCGAGAATCACCCCTATGTATCTCGCTATTAGCAACTTATTCCTTCAACTTGCTGTACCATGATTGGCGCTGTGCTTGAGCGCGATGCTCGTATGCGATAGTCCCCGGTTCGATCCCGGTGGACGCTCGTTTTTACTAAATATTTGAATTTTATTCTTTAAATTCTTATTATATTTTTTATTTTACTTATCTGAAGATCGCTTAATTTTTATTTTACTGCTGAGCACATATTTTCTGATGTACATATCTTGCTACTGGAGGTAAAGTCGTAAGACCATCGCATTCCAACAAACTCAATATACCTTGACCTTGACCTTAACAGAGGAGAGAGCGTAGCGAGCCTAGGGGCGAAGCCCCTAGTTTATTATATTGGCCAAACCTGTGAAACTGGAATACTAAGTCAACAGCTTTTAAAGTTTAGTAAAAAAATTAGATTAAATTCTTTCCGTACAAAACCTTCCTCTTTATTTGGGTGAGAGATTTCAAATACGAGAAGTTTATTAAATTGGCAATACCTGTGAAAGTGGATTGCTAAGTTAACGGCTTTTAAAGTTTAGTCAAAAAATGAGATTAAATTCTTTCCGTACGAAACTTTCCTCATTATCCAGGTGAGAGATTTTAAATAGTAGAATTTTCAAGCGAATTCAGTTGCTTGTTTGGATAGCTCTTCTAATTACATTTCTACCCGTTTTATTTGCACCGTTCGAGACATCTGAATGGACAGGTAAACCAGATCAAACACTGGGTGAATTGCTTTTTTCTGCTCGGCAATTAAGAATTCCGAACACAGTTAATGGATTGTGCAGAAACGCTGGCTTGTTTACGGAAGCTGCAAAAACAATTTATTTAAATCAGTTAAATGCTTACAAATGAATGATGGAGTTGCGCTTATTTACATGCGTGTATTGTACTGCGATTTTGACACGATTCTATTTCCTTAATCGTTGCTTAACCAGTTTGTGTTTTCCTATTTTAACTAAAGATTTGAACAATAGTTTAGGAAGAGAGGGTACTATAAATAATATAACAAATACTTTAGTTATGATAATTTATTTCATAGTACAAAGTTTTATGGGTTAATGTAAAGAAGTGGGTACTCCCTGACGGGATTTGGCAAAGTTTTCAAAATTCGCCAAAACTACACTAAAACTACTGTAAGAAGCTATTGTAAAGAATTAGGCAATTCTACAGTTAGGCTCTTCAGTTAGAAATTATTGCGATTCTTCAATTAGAATTCTTGAATTAGGCTCTTGTAAGAAAGTAGGCACCCCTTTTAACGTGGGCGGTAAATACGCCAAACTTATTGTTATCTTATATGTTCTCCAGCCAAACTTATAAGTGGATAACAGGTTTGTATTTAACATATTTTTTCTTCAGTGACATAGGCGTCGAGATTTTATGTTTGTCAGCCAAAAATTAACTTTCAACTGATGAGTTTTTATTATTAGTGCTTGTTTTCGTTTTATTGTTTACATTACAATAACCTGTTCTTTAGTTTCAATTATGAGAACAAGTATCATTTAGGATTTATTCGGATATATTTATTCGGTAGGACTGCAGTTTAGGGTGCCCCTTGTTTTTTTTTGGCGCCAATAGTGCCAACGTGACATTTAAGTTGGCGGCGATAAACATCCATTGTGATATATGTGTTACGAAATAATCACATGACAAACGCGTCAGAAATTTGCAGTAGTAGCAATATTGGCGCATGCGGGAGAAAACTCGTACACTTGGCGTTTGTTGAGACAGAGGAAGAACCAAATTCGGGGGGCACCTTCCATGCAGTAAAAATGCACTTCGAGGTGCCCCTTGTTTTTTTGATAATAAAGCAATGCAAATGCAATAAAAAGCATAAACTATGAGTATCAAAATAGTAAAAAACACCCTATAGAAAAATTTTATACACAATTGCATTGTACCAAATTTTTACATTTACAAACGTATGGAGTGCAATTTTTTAAATTGTAAAAAAAAACTCTGAAACTTAATACGGAAAATATGGATACTTATTTTAGGCAGAGCTAGCTTTGTCCGAAGACAGCGGTATAAATAAATCTTTAACACAATGTATGAAGTCAATAAATTAGAAGCAAAAATGAAATAAATTAGAAGAGACAAATTAGAAGCTTTCCATTCATAGTTTGGTAGAATTTTGTAAAAATGCACTTTGGGGTGCCCCTTGTTTTTTTAGGCGTCAATAGTGCTAACGTGTCATTTAAGACTGCGGCGATAAACATCCATCGTGATACATGCGTCACAAAATAATCGCATGACAAACACATCTGAAATTTGCAAGAGTAACAACATTGGAGCACGAGTGAGAAAACTTGCACACTTGGCGACCATATTCCGGGGCACAATCGGCGCCGCCCAAAAAGGAGGCACCCTAAACTGCAGTTCTACCATTTATTCTATTTAAATTGGCTAAAACTGGTTGTATAATCTGTATGTACACGTAATTTTGCTGTCCGCTATGCTGCCGCTACCATCTTGTTTTAGTGTCATTTTGGCGAATTTTGAAAATTTCGCTAAACAAAGCCAAGTGGTACCCACTTCTTTACACTTACCGTTTTATGTAGTTTAAATGTAAAAAAAAGTTATCATTATTGAGAAAACGTTAAACTTACTAACATAGGGCTTGATATCAAGCTGATAATATCACTTAAGCGTCTATTGAAATATGAGAAAAATTTGATATTAGAAAATTTATTCCTAATATTTTCTAAGTACTACAGAAACTAAGTACGTCAATCGGCCTAGATACGTTCCGGAATACGTTCCCGTTTCCTAGATACGTTCGGCCTAGATACGGCCTAGATACGTTCCGGAAAAGTTGGCCGTAAAGCGAAAAGCCGTATAACGAATCAATTATTTTGATACAAACCGATACAAATTTAATTGGATCAGTTCCAATTTCTTATAAAAATGTAGTTTTTAGTTCATAAAGCATTTTATTCTTTTTATTTTCCATAAAATGCTTACATAAAAATAAAAGTACAAAACAATGTAAAAATAAACAGAAATTCAAAAAATAAACATATAAACAAAAAACATTAGAAATCATATCCACATATGTATACATATAATAAAAACCATGAAATAAAATGTTTAAAAACTGTTTTAATGTGATGACGAACATTAACATGAAGAACCACTAATCTATAATAAGCTGCCATCATCACTGTCCGCTGTTAATGCCGCATAACAAAACATTGTGGGCCGTAAATCGAAAAAGAGCCATTATTAAAAAAGGCCGTTATAGCGAAATGCCGTATAAAGAGCAGCCGTATAGCGAGATACATATATATATATATCACATTTGATTACATATTAAATAATTATTATGAATCTGAATGTAATGTATACAAGTGGATATTAAAGTAAAAACTTCTGGAATACTTTCCTTAACTAAGGGCTATGGGATAGAAGTGTTATAAGTTAAATTTTAAAATACTGATTCATTAACTTTACAATGATTCGGTGACAAATAAACAGGTATTGCATAAAACTAAATGTCCTACCAGTTTCATGGTGATCTAGTTTGCGATTTGGAAAAAAAAGATTTTTTAAACAATTACGCAATATTAAAAATACAAACAACATCGAAAAGTTTTTATTATATTCTCATTTCCCGTTATCGAGCCTAATGACCTAGAGTTAGGAAAAATATACGAAACGGGGACTTTTTAAACCGAGAAAATATATCGCAATGAAAATTCGTCATTCTTTCAAAATTTAAAGAGCTATTACTTCCGTCAGTCTTTTGTTTGCTTAAACAGCGAACGAGAAATCAATGATTCATTTCATCATATGTGCCATTTACTGAGTGAGTCAGATAAAGCAATTTTATCAAGAAGAAAAAAATAATATTTAAACTGTGCTTTTAAAATATATTGAGATTGTTCACCTGTATCTTCAAAACATACGAGTAATAGCGAAAGTAATTAAAAGATATAGTCTTCATGTGTCATAAAGAACGACATTTATGACACATAAGGAGTAATCGAAGGATATATATATATATATATATATATATATATATATATATATATATATATATATATATATATATACATATACAGGCCCTGATTTTCCATTAAGCCCGGTAGGCCTGGGCCTAGGGGCTCAAAAAATTTTATTTTAAAAGGAAAAGGAAAAGATTCCCAATTCAATTTTTTTACACCTTTTTTAATAGCAATTTTTTTACACCTTTTTTAATAGCAATTATTTTATATATCTTTTCAAATTTGACTGATTGGTTCATCATATGTATAGTTCATCATATGTATGTTATAGTGTATAGGAGGGATTAATAAGTTTTTCTGGTTGCATTGTATTGGTGTTTTAATGATGAAGTTAATATGTTGTATTGATTTTTGTTATTTGATAATGTTCTAGGCTTCTACGCTCCAAATAGCCAATTCTTGGTAAAATGGTACTTTCACAATCATTCATGATTATTTTTTTTCTGTGTCAATTTTGGAAATTTTACGCCCACATCAGTGTTAGGGCCCCCCCCCCCCATTGCGAGTTGTGCCTATAGTCAATAATTTTCTAAATCATAGGACCATAAGACCATAGGAACATGTGATTAACTGTGTTACCTAGGCCAACGCCTTCTAACACAGATTTTTCATGAGATTGGTTTTCTAAATCGGGCCCTGTATATATATATATATATATATATATATATATACAGTGATTTCCGCTTATAAGAATCACGTTTGTTATTACTGTTTTTGATTCTTATAAGGGGTTGTTTCTTATAGCCGAAATTTAGGTTTTTGGACAGGCACACACACAAACCTATATATATACATATATTAGATAATTTACCATAAAATACTCTTTAATTTACGTTAATTATCTTTTATTAAAATTATTTTTTTTAATTTTAAAAATACAGCTTAATTTCTAGACCTATAAGTAGATACACATGATTATAGTAAGAGAAGACAAAAATATAATATTTGTTACAACATCCCTGCTTAACAGTTTTAATATTTCAACTACAGGAAGGGAACAAGAAAAAGTTTTCTATGGTAGTTTGACGTAATGAAGTTTTCAGGAGGCTGTTTATACTTCTTTCAATACTAATAGTCTCAGACGAAGATTCACCATCTAGCTTACGTTTCACGGTTTGATAACGTGCTGAATCTACTAATGTTACGTTTGCCTAAGTGATAGTAGACACTTCGCTGAAGATTTATGTGTTTCAGGGTCCAGGAAGCCGCAACCAGGATGTGGGAGGTGGGAAAAAAAGAGTCCCTATTTTTGTTTGTCAGTGGAGAAAAGTGAAATCGGACCCGGACGGGTAAAGATGCCCCTGGGTATAGCTAATAGGACAGTGATGTACTAAAGTGTTTAAGGGGAAACTATTATGTTATGTCTAACAAAGAAAGGAATGGATTTTACGACTATATTCCATCCCATCTTATCAATATTTCTTTAAAAAAAAGAAAGAACTTCGTGCCTTTTGAGGGTTTAAGTGGCTTTTTTGGAAAAATGAAAGGAAAATGAAGAGTGTAAACTGATTCTTAAAACCGGTGGATTGATTCTTTAAAGCGAAAATTTTAACATGGAAATAATACATTTGTTTTTGTTTTCGCGATATTGATTCTTATAAACGGTTGATTCTTATAACCACTGATCACTATAAGCGGTGGTTACTGTATATATATATGATGGATATACATAAGTAGTTTCTATAACTGCTTATATATGTATATCTATCCATACATCAAACAGACAAACTTTCGCTGTTGTTTGTATTTTATGCAATACCTGTTTACTGTTCATACATCAAACGCGTTATTTCATTCGATGTATGGCTATTCATGTCAATCTGTCAGAGTTAAAGGAAATAGACACGAATAAGCAAAAAATAAATAAAAAGTATATGCGTAAAAAAACGAAAGATGAATATCAGAGGGGAAAAAAATCCGATAACATAGAGTTGCACGTCGAACCTCGATTTTCAAAGGGCTTTTACGTCCTTCGTAGTTCAGAAATTACCATTGAATACTTTATGAGGAATATTTTAAAATTTCCCTAATAATTATATATGTGGCAGATTATAAATAAAATTGTAATCTGCCACATTAAATAGTTGCCAAATTTATATTTATTTAGTTATTTATTTATTAGTATCATTAGTATTATTTTTATTTTTAATTATTTATTTATTGATTATTATTATTATTATTATTATTTTTAATTATTATTATTTTAACTTCCAAGTCAACACTTTTCTTTTTATCCTGACAACGGAAATATAGCCACAAAAAATTATCCATACCGAGGATATGGAGCCCTCCTCTCTGGTGTCTCGTTAATGTACCATGTCTATGTCTATGTCTATGAAAGAAAATTAATTTTATTACAATTTATGTACTTAAATTTTACTTTTCCTTACTTATATGAATAAATACATACACACATACATACATTTCTCTCTCTCTGTGCGCGCACACACACACACACACACACACACACACATATATATATATATATATATATATATATATATATATATATATATATATATATATATATACTAGCTGAAAACCCGCACTTCGCTACGGAGTACATTCAAATTACATACAATGGTCAATGTATGCAATTGATGCCAAAAAAATAAATATATATATTTATAATAAATACGATGATCAATGTATACAATTTAAATAAATAAATAAATAAATATATATATATATATATATTTATTTATTTATTTATAAAAAAATCGTAAGGGATATTTTTAAAGACAAAAGAATGTAGATGAAAATATTCAAATTAAATCTAATATGACATACTAAAGAATATAGTACAGTTAATATAGTACAGTTTGAGGAACATATCTTTTACTGTATTTTAATAATTTTTTGGATAATGTCCAATCGTCTGCTGCATTAGAAAGAAAAATTTTTTTTTTGTCTATTTCGCTGTTATCACGTGACGATAAATTTATTTAAAGTACCAGAAAAAGAAATCACGTGATCAGCATTTAATAAATTAAATTCTAAAAATTAATCTTTAAAAGTTCACCAAAAATCAGAAAATGGAGGTAAAGATTCGAAAACGATTTCATTTTAAAGGAATTTTCATAATCTTTCATGATATAAATTTTATAACCCTCAAATTATTATTTTAAATACAAACTTAAAAAAGTCACTAAAACAGCTTAAAAATTTAATTTAAAAAATCTAAGAAGAATTTTTCAAAAATCTTTCTTAGTGCACCCCTACACTATAAGAAGAATCTCCATGCAAAATTTCAGCCCTTTAGTTCCAGCGGTTTGGTCTGTGCGTTGTATGTCAGTCAGTGAGTCAATAACGGAACTGTTTTATATATATAGATATGTATATATAATTTCTCGGAATGTTCCTTATCTCAGAGAAGAATATTCTCAGACCTAAGTAGCTAATCGACACTTATTAGACGAGTGTAGAACTTTGCTCAACGAACACCAGATCGCTATACGTAGCTATGAAGTATCAATTATCTTAAAGGATTTTTTGTGTTTAAAACTTTATTTTCAGGTAAATAGTTTAAACATTCAATACCATCGTACCTACTACCCAAACAAAGTGTTTGGTAACTCTTTTTCCATTTCAAACGTATGATAAATGGTATTTTATGAAAATTCGAAGTACAGTATAATTGAAATAATTTTAGTTTACTTCATAAGAATATACAGTGGCTCCCAAAAGTATTCGTACACTTACGATTTTCAATGAAATAGGGGTCTCTCCATTAATTAAAAGGAATATTTCAGAATGGGTATTTAATAATAAGATCTATAATCTATTCTTAACAAAACTACATGAAATATTTTAAAAACATAGTAAAACTTTATTTTTAAGAAACCAATAATCAAAAAATAACAAAAACTTTATCTCACAAAATTCATCGTAAACTGAAATATTTTCGGATAAATTCATAATTAAAATTATCGTCTGGAGCTTCATTTTTATTTTTGAATTGTGGTGGCATTTAAAATATTGTTTGGCTATAATTTTTGCTTGCCTACTCCGTAATATAGTATTTATTATTTAAAAATGCCTCGTAGTCGTAAAGAAACAACAAACAGCATTCGAAAATTATTTTTCATCATAGTAGTGGTAAATCAGTTCGGAATATTGCTAAATTACTTAATTTATCCCATTCTACTGTGCAGTATGTGATAAAATGCTTTAAAGAAGAAAATAGGATCAAAAACAAGGTAAGAAAAGGTCGTCCGGCAAAGTTAACAAAACATGATCAGAGATTTATAATTAGAAAATTTGTGAAAAATCCACGTTTGAGTGCTGTAAAAGTTTCTGCAGAATTTAATGAAACATTTTCTACTCCAATTTCACCTGAAACTGTTTGACAAGTTCTCATAGCAGCTACATTACATGGGCGTTCTGCCCGTAGAACATTTTTTGTGAGTGAGAAAAACAGAAAGCTTAGGCTTTCCTTCGCACTATCAATGATAAGTAAGCCCCAAACGTATTGAAATAATGTCTTATTTGCCGATGAAAGCAAGTTTAACATTTTTGGTTCCGATGGGCGTATAATTGTATGGAGAAGAAAAAATGAGAAACTTAACTTGATCCCAAGAACTTAGTAGGAACAGTTAAGCATGGCGGTAGAGGTGTCCTTGTGTGGGGGTGCCTGTCAACATCAGGACTAGGTAATTTGGTATTTCTTGATGTTATAATGAATCATGCTGTTTATATAAATATTTTAAGAGACAATTTAAAATTATCAGCCCAAAATTTGGGTATTGGAAACAACTTTGGATTTTTATCAAGTTAACGATACTAAGCTCACAGCTCTCAACGTTCGCCTCTGGTTTCTCTATAATTGTCCACAAGTTTTGAAAACACCACCTCAATTGCCAGATTTAAACCCAATAGAACATATTTGGAGAGAACTGGAGGTTCGAGTACGAAAACACGACATTCACACGAAAATCGAACTAAAAACAATTATGATGGAAGAATGGAGGAACATTGATGCAGAAATTAGTGCAATCTATTCCCAGACGTTTAAAAGCTGTTGTGGATGCTAAAGGATATCCTACTAAATATTAATTTAACGAAAAATTGGAATATTTACTAATATGTAGAGATTTTTTACAAGTGTACGATGACTTTTGTGAGATAAAGATTTTGTTACTTTTTGATTATTGGTTTCTTAATAAAGTTTTACTATGCTTTTAAAATATTTCATGTAGTTTTGTTAAGAATCGATTATAGATCATATTATTAAATACCCATTCTGAAATATTCATTTTAATTAATGGATAGACCCCATATTTCATTGAAAATCGTAAGTGTACGAACACTTCTGGGAGCTACTGTAAATATAATTCAGTCAATTTTATAAGTAATTTTACATAATTTTAAATATATTTCTGGATTCGTTTCAATGCATTTCGATTTGAGTTGAAAACCTGTCTATATAACACAAAATATGACCAGCGTTAAGTTTCTATATTTACTAGATTACATATTTCACTCCATAAAGTAAAAACGAGCCGAAGCGAAAACCGGGCAGAAGAAAGTAAAATTCACGGAAACATGTTTCTGCGAAAATCCTTTGCCGTAGGTTATTTTCCTTATAAGATATCAACAACATGTCTAACTTTCCTCGAGTTTAAAAATACGGCGGAATTTTCCTCCTTCACTTTTCATTTTCTTTCCGTTATTTTAGAGGCATTCAGCTGAATTTTTACGACATTTTTTCTCTCTAATATAGTGCTATGGACAAGTATGAGACGTCAGTATCAGCTTTCTTGTTAGTTTCTCTTTTTGGGCCCAGACGTCAAGAAAGTTTTGGAAAATGTTAACTTCCTGGTGTGGATGATAAAAGTTGATGAGTGTGTACGTCTGCCAGTTTAAATCTTAAGTATGTTAGGTTTCAGCAGGAAGACAGCCACTCTATATGACGAAAATTTCTCAAATTAGTTTCTGTTAAGGAAAAAAAACGTGTTCCAAAG
Source organism: Dolomedes plantarius (assembly GCA_907164885.2). Lineage (NCBI taxonomy): Eukaryota > Metazoa > Arthropoda > Arachnida > Araneae > Dolomedidae > Dolomedes > Dolomedes plantarius. The sequence continues at coordinate 24,452,995 of OU015499.1, read as the reverse complement.
TTCTTAATTCTCTCACGAAAACTTCAGGTGGAGTTTAAAGAAAAAAGCATGTATAGATACCTTGCGAAAGTATTCAGGTGTATCAACACTCATGATGGATTATCAGTAATAACAAAATTCAAAAGTGAGAAAAAGATAATTTTAATTACACTGTAAGGCTTGTCAATGACTAGACACGTAAGTTCAAAAACTCTTCATTTTTCTCTCTTTAGCAATTTCTCGGCTCTTAAAAATAATGGTGGTTTCGCTCTATAAGGCGGGGCAGAAATGAAATGCACCCTATTTTAACGAAAGAATGAACTGTTAAGGGGGAAAATTTATTTTAATGAGTAAAACTTTTAAAAAATTTTAAGAGAGAATATTTTTACGCTGTTATTTATGACAATTACAAGACTAAAGAAGTTTTTCGACGTTTAATTTTTTTTTCTCATTCAAAAGCTTCTTAGCTTTTAGCGTGTAAAGTATTATGAGTTCGATTTATAAGAGGGGACTGTTAGATAAACCTCCATACTTTAACATGTGTTAAGGAGAAGATGTGTTTTAATGGGAGGTCATTTCAATTTTTTAAGCCGGAATTATTTTTTTCATTTCGAGGTTGTTACCTACAAAAAGACAAAAGCAGTTCTTCATTATAATAAAATTTTTAACCTTTTAAGTAATTCTGAAGCACTCTAAGATAACTATTCACGAGTAAATCATAAACATTACCACACAATTTTAAAGATATTGTAATTTCGTCGAGACTTAGCATGGTTATTTAAAGGTCAAAATTTTGTTTTTTTCTCATGAACAGTTTCTTCCCTATATGGAGGGTTCAATTTACAAGGCGGAACAGATATTAAACCCACCCTATTTTAATGAGGAAAGAAACTGCTAATGAGATGATTTTTTGATTTTTTTTTTTCGATAATTGTTTTTTAATACTAAAGTCTCAATTTACGAGAATTTTAATTGTACAGAGATTCTTCATACTAAAATTTTCTAACCTGCTAAACAATTATAAATCACCTTCAAAGAAATCCATCCTTACATATTTAATTTTCATAAATGTTTCACGATGTTATGACTGAGGAAAGCTTTCATTATTACTTCTAAATCATTTTAATTAAAATATATATATTTTTAATGTCCCAGTATTCTGAGATAGTACTTTTAAAGAAGCAGAAATTCTGCTTCTTGGTCAGGCAAAATATTTACATTATATTGTAATATACAAGTATCGTAATGTCTGTGTGACAATAGAGGATGAAACATATTCATAATTAATAGAAGTTCATTCCAGACGTTTCGGAAATTACGATCTAGACTGATGATATTCACTTTCGGTGTGGCTAGTCTAATTTTTATATCTCATGCTAATACATTAATGCGTATTAAAGTATCGATCATTTATTTTAACCCGTGTTTATCTCCTTATCTGTGTTTTTGTTAACTGGTTCTGCAGAAACCGGGAACAAGACAATGAATGGGTTTACTGAGAAGTTGAAATGACCTTCCTCTAGAGACATTCTTTGCTCCACTTTGTGAAGCATAGGCGCATAAATGGTGACATTAGCCTTCTACGGACCCCTCCCTCTCTCTATCCCAGCTCTTGAACTGGCTTCTGTCCATTGAGGGCAAGTGCAAAGACCTGTCTAATCGCATTTGATTCCTTTGATCAGACCAGTGTTCCATACTATAGATATTACATAGATTTCATTCTTTAGTGGTCAGTAATCGATCTTATCTCATAACTAGTGAGACCTGATGAACGTTTGATTTACGCCAACCTTTTTTCACAGCTTGATAAAGGATAATGATAAAAGGCAAATTAAATAGTTGAAAGATGAGAAAGAAATTAAATAATTTCCTTCTCATTTGTTTCGAAACTCCGCTGAACAGAAATTTTTAATAATCTGAGCTGGTTCTAGTACCAAGAACCAGCTCCGATTATCGGTTCTAAACTATACCCGTGAATAATATTTATTACTTTATGCGATACTTTTATGTTGCTTGAATATTTTTCCCAACTCATGCACAATACCTCTTACCAAGGGAAAGGTTTGACCGATTAACTTGCAATAAATTTTTAAGTCTAAATACAAATCATCGTTATTTACATGTTATCCATGAGATCACATAGGCTTTGTTCAAACATAATCGGTTGCTATGGATGATGATATGCCATCCAAAATTAATTCTGGTATAATGTGTAGAATATAAATCAGCTCTTAGAGCTTTTAACTCTATTTGATTATAATAAATCACCTACGTTTTAAAAATTCCTATAATATAGTGGATAAAAATTATCTAAAAGTATAAAAAATTTGTAACATGGAAAAATATTCAAATTAAATAATTTGATTAAACTCTTGAAATAGAAAAAAAACCGTCCGATATAACAAAGAAAAAATACACAAAATAAATAAATAAATAAATAAATAAAAATAATTCAGCACTGAAATTTTTTTATTGGGATTTATGTATGCTTATTATATTCTGAGGGAACGCTTCAAACTCGTCCTATTATCCAAAGGAAATACCTTTCTCAAATGCTCTCAGAGGAACTTTTAAAGAAACTAGTTCTCTTGCACTGTTAGTCAGCATCTGATTGTCAGCCAAGTGCACTTCCTTACTAACTATAAGCTCCAAAACGGCTCAAAATGCACTACTTCCTCAGTCTAGTTTCTGACGCAAATGACTTCTTCAAATTTATGCTCTTCCTTAAAATCGACGGAAAATAAATGAGATTTCTTGCATTTAAAACATGCATCACAAAAAAATGCAACAGCAACAAAATGCATAAAGTTATATATATATATATATATATATATATATATATATATATATATATATATATATATATATATATATATATATATATTATAGGCATCGGGGAGAGGGCGGAGGGTACAGAAAATCTTCCAAAGAGTAGATCTTAAAAGGTTGAGAACCACTGATTTAGATATTTTTAGAAACTTGTAACTTATTCTACAATAATAATTCTACACTGAAGTAAATGCGAATGATAATACTATGAATAATTGCAATAATGATATTATCTCACGCCCGTAATTATCCTATTACAAGGTCAGTTCCGGCATAACCTTCAATTTCTGTTGTGGCATAGTTTTAAAAAATAGATCTTTAATTAAACATAATATTAATGAAATAAAAAACATTCGCTTTTACATTCAACAAATTGTTCGATTCTGTTTTAAAAATCATTTAACAGTCACACGTAAAGGACTTTAATTGTATTAATGTTGCTTATTGTATTTAGAGCACTGTCCTTCAGAATTATATAGTCAGTATTCGATGTAAATAAGAGAGAATGTTCGAAGAGTATTTACTGCAAGCGAAAATGCACATTATTCACTTCAGGTCCTTTATGTCTAGCATATTGTTAACTACTGACCTGTGCACACAATGTACGATTTTATGCTCTTAAACCAGTCATTAAAAGATAAAAAAGGAACCTTGAAACTACTTAGTCAATCAAGTAAATAAAATCTGATACATTTTAAAAAAGCTGAAGATAAGATTACAGGAACCTTGAATTGATTCTTAAGAGTAAAATCAACTATTCATGCATGAACAACTGATTCAGATTTGGGCGATAAGAGTATTTATGATGTTAGCAACAATAAATCTTCAATCATGTGCATACACTGGATATAGATTCCCCGCAGATAAGTTAACAGCAGACATTTCAAGAATTCAACGGTTTGCTTTACAGCAACAAACAATAATTACATGAAAATTCTAAGATCAAATATTAAGATATAACTAAGCCCTACATGCTTGAAACTTTGGAGACTTATAAAGTATATATATACGTTCATAGGTTGTGTTCTATTGTTTATTGAATAGAGAAGACGTTTAACGTATTTATAGAACAAAAGACAGAGACATAATTCAAATAAATAACGCAGTTCTGTAACCCTGCAGCCTGTGATCTATTTTGTTTATTGATACAGAGCACGTTTTTTAAAGCTTCATTAATTTTAAAACGGAGCAAAAGTGTTTTAATTCTCTGCATTGATAGCTCGAGTTACATTTATATGTATTGCATGGTTTTCAATTTAACTCAATAATTAGAGGCTATTGTAAGCAAAAAAGGATAATTCATTTTTCTGGATATTAATTGATATTGATTATCGTAATGGAAATTTTTTCTTTTGAAATTTTAAAATACTTAGAAGGAGTCACAAGTTTTTATTTATGTTTTTTTATATCTTTGTGTTACTATTTTAAATTTTATCCAGTGTTTATTTTAGTAACTAAATCGGTCAGACACAATCTCCTGTTTCATTATAACGTCAGCACTGTTCACAATGAGATTTTACTATCTTCAAATTAACTATATTTGTTAAACTTAACTATAGAGAGGAAGGAAAAGAGTTAATTCGTTGTTTGAGTCTGTCTATTTATACTCTTATTATTAGAGTGAATTAATTATAAGCGTGACACGAAATTACTAGAGTGAGAGATATAAATTTAACGATAATACACCTCTCAAAAACGCTGAGTAAACAACTATGATATGCACAACAAGAGAGACGTATGAGGACACAAACATTCTTTGTATGACATTGCAAAGCCAACTGAGGAAAACGACATACATCAGTAAAACTCATCTGTAAACAATACTCTCCCTGTTAAATACACATGGAAGAGAACTGAAGGCGATAAATAAGCAATGCTTCGCCTATTAGCCTACTAAAAGACGTTTAACATGCTGCTAAAATACTTCAAAAAGGGACAAAAGTTAGCTAAAATTAATAAACTTGGATAAAGTTGAATATTTAAAATTAGAAGGAACAAAAAGAAAAGAAATGTTTCTTAATGTAATGTACCGTATTTTTCGGACCATTAAGACGCACCTTTTTACTTAAAAAAATAGACTTAAAATTGGGGCGGGACTTATTGTCCGAAGGTAACATTAAAGTAAAATGAATATTTTATTATATATATATTATTTATTATACATATCTTATATTTTTTTATCTTTATTAAATAAGAAATTGAAAATAACTTTTTATACCAAATAAAATAAAAATATTCTTATCTAAATATCCTCTCATAAATTTGAGGTGCGTCTTATGGTCCGAAAAATACATTATGTAATGTCTGATAGATCCCTGATCACATTAAAAAATATATTAAATCTACCTAGAATCGTGAACCCTAACCTTTAAACCAACTTTGTAGTCAGTAATAATTTTAATATGAATAGTTATATAATAGTACATAATAGTGTTAAATATTAATGGCATCACGTAATCATGTGAAAATTCTATGCATGATTTTATTTCAATAGTTATGTAAACGTAACTTGTTGTATACTTGTAATTTTCTTTATTCATTTTATTGCTTGCAATTTCCTTTATGTTATTTACTTCATTACTTTATTTACTTAACTTTTACTTTATCTTATTTCTCTCCTACTATATTCTAATTTGTTACTTTATTTCTATGTTACTTATTTTTTCAGAAACAAGTGAGCCATATTTATGTTATTTAATCCCATGCAGTTGTTCAATATAAACCAATTAAACCTTACATAACGTTGTTCTATATTTTTTTCACTGTCTATAAGGATGTTATAACAACGAATTAAAATATTTTCCTTGCCCGGTAAAGCACAGACCAATCATCGAGCGATGAAACTTAATCGGATATTTCGCTTTTTCTTTTTTTGCGGTTTGAAAAATTCGCTGAGTTTCGAAAGCACGAGTGCTTATTAGGCTTGAGTGTGTTTTTCTACTGGAATAAGAAATTATATCCACCTATTTCATGGGATGCCGAATTACGCACGCCATCAGCAGAAAATCCACTTAATACTTTCTCGAGAAGGAAAGATTAGCCCGGAGCCTTTTTAATTCGATTTCTATTTCGCGATACTATTTTCGTGGTGTAACCGTGCAGAAATACGCGAACACGCAAAAGTAATAGAGTTTCTGGTTTCTCTGTTAAATGGTAAAGTGTTCTTCTCGATGTAATCTTTTCTAGAGTTAAAGTTATTGCACTTTGAAAAGTTTCATTTTCGCAAACACGATGCCTGAAATTTTAGCGCCATTTATTTCTCATAATGTTTTGATAGCGCGGGTGGTAATGCTAGTTTGCGATTGTTATTCCAAAATTTTGGCACGGGATTTCAAAAATGTGCGCCAGAAACAAAATGAAGGCTAGAATATTTTGAAAAAAAGTCGAATATTGGTAAAAACGTATGTAAAATAGCAGAGCCGGAACGAACCATTGTGGCGCTTGAGGTAAGTTTAAAACGGCGCCTTTACAATTTTTTGGAGAGACCGTTAAGTAATGAATGTACGGTAAAACCTCGTTTATCCGGCCCTCGTTGATCAGGATCTCCGGATAATCCGGATCAGATTTGTAGACTTTTTAATTTAATGTTCACATTAGATAATAATTTTTAACTGTGATAGCAAGAACGTAACTATAAGAACGCCAAATATTCGCTTTTTAGTTTGATTCAATGTACGGTTCATGCATAGATTGTACAATAAATTATGGTAATAAAATGCTTTTTGTTGAATTTAAGAAAGCTTTACTCGACTTACCAATTCTTTGTTAAGAAATTATGTGAAAAGTTATATTTATATTTTTTAATGTCTTGTAAACAGTACTATGAAATGTTGTAACAAAACACAGTTTTTTTATCGTGATAAACGGTAAGTCTACTCAGTTAAGGATTTTGTTTTACTTATTACCCATATTACCCAGATTATCCGGATTGCCTATGGTCCCAGTTAGTCTGGATAAACGAGGTTTTACTGTACGTCTATTAGAAATAGTCTACTTACTAGAATAACGGACATTTTTAGAAAAATATGTATTTATTTTTTAAATTAAAAAATTACAGAACTTTAAAAAAAGTAGAAAAGTAAATAAATTTGAATATAATTTGTCATATCGTAAAAATAATTTCTAAATCATTTTACGAGTCTTTATGACAACAAATTATTTGATTGCATCTGTATAATTTATTGTCTTTCGTAGAGTCTTTTCTTTAGAAATGGTTGCTAGATCATTCAGTCGCTCCTGAGTTGTTGTTCATGGATAATTTTTAAATATTTTCAGTTTAGAAAAACGGCGCTAGGCTGTTGCTACAGTTACAGGTAGAGTTAGTAGAATTATGGAAATATGAATTCAAAATTTAATTCTCATAATCTCAAATTCAGGTGTTTATATAAAAAAAGATTATATTTTATATTTTTATGAATTTCTTACTTTATTAGATTAAACTATTAAATTTTCGTATTTTTACTGTCTCATTTTTGGCGCCTCTTTCAATTCGGCGCCTGAGGTTGTCACCTAGACGCCTCACCTATGAGACCAGCTTTGTCTTAGGCGTAGCGTGCTTTTTTTTTTTTTTACTTTTTTTTTTTTTTTTTTTTTTTTTTTTGGGGGGTGGTGGGAGGGGGGGGCTCGAATTGAACTCAGTTAGGGCCCTCCTCAGCGCACTGACTACCGGACGGTCCTTAAAATATGAAATATTATGATTTTTTGAAATTGAATAACAATAGAATTGATGTTTGAGTAGTATTCAAAAGTTATACAATGGGAAAAATAAATATAATATAAATAAAATGAGAAAAGAGATATAGGATCGAATTTTTGTTATGGATCATATCATTGTTAAAAACTAAGTTTTCTACAATTTTCTGATTTTAACTGAACTTCTATTAACGTTTTAATTTAGAAAAATTAAAACGTTAATAGAAGTTAAGTTGGGGGGGGGGGGCACATTTATTTTAACCTTTTTAAATCACCACCATTAGTATTTATTTAATTTAAGAGCTCCAAATAGTTCGTTTTTTTACTGTACAGGGGACCATTTTTGGATTAACCGCACTTTTTAAATGGAAAATTTGAATTATACTTTAATAAGCGAAGCTAAAAGAGAATTCAGAGTAATTTAAGTTTTTACTCTTGTTAAACTGGATCAAAGTCTACAATTTTAAAGTTTTTAGGAAAATTAGTTTATGCGATATCACCGCTTTTCTTTTCTCTCGAGTGATTTTTACCCCTAGATACCGATAAATCATAATTAAACGAGGAACTACTTTTCAGCTTGTCATTGTCAACTAGTTTTTGAACACTTTGAAGAAAGGAAACGAATTGCTATCAACAAAATACATTTAAGCGGAATTATACGCTGAATGGCTGAAGATTAAATAGAAAGATATTTTAAAACGCCATTTTCTCCTCTTATTTCAAAAACCGTGCAAACTATATTACCCTAAAACAACACTGTTAACAAGAATACGTCATTTTAAAATAAATAAAAATATATTTATTATTTACTGGTAGTATAACCCTTAATGCCACATTGTAAAAATGAAAAGCTGTTTCAGGGTGTAATGTTCCTGGATAGCGAATTTACCTGTTTTGTGTATCCCATATATATATATGTATCTAATACATGCTTTCTTACCCTTCTAGTTATACTTCCATTTTTGTAACATAACTAAAACAGCCTGCGTGCGCTTATACTAAATAATCCAGACAGCTTAACGATACACACACACACACACACACATACACACATACATATATATATATAGAGAGAGAGAGAGATAGATAGATAGATACTATATATATATATATATATATATATATATATATATATATATATATATATATATATATATATAGTATCAGCGCATGCATGCTGTTTTAGGAATATTTCAAAAATGGAAGTATAACTAGAAGGATACGAAAGCATGTTTAAGATACAAATATGGGATACCCAAAACAGGTAAATTGGTTACCCAGAAACATTACACCCTGAAATAGCATTTCATTTTTACTGTGTATCTTTTTACAAGAAGGTGTAATAGGAGACTTTTTATTAATGGAATAGTAATAAGAATAGTTGTAATGTCTTTACAAATTTTACTACGCGCATCAAATTTGTCATACAAAAATATATTACATCATAAAGTTATTTGATTACGTAAATCTGTATATTTGTTTGATAATGAATTAGAATAATAAGCTGTCAATGAAGTCTTTGAGAACTACATTCCTGACATGTAAAACACTGTTGTTATTGTGAAAGAATAAACATTAAAATATTCATTATAACTTATCCATAAAACACTAGTCTTGAGTTTAAAAAGCCTGTTCAGCTTTCTCCATGAGGTGCTCGAGCAACAAATCGCACACATTGTAAGCAACAGCAGCGAGAAGGCGAACAGAAACAGTTGCCATTCCAAAGGAGAAAACTGTGAGGGGCAGTTATTATCAACTGAGAAACGGGGGGGGGGGGGGGGGGGAATGCTAAGACAAGCAATTTTTAAAATACTAAGGGGACGATATCTGAGAAAAATCTATTAAGTACTAGTGAAAGGGTTAAAGTAGTATTTAGTAGTATTTAGTAATATTTTAGTAAGCCTTGCAATAGGAATAAATAGTCTGTGAATAATTGCTGTAATTAGCCAAATAGTCAACATTATGAATTACACAAAAAATTTCAAAATAATCAAGTTCAGAGACTGAGCTGTAAGTGCAAAAGTTTCGAAACTTGGAAAAAAATAATTTAAGGCCTAAGTTATACGAATGGGAGGCATTTTTACCAAAATATGTAGCACAAATAGGATTTAAGAACATAATGTATTTTAAATTTCATAAACTGAAAGTTTACGAAGAAAAATCAATGGTTTTCCCGATTTCTTCATGTTTGTAAAGTCTTTGACAACCTAGTTTCCTGGCATTAAAAATTAGACAGATTAAAAAAAAAGGAATTAAAGCAATGATATTAGTAATTTGGCTATATTCTCTGACTTGTGAGGGAGGAGCCAACCGAAATTTAGAGGTGTCCTAATTTACAGAAGTAAACAATTAAGAGTATTTTAGAAAATTCAGTGAATAAGGAAAAGCTTTAAATTCATCCAACAATTGGCAAGATGTTTACTCTTGTGTGATAACATAAGAGATTTTTTTTACTGTCGTACACATAAAAAAATTAACGCCAGGAAAATGGCGTTAAAAACTACGATAAAAAACCGCGATACAGTAAAATATAAACTGAAAAGGCGGATATCGCAAAACCCAGGCAATTATTGCTCATAAATAAAAACCCTTTCTAAATTTAATACCCTCATTGTAATGCGTCTATTTTTACGCAGTTGCTTATAAAGCTTGAACAAACTAGTTCTGGTTCACTGGATAGTCGAGCTGCAGTGACAGAAATACAACTAGGGCACTGGAGGAGGTTTTACAAAACATCGACCTTTTCCAAACAGTTTTCACTAATCAGTGAAAGCACGAGAATAAATGTCAAAAAGCTGGTTAAAACGGTTTTGACCTTTGCGCTATCGTAATTTCAAAGGGTTTTCAGTTTTGAAAGCCGTTGGGAACCATATTTTAAGAACTGACCATCTCATTTAGTTGCTTTTCTTCAGTCATTTATATTTCTGCCTTACATTCTGATATTATTTATTATCACATGTTTGGCGAGTAAATATGTCCGATTTTATAAAGTTGAAATGACTGCAAAACGAAAGCAACCATTTGAACTTTTAAAAGTGTTAAATTAAAATGACATTGTAGAATGAAACTTGCACTAAAACTGCCATGACGATCAAAATGTCTAGTCTTAAGATTGGTCGAAATAGATTTACAGATGAATAGTTAAGATTAACATATCTGTAGTTACGTATTGTTTATCCATATAAAAACATACCCTTTTTTGCAAATGAAAAAATACCGGTAAAATTTAAGTACATTGGCTAAAGCTTTTCTGAGTCAAAATCTTCCAGTTATTTGTAGCAGTAGTTATTAAGATTTTCGAAACGTTTTTGAAATGCAGGCAAATTAGTTCGTTAGCGTCAAATAATTCAAATCCATAATCTTTTAACAAATATATAGATATAATTAGAAGATTAAAATTAATAAACAAATAATTTAATTGATTTTATAATAGATTATATCTGTGCTCAGATGGTAAAATGTTATAAGAAATTTACGTGACAGCAATTCTAAGATTGAAGATGTCATGAAAAATCAGTAATTTGTTTTACATGAGCAAACGTGGTACCAATATTTCAGAACAATAGTTGGCTATAACTTACGGTAGTTACAGTAAATAGAAAATATCGGCGAGCGAGAATCCGGAATGTGAAAAACTTAATTTTCTCAAGAAAAGTCTCCTATAACATTTAGCCATCTGAGCACAAATATAAGATAATCAAAATACATTAGCAAATCCTCGTTAAAACCTTTGAACGAAATATATTTTGAATTACATTACTTGTGTCAGCATTTCGATATTTCATTCAAAAGAAGCAAAGAAATCAAGGAATGAGACCCATTTAGACCTAAAACTATGTCGTAAAGCATGATGATTTTAGATTCTCTTGTAGTTGTAAAGAACTAATCACAATGATTTTAAAATCCATGATTGTTCATAATAATTCTTTCACAATAAAGTAATAAAACTGTCAATCTGGGTATACGTATATCATCAAAAGAAAGCCGGTGCGAATATCGCTTAAAGATTACATAAATTACAATGTTATCTTTTTTAAACAAAATAACAGAAAAGAAATATTGTCACCGAGCATATTTTATTATACGATCATATATTTACGAGCAAGATGAATTTAAACAAAGAAAATTTTACATATCCATGTTTCTTCGTGCATCTCTTCATTTTTACATTACTATATAAATAAATATATATATATATATATATATATATATATATATATATATAGTGCTTTTCTCTGGGGGTACGGGGGGATACCGCGTATCCCCACCTTTTTAAAAAAAGCATTATTTTAGCTTAATTTAACCGAAATTTTAAAAAAACTTACGAATCAATTGTTAATATGTAACAAAAAGTATTTTTTTTAAATTGCGAATTTTTTGTTCCCCTGTAACGTGACGTGTGAAAACACTATACTAAAAATACGCACCTTTATTTGAGAAAACACAGTATACCCACCTATATATATATATATATATATACAAAAGAAACAAAAAAATTCACAGATAATAAATACGAATGACATTTATAACTGACAAAATAATTTTATACCTGAAGTGTTTAAAAATATTGTCTAAAACGCTTTGTGAGGATAAAAAACTTTGAATTCAGCTTAAAATGAAATATCTACTAACTGTACTAAACAGAAAAATTAGACTGTCTGAAAGTATACATGAATCTAAACGAATATTCATAATTTGAACAAAAAAACTATTGAAATGAATAATTAAAATATGTTACAAAAAATTTTGAAAGTATCTCAAAGTTTTAAAATTAAATGTACAGATGACTACTAAATTTTTTTATTTCCTACATCATATTTTAAATGAATAGCAAAATTTTCTTTTCCTGGCTTCGCGATTTGAAAAAAAGTTTTTTTAATTTCTGTATCTTAAAAGTAATAGTTTTTCTACTGATGTCCAAATTCTAGAAATAACTTTATTTTTAAGACCTAAAGGGGAATTATGGGATAATTTTGTCGGAGAAAATTAAGTCTTTTTTTCACATAGAAATTAAGAGCGAAAGGAAAATCAACATTGAAAGTATAAAGTTTCATAACTTTAACGTACATTAAAGTCAAAAGAAAAAAGACGAAGCTACCAAAATTATCTCTCAAGTATTATTCTAACTAATTAACCTTTTCCTACTTTCAGAAAAAAGTTGGTTTCATCTTTAAAGTATTTTCTAATGTAAGATCATACGAGAAAAGAGCAGCAGTTAAATCATAATGTAAAAAGTGTCATGAAATCATTACTTTCGCCAAGAAAATTAAATTAACTCAATTATCGTCTTTGGCACGAAAACTTATTAGCAATCATGTTTTTAATTTATCGGATCGCTAATTATATAATTATCTTTGAAAAATTTTACGGAGCGGCAATTTTTGAATCAATATTCCAGTTATTCATCGCAACGAGAGACGCCTGCCTAGACGGAGAAAGCTAGAACCAGATCTAGTTACGATGTCAAAATTGTATCACTTCAAAATCTAAAAAATTATCTGGTGTAATTACATGCCAAATAATGAAAACATAGCCGCCTCTGAATAATCTCTACGTGCTTTTAAAGCTCTAAAATAATGGAAATGCTTCGTACCTGTCGTAAAACGTGTGTGTAATCCAACACTAACGGTAAAACAGATCGGCAATTCTGCAGGTGGCTGGTTGTCTTCTGCTCCTGCTGCATCAACGGCAACTTGTGTTTTTCTGCGCGACCAAGCAACTGGTCCTTTGCCTACCCGTTTGTTCCACAGGTAAAAAAGATCCAGTCGTAAATATGCTAATGGGGACCATTCACAAATGGAGGAAGGATAGATCGAGGGCATGATCTCCGTGGTTATTTACAGTTTCAAATGCAGTGACGCGTTGAAATGGAAGAGAAAACGTCTAAATCGTGTCTCGAGCACGTAGACGTTAGCTACCATGTTACTCTCCGTAATGATATACAAAGACATGCTTCAGATAGTTGAAAAGCAAATGCAGTCAAGGACAAAAATTATCGTGGCTCAGATTTCTTGTAAATTTTGTCTGCTTTGGGTTAGTTGAATCACGTTGGGCAAAAGCTTTACGATTCTTGAAGATTTAGTAGTTAGAAGAAATATTCATATTTATTGTTAACCTAGGTTGCGGTATAATTTTTTTTTAAACTTTTGGTGGGACAAACAAATTCAAGATTTTAAATTTTGCATTTGTAACCGATTTTTTAACATCTTTAATCAGCTATATTTGCTTAGTAGACCATGACATTAAATTTACTTTTAATTTAGATTTAAACTTTCGTTTGAAATTTTTAAGAGACAGATGGAAAACATAACTACCTATTAGAAAAAAGGTCAAATGCAAGGTTCGCATAAACTTGAATCATCAGTGAATGACTGAGTTCTTAAGTTAATAGAGGACACAGATTCTTACATTACGCATTGGTTACTTATTTTTTAAAAAATCAGAGGTTGGTAATTTTTGGAAATGGTAATTGTAGCATTCCAAACAAGCCATATTACTTATATGTTTAACTTTTAAAGATCGCTTTTAAAACTTGTTTCCATCTGGTGCAGGGCTTCTTAAATTTTTTACACAAGCAGCACCTTTTCGACTGAGAAAATTTTATGCCATTCCGGGTATATACAAAATATAAATATACAAATAAAACATTTACTGATGATAAATTAAAAAAAATTAGCTGATAATAAATCAGAGAAATTAAAGTGGAAAAAAGGCCTGTTTATTTCTCTGTTATGTATCCATAGAGTGATTTTTTATTTTAATTTAAAATTTTAAATCAAACTGGTTTTCGCAATCATTCTTGATAACCAGTATTGAAGAATCTGACGAAGGGACATTTCGGGTTAAAGGGACACCTTTTGCGAAAAGTTGTCAAAGTTTTCATGTCTCCAAAATTCTGTTACGCGACCCACAATTTAAAGAAATCCTGGTTTAGTCTAGAGGATGTTTTTTGTTCGATTGTCATTCACTTTGGGTAACTTATAAAATTGTGGTTGTCCTTTCATAATTCCATTCTTTTATACAGGGTGGCCTAAAAGTCACGAGACTATTTTAAAATAGAATAATTCTTTTATTAATTAAAAATTCGCATTTATTAATTTATAATCAATAAATACACTTCTTAGAAATCATTTTCAACTAGTTGTGGTTGTTCTTTCAGAATTCCATTCTTTTATACAGAGTGGCCCAAAAGCAACGAGACCATTTTAAAATAGAGTAATTCCTTTATTAATTAAAAATTCGTATTTATTAATTTATAATTAATAAATATGCTTCTTGGAAATCATTTTTAATTAGTTGCGGTTATCCTTTCAGAACTCGATTCTTTTATAGAAGGTGGCCCAAAAGCAACGAGACCATTTTGAAATAGAATAATTCCTTTATTAATTAAAAATTTACTTTTATTCTTATATAATCAATAAATACACTTCTTAGAAATCATTTTTAACTAGTTTTGGAAATGACGTCCTTCAACTAGCCATCATTTTGTTCGTGACAATGGCGGGCTCTTTCTAAGAAGTGTTCCATCGCCTGTCGTAATGTTTCTTGGCTTCTTCCTTCAATTTCTTCACGAATATTGGTCTTTTATTACTGGATGGTTCTAGGTTTGTTTCAGTTAACTCTGTCTTTCACAGCCCCCTGTTCTTGAAAAAGCCGGAATAAGTCGAGTATCGCATGTTTAGATGGTTGTTTTCTGACACCAAAATAACGAATGGAGGATTTCTGGGTTAGCACAATTAATCGTTTATCTTCTATATAAAATTCGATTATTTTTACTCGTTGCTCTGCCGTAATAACTTATCCATAATTATTTTCCAAGGATAACAGATGAAAAATCTGAAACAAATTTTAAAAATTAACTGTAAGAGAGTTATATTCTACAATGGCCTAGTGACTTTTGGGCTGTCCTATATAAAATACAGGTTTACAGTGTTTATGGTCGTCCTTATTAGGTATGAAACAAACAATCCATTTTAAGCTCATAAAATGATAATGTGTGAGAATGAATGCTCTCAATGGATAGGACGGTAAAGCTTGTAGCTACAGTCACTGCTAAAATTAAGAGAATTCATGCATAAAGCAGTACGAATTGGTAACATTACATACACATTTAATAGTTTTAATGACTTCAGGTTCACCAAAATAACCAATCCAGTGAAAATGTCAATTAATTTTATTCAAGTCGTTATAACTGAGTGAAAATTTCAAAGACGGATTTTTATGTTACAACAAACGCTAACATTTTTGTGTTGTACAAAGTGGATAACCGACTGTCTTATAAAATATTAACTAATTTCAAGAATTTAAAAAATTTGTGCCCCTCATTTAAAAATGGATTTTTTGGATTCAGAAAAGGGATTTACAATTATGCATTTGCTAACGTGTAGGAAAATCCCCTACGGCTTAACACAAGGACTAAAGATCTGTGAACTTAACTGACACGCCACTTGAGGTGTATACCCACCTGACACGCCGCTTGAGGTCTTGGCAATTGTTTTAAGGAAAACAGGGTTCCTAGCGACACACATTAACTTGCGCTTCCTCGAATTTCAGTGCATTGTACTGACGAAGTTCAATTTGATAAAAAAAGAAAGTTTGTAGAGGTAAAGAATAAAATTTTAAACTGCGGTAAATTTTAATCTGCATAATATTTAAGAAAGTTTTAAACTGAGTGCTCAATTCGAGGTATAAAATTATGGCGACAAATGACGTGATTTATACCAATTGGAATTTTAGTGTCATTTAGATGACTTTAGCACAGATTAAGGCTCTTTGAAAATACCCTTCGGTGAGAGAAATATTTGTAGCGTCAGGTGTAATTATTTGTCTTGAATATAGATTTTCTTACAGGTATTTAAAGTGAAAATTCTTTTAAACTGATATATATATATATATATATATATATATATATATATCGTGTGTGAGAGAGAGAGGGAGTGTGTGTTTATTATATACTACTAAAAACAATTGACATGTATTTCATTTACCTTTTTATCTGATTTTAATTTATCACTCTTCTAACAGAAATTAAAATTAAAAACGTATTTAAGAATGAAATCCTACGCTTATTGAAAAGATGAAGAGGTGTTGCTTCGTAAAGCAGCATTTATTACGATGTTTTAAAAAGTTTCCTTCATCTCTTATAATTGCTGCTTTAAAAAAATAACTGTAAACACTCTAATTTGCCAACCACTTACTTTCTCATCATCTTGCAATATATTCAAATGAAAAAAACGGCAAGCTATTGATCTCAATTCAATAGAATGCTTTCGCTAGTAAAAGATGATATGCGTGTAGCAAGATAAAACTAACTTCACGGATGCTTTTCAATGCGTTAGATAATAATTGGAAGAGTGGAAAAGGGCGAGATGTGCGAGAAAGTTCTGTTTGCAGAAATTTAGATTGTTAAGAAATGCGGCCCTTAGAAATACGGTGTTTAAACGAAACTTACGTTAAATAGTATTTTAATAGGACCGGTGTTTTATATTTTAGAAAATAAAAAACAATTTTTTTTTCTCTGGAAGATAAACTGACTTAAGGCTACTGTGTAGTAGTTCATATGGATTCGTTCAGCTCAATGTTAACCTATGGAGAAAATTTTTTCGTTCAGCTCAATGTTAACCTATGGAGAAAAACGACTGGTTCTTTACTTAAGATTTCACCATCTTTTTATCCATAGGTCACCCTAACACTATAACTCATACTCATTAAATTTTACCATCTTTAAAGGAATTGCAAAGTCGATCGGAAACTTATTCGATAAATAATTTTCAGACAAAAGATTTGAAGGAACGAAGAAGAAACAAATATGCAAATTAATTTTTGTCGACGTAGAGCAGAAGCTGTTATAAAACCTGGAAACTTTCATGGAGATTTTGTTTTCAGCGTGCTTGCTATTGCTAATCAGAATGTCATCGTTACGATTACCAGATCGAGCTTTGTTAGTAAAATTGTTTTCCCCAGACCCCAACCCATGCGACTTTTGGCTTTTGGGGACATGTGAAACATCTAGTCAGTCTTGATAAACCAAGAACTATACCTGATCTGAAAGACAGGATTTCACGACCTGTTTTCAGCAATTTCCCCGGACACACTGCGGTCAACTGTAGAACATACTATCCTACGATTTCAAATGGTAACTGAAAATGATGGCTGTCCTGTTGAACATGTCTTGTTGTAATAAATTTTTTAACTTTAGTAAATGTTGGCTAAATGTCTAATTCATCAAAAAACGCCCTCTGGTGGTGAAATTTTGAACTATTTTTTTATTCGCCCAAACAAATTCCCATCCCTTCAATATGTCCTACACAAAATTTCACAACATTCTGAACAATAGTTTCGACTGTAGGCAATTTTAAAGTAGGGACGTTTAATTCTGGACACCCTGTATATTTCGTGACTTATTTTATCCACCAAATTTGGCGATATTTCACCACATTCGACGATATGGCACGAAATGGTAGCCAACTTGCCATCTAGACCTTTCTGGAAGCTTCTATAGATATCTAGCCGGATGACCGATAGGGGGCGCTTTGGAAATCTATATATATACCTGACATTGGCTTTGGAACTCAGTTCAATTTCTACTGAAAATTGAATGTGTTGAAAGTGCTTTAGGCTTGTATTGTAATGAAGACTCTGGTATCTGTTGGCGCTAGAATTGTAATCGCCAAGTTGCCAATACCCACGTGACCAATCTGTTAACGCCGCCTAACGGCTAAAACGATATGTTCTGTTATAGTCTTTGTATTGTATCTGCCCGTGTTGCCTGGTGTAGTTTGTGTTCTTAATGTGAGGCAATAAAATGTGTGTAATATTATATTTGTATTTTATTACCGCATCAAACATCAATAGTATCTTTGTGTTTTTAGAGTTTTCTGCTGTATAGTTGTTACGTGTCTGCTGTATAGTTGTTACGTTATCGTTGTCTGACAGTTGTTACGTGTTTTCTGTTTGAATTTGTGTATGCGCCTGAAGAATTTACAGAATAATACATTTTATTTTGTGTGCTGTTTCTGAAGAGACTTTATTCAGTCCTAACGAACCCAGGAAAACGGAACAATATATATATATATGTAAATTCTACTTGAGTATATATTCTATATGAGTAATAAACTATTCTAGCTTATACAAACTTATCTTTATAAATACTTGTAGTAAAGAAAAGTTAATATTCCCCATGGAGCTTATTGGGTGTATATTTTTTAAGCTGAAAAAACACTAAAACATAAGAAATTTCTAGAATAGTGGATGAAAAATAATAGAGGTTACAAAAGGTTAAAATTCTTCTCAAGCACCTTCAAATCTCTGAAGTCCACATTCGGGGTACCTTGAACTGATATACGGTAATGGCGCATTGTTTCCTGGGCTTTAAAAGCTTGTGTTTTATTAGGGTATGAAAGAGCTGTTTCTTCAATGTCACTTTCATCTCTGGCTGTTCACCTTTCTTTCCTGGAAATTCTGCGGTTAAATAGTTTCGGGTTGACTCGGGAGCACAATGTTGTTTTCGATAAACATGACGGTATTTGTGTGTAGAACATTAAATTGATGTTTTGTTAATGATTTCTAATAAAAAAATATTAGATAAAGAGTTATGATCGAAGTTCTTGATGCGTTACTTGATGAATTTATTAAGATCCCAATATGCAAAAAGTATCTCTTTGCACACACTCACAAACATATATATATATATATGTATATATGCGATGCCCCGTACCTCACGCCGTGGAGGAGAGGCATAGCACTAATCGGAGGTGTAGCCGGCACGAAGGCTTGTGATGAGCTCGGCATACGCGCACGATAAACTTTAACTTAAACTATGTAGAGGAGATGAAACACAAACAGGTTGTAGACGTAGCCAGAGTGTCAGGAGATGAAGACCATTTCACGAGAGCCGTTGACACATCGGGGAGGAAAACCACACACTGGAGAGGCATTGGAAGGACGCACACAAATTCGAAGACTTGCTTTATTTATTAGAAGGCATTAGCTGCAGTGGCCACATGACTTGGCCTGACGGGGAGCGGATTACATTACCAGACAGAAGCGGACCGCAGGTCCGACAGCAACGAGAGTTAGACACCAAGAAACAGAAATCTTTTGTTCACGCAAATAGTAAATGAGTGCTTTGCGATATTGACGCCAGAGGGCCTAAACTACTTAATATTTTAATTGGGCGACTTTAGATTCGTGGAGTTCCCGTGTCCACTTAAGTTTTCCCGGGGACTGTACTGCTAGATCCCGTGCTTGTTAGAACCGCGAACTATTGACCTGGGTGCAGGATAAGTGGCCATAAAGTTCTTGTAAAGTGTGGTTTTGACTCTACAGACCTCATAAATTCAGAGTGGTTCGAGGGCTCTTCAAGAATTTTGACATTACACTGGCATTCTGAATCTCATAAACTTCCTACACTCATATCTGGGGATGTTATTGAGTTCAGCCACTTCACATGCCTGTATAATGATCTGCAGGGCTACGATAAATATCTTATTTTACTTTTAGGTTGCAATTTTAGAAAAGGGGTCTTGCTTTATTAACAGGATAATTTTAAATACGCTTTAGATATCTAATGGTGGGCCGTTATTATCACACACACACACACACACACACACACACATATATATATATATATATATATGTGTGTGTGTGTGTGTGTGTGTGTGTGTGTGTAGACTGTGATATTTTCAGACTCTTGGTCGCGAATAAACATTCAGAGTCAGCAGGGCCCGATTTAGAAAATTCTTCACTATAGGCACAACTCGGGATGGGGGGCCCCCCTAACACTGATGTGGGCGTAAAATTTCCAAAATTGACACACACAAAAAAAATAATCATGAATCATTGTGAAAGTACCATTTTACCAAGAATTGTCTATTTGAAGCGTAGAAGCTTAGAACATTATTAAATAACAAAAAGCAATACAACATATTAACTTTATCATTAAAACACCAATACAATGCAACCAGAAAACCTTATTAATCCCTTATATACACTATAACATACATATGATGAACTATACATATAACTATACATATGACGAATCTATCAATCAAATTTGTAAGGATATAATAAAAATTGCTATTAAAAAGTAAAATAAAAAAATTGAATTGGGAATCTTTTCTTTTAAAATAAAAATTTTGGGGGGCCCCTCACCATTCGGGGGCCCCTAGGCCCGGGCCTACTGGGCCTAATGGAAAATCAGGGCCTGAGAGTCAGTCTACTACATAAATTACACTTTTAATTAAAATTTAATTCAATGAATTTTTACAAATTATGTACAGATTAGTTGATCTACCTCTAGACATAGAGGGAACTGGCCTTCTCAGTAGTCCAATAAATTCGCTAACAAAATGTCAGCTATTACAGTCAGGAAACTGAAAGTTATAAGGGTCGGCACATAGCCTCTAGAGCATGCAGCTCTGAAAGTAGAATATCTCCGGGATGGAGTATCGTTTTCGGCGAGAAGCCTATAGAGCGTGCAGCTCTGAAAGAGATATAACTTCGGGATGAAGTATCGTGTTCGGCGAGAAGCCTATAAAGCGTGCAGCTCTGAAAGAGATATAACTCAGTGATGGAGTCGGTCACTCAAAGGATCTGAGACGAAAGGTGCTCTCTGGATGAGAGTCTAGACCAACTCTGCTAAAAAATCTGGATTTGCTTCCCGGCTCGAGAAACTCCGTTCCCAGTCAGGTGATTCGAATTTTTAGATTGGACGGACAAATCTGTAACGTCATTTTCGTTGGTTCTGATTCGCTTGATGACTGCGCCACGCTGCCGGCTCTTATAATCAGCTGATCAGAAAATCATTAGTTCATGTCCAACAAACCATTAGTCCACGTCCACCCCAGGGGCGGCAGATACGAGGGTAGGCTGAAAAGTAATGCAGGTATGCTTGTAGAGCGGGAACAAAAAGAAATAGCGAGATCGGGTAAAAAGAATATTAAAGTACAATTCTTAAGCTTCAAAATCATATATTTATTTTTCAACATAGTCACCGTTAAGGCTAACACATTTCTCCCATCGTATAACAAGTTTTCTCATCCCGTCACTGAAAAATTCTTCCGACTTTTCTCGAATCCATGACTTGACAGCTGCCTTCACCACATCGTCCGAGGTGTAATGATTACCCTTGAGGTCTCTCTTGAGTAGAGGAAAAAAATAAAAATTGCAAGGCAATAAAAATTGATCGGGGGAATAAGGAGGGTGTGGAATCGGTTCAAACTCCAGGTTTTGCAGAGCCACTCCAGTCCGAAGCTGTTCTCGCCTGTGAGACGGCGTGGTACCCACCGAGCACAGATTTTACGGTATCCCAATCGTTCTATAATGAAGCAGACACATTCCTTGGATACTCCAATATGGTTTGCGATACGCGTTTGAGAGATTCTCCGGTCATTTTGAATCAAATCGTCTACGAGTTTGCGATGTTCATCGTCTGTGGCAGTGATCGGACGTCCGCTGCGTGTTTCGTCAACAATTATGGCTTTTCTTGGCTCGCAACCACCAAATTTTATTACCCATCGATTTACAGT
Organism: Dolomedes plantarius; assembly: GCA_907164885.2. Taxonomy (NCBI): domain Eukaryota; kingdom Metazoa; phylum Arthropoda; class Arachnida; order Araneae; family Dolomedidae; genus Dolomedes; species Dolomedes plantarius. The sequence goes on along the minus strand of OU015499.1, from coordinate 24,430,967 downwards.
ACCCCTATCAACAGCATAGTCACCATAAACAGCCTTTAAACGACGATGAATCTCAGTAGGAGTCACTTTTTCAGCTGTTAAAAATTCGACAGCAGCGCGGTGTATGACTCGCCGTTGACATAGCACTAGAACACGTCTCCATACTACCGCTTTTCAAAATACACTGGATTCGAAAACGTCTCGGATATTAAATAAAATGTTACGCGTATTTTGCGAACGGTTAGTTCCAACGCCTATAAACAGCGTTTCGATGACTTGGAGAAACGTTGAAAAAATTGTATAGACTCCTTTGGCGATTATTTTGAAGGAGAAAAATTTATGTGAAGGTGAGTAAATTTTTCTTATTTATAAAAAATTTGTCCGGTTACTTTATGGACGCACCTTGTATATATATATATATATATGTGTGTGTGTATTTAATGTCTTGTAAACAATACTATGTAATTTTGTTACAAAACATAGTTTTTTATAGTAATAAACTGTAAGTCTGCTTAGTTGAGGATTTGGTTTTGCTTATTACCCATATTACCCGGATTATCCGCATTTTAGATTGTCCGGATTGCCTATGGTCTCAGTTAGTCCGGATAAACGAGGTTTTACTGTATTATTCAATGACCTAAAACAATTTTTGTCATTGAATAGTGTTGATCAATATTATTTGGTAACTTTATTATGAGTGTAAAAAGTTAGGAGTCAGTCAAGTTCTGTGACACTAAAATTTCAAAAAGTGGACTTTACCAATTTGACTTGTGAATGCTTCAAGTATTATTGGATATTCATATCTTGCTTATTTCGTTGTAAGGCAAAGTTCTAGAAATCTGGAACATCTTAGGTGATAGCTATTTTTTTTATCTACCCGTACGAGATTGATTTTTTTCGTCCGTTATTACATTTCGTAAGAACAACCCACGATCCTACTGTGACATTCCTCATGGTAACAGCTGCCTGTCACTCAGAAATAGTTCAACTCGTTTAGTCTGAATAGTGTAAATAGTGTTCCTGTTTGATGGTGTTCCGTTAGACGTTTGGTTTGCAAATTTTTGGGACTTATCAACCCATTTCCAACACAATATGGTCAATTTCATGTTGTGTTTCAGTTGCTTAACCTTTCAATGACTACACAAAACACTTTAATAGGATCTAATCGAGATCCTTCATTTACATTAGAAATATTAGTTGCTTATAACATAAAAATAGTAATACTCCCGTGGTCTTACAGATTTCAGATGACCTAAAGCGTCCTTTATTCCCACGATAAGCTTAGTACCTGAATTTGCAAACTTCTGAAAATGTCTTTATTACTTCGTGATAAGGTGATTATAATTTAAATATGACACCATCAAACGGGAAACGACAACAATATGAATAATAGACGGCTTGTAACACAGAAATAGTAATTCTTAGTTGCTCTTAGAGACTCAGTACGGCCGAAAAAGCCCATTTTCCCACAAAAAGCTTAATGCCTGAATTTGCCAACATTTGAAAATATCTTTATTCCCTCGAAAAAAGGTGGTGTAATACACATATGAAATACCACGACACGGGAAATGACAACGATATCAAAATTCAACGGCTGATAACACAGAAATAGTAATTTTCAGCTGGTCTTAGAGACATCATAAGACAGAAAGCTCCCTTTTTCCCCACAAAAAGCTTAATACCTGATTTTGCCAACATTTCACAATATCTTTATCACTTCGTAACAAGGTGGTGTAACACACATATGAAATACCATGCCAAGGGAAAAGACAACGATATCTGTATTCAACGGCTTATAACACAGAAATAGTGATTCTCAGCAGGGGCGGCTCCAGCTCATAGTATTTTTTTTTTTTGGGGGGGGGGCAACGTCAGCTCTTAGGGTTATATATATATACAGTGGTACCTCCCTTAACGGACACTCTCGAATAGCGGACACCTCTAATTAACGGACATTTTTACGAGTCACAGTCTTTTTATATAGGACAATCCATGTTATTCCCTCTCGATAGCGGACACTCCGAATAGCGGACAGGTATCTTTGAAAAACTCTCAATTATTTTCGCAAACATTTCAAAATTATTCATACAAGCAAGCTCAAAATATATGTTTATGCCTCTTTGTAACGAACAACACCTTATGTTTTAAGGGTAAAAAGAATGTTTAGTGGCGGGAAAATTTCAAAAGAGCGGCTCACTCTTTTGCTGTGTTGCAACATGCTGGGAGACTTCGAAACTCCAGTTGTTATTGGACAAGCTAAGAATCCTAGATGTTTCAAGAACATTGATGTACGAAAATTTAGAGTTTCGATTGGTTGGTGGAGTTAGACAACAAAATGAAAAAATAAAAAAGAAAATTCATTCTGTTCATGGTAGACAACAAAATAAAAAAAACAAGAGAAAAATCATTCTGTTCATGGACAATGCTACTTCCCATCCTGATGATTTAAAGCTCAAAACTGTTAATTTATTTTTCTTGTCTCTTAACACCACTTCGATGCTACAGCCACTTGATCAGAGAATTATCCGCAGCTTTAAAGTACGATACAGAAAGCTGCTTCTGAGACATGTACTTTCACAGATTATCTCCTGCAAATCCAGGGGAGATTTTGCAAAATCGGTATCTGTTTTGGATTCAATTTCCTGAACTACGCCAGCCCTTAAAAAGGTGGAACCTGGGTGCGTTCTAAAATGTTTTATAAAGGCGGGATTTTTTAATACAAGCTAAGTGGCAACTGACAGTACTACTGAAAAAAGCGAAAAAAAAACTTGCGTATCTAGAAGCCAATTTGGATTCAAATATCAGCGTTGAACAGTATGTCAAGATCGACGACGATTTATCCATTGAGGAAGAAAACCTGCATGTTTCCAATTTCATTCCTCGGGAAACCACTGAAACACTGGCCCTTTCTGAGGATGATGATGGAGAATCGCCAATGGAAGACTGCAAAATCAAAGATTATTCGGAAGCACTGAATTACAGCTAACAATTGAAACAGTTCTTTCTGAACAATGAAGATTCAGAGGGACTAGCAAATCTAAATCTTATGAAGATTCACCACGAAAAACATGTTTGCTGTGTAAAAAAGAGAAATCAAACTTTCTTAACAGATGTTTTAAGTAGTAATTAAAATTATTTAGCTCCTATACATTGTATTTTGGGATTATTTAATGCAAGATAAAAGGATTAGCACACAATTAAAAGGTAAAGTAGTAAACAGTTATTCTTTTCTTACCTAATTAATTTTTCCTTTTTAATTAATATTGCAGCCGTAATTTTCCATCAAATGTTAAACAGAAGTGCAAAAACTTTTTTTATTAAACGGTTGTCCTCCCCAATAGCGGACACCTCCTAATAACGGACAAAACTTTTGGTCCCGTGACCGCCCAGGTACCACTGTATATATATATATATATATATATATATATATATATATATATATATATATATATATATATATATATATGAAATAAACATCGTCTCATTTTAAATTTAAACTCATTTAGTATTAGGTTTACGATTATATAATTTTAGGCTATGGAAAAAAAATACGCCGGGCTTTTTTTGGGAGGGGCAATTGCCCCTATCGCCCCCCCCCCCTCTTGGAGCCGCCAATGATTCTCAGCAGGTCTTAAAGACTCCATATAACCTTAAGCACCCGTTTTTTCCCACGAAAAACTTAGTACTTGATTTTGCTAATATTTTAATAGACAATTTTGCTGCTCAGAAAGCAAGAAAAATTGCTTTATAACCAACAAATAAATACATGTAAGTATTTGTTTTTAACAATTTACATTTTATAAATCATGTAAATAATTTTTCCATTCTTTCATTATTCATACAAATTGATTAATTTTATATTTTAGTGGACCAATTGTAATTTCACGTATAGTTTTCTTTTACGTAGCTATAATGTAGGTTCTTTAGTATCGAAACGTAATGCATCAAAAGTAATAATGAGTAAAATCGGTAGCGGATGCAGTATTTTTAAAGGGGGAGGGGGGGATTTGGATCGGGGGTTGTCTTACAAGATCCATTACTCAGTACGTAGAGAAATTTGATTGTCAGTAAATGTGTTTCGCCCAGGGCCGCTAAAACCCTAAGCACGCCCCTGCCTGATTATACTAACATTTGAAAATATCTGTATTACTTCGTAACATGGGGATGTAATTCACATACGAAACACAATCACACGGGAAACGACAACGATATCAACATTCAGCGGCGTGAAATCAATATTAAACAATTGAAAACATTAAAATAACAATCAAAACACTGATATCTATCTATCTTATTGTTTCATATTTGTTCTATAAGGCATTCCTCTTTGTGTTGTGGGGAAGTTTTCAAAACTAAAACGCCTTCTCTTTAAAACTAATACAGAAGAAGTTATCTCATGTGTCAAGACAGTTCGTTGCACAAAAATGTTATTTATTGATCCATAAAGATATAATTCCGACAAAGTGCCTTCGCATTGGAAAAAAAATAAATAAACATATAATTTTTCCTCTTCGCTATTCCATATAAATCGCAACGAGGCGTTCGCTTCTATGTTAATTTATTTCAAACAGTCTTTATTTGGATGGAATTTCCGAAATGAATAACACGCAACTTTAGATTTATCGATATTCACTCTTGAGCAATTCCTTTAATATGATTCTATTTCGTTTAAGTGCTTAACTATTAAGAAAATGTGGGAGAGAAGAAACAGTTAAGGGAAAAACTGATTGGAAAAGATTGGTTCTTTTTTCTTTTAACAATCAGTGACATGAAATGAAACATTTCAATTTCATTGTGTCTAAAAATAGCATTTTCTTGCAGTTTCCTCTAGTGAATAAATAGATTCCCCTCTTTGGGGGCGTTTTCTTTTTCTAAAACTCAAATCAATGATGCTTAAAATTTAAGACCTATTTACCGTGTTGTCAAGATATCTGCCTACGTTCGGCCTTTTTTTCAAAAATATAGGGTGAGACAGAAGTTCGTAAAAATTTTAAAAATTCATAAAAACGGATGCAATCATGATAAAGAAGTACGGTTTGCAAGAAAGGGCTCACAAGGAAGTCGGATTTTTTAGCAGCCAAAAAAAAATTTAAAAATTTTAAAAAGTCACCTGTAGATGGCGCTGACATGCGAAATCAGCAGAATTATGCAAATCAATCTTGCAGTAAAAGACCGTGATACACGAGGCTTTGGAGGATTGGCCATGAAGTGGAAGAAACTCCCTGGCGGAGGGCTGCATTATTGCAGGGGAAACCGTTATGAATTACATGGCGGCGGAATCGTCCACGGGAAGTAGCAGTGCTAGCAAGCTGGACCAGTGACTCAACCAGTGACTCTTTTATTTTTATTTTCCTGCTTAAGTAAATCCGACTTCCTTGTGAGCCCTTTCTTGCAAACTGCACTTCTTTATCATAATTTCTTCCTTTTTTATGATTTTATAAAGTTTTTACTAACTTTTGGCTGACCAGGTATACAGTACCGATTAATTAAATATGTTTCTAGTTCAAATGTGATATAAAATCATGAAAACAAATATAATTTTGGTAAAAATTTCATAAGATTTTAAAATATAGGGAATTTTTTTATAAATTCTTAGAACAATTGAGTGCTTACACCATAACCCCTACACTTCAACTCAATATATTTTAATTTCCTATATACTACATATTACTGTGACACTTAACTGTGTTCCGAAGTAAAATTTTTACAATATTTCCAAAAATCACCGAAATATACCAAAAAAAAGGAGAAAAACATCAATTTTTTAATAAAAATATTATCATTTTATAAGTGCAGGTACCTGTAGAATGATTCAGTTAACACAAATAGTTTAACTTTTAGGTCAAAACATAGCTAGTAATATGTAAAACAATATCGCAAAATTTCATTAAAATATATCGAAAACTTTTTAAGTGATTAGCCTTCTCGTTTACAAAAGTAACAGAAAAATGAGTTTTCTAGAAAATGCATTTAAAGATGATACTTCCGGTCTTTTAATATCTCTTTCGGTTTATTAAATTGGCCATAAATTCTCATCCAATGATCCCACGAATGAAAGTAAAGCAGTTTTATAATCCTAAAAGATTGGCCTTTGAAATAGAGCAAGTTTTGCCCCAAAACAGCCATTTCAACTTAGGCAGATACTTTAAATGTTCATAAAAAAATTTGTTTTTGCTTTTTTCGTTAAATCAATCAGAAATAATCGGTAGGATAAACAATGGTGAAAATTAATACTGATTAATCACCGAGACAAATCAATCAGAAATATTGTCGGCGCTCGCTTATAACGATCTCCATTGTCCCATAAGAAAGAGTCGATTTAACGAGCATTCGCAACAGGAAAAGTTGATCAAAAGATTAACTCTCATCATTTGCATGAAAATTAAGGTTTTTAAATGAATTCCATATTGGTACAGGATTACGATGTAATACTATTGTTCACTTTGTTATCAAATAAGCTTTGGCAATGAAAATTAATTAAGGTGTGTACAATTAAAGAAAACGATAATTTCTGAAATAAAAATATGATAAACGCTTATCATTTGCGTGAAAATTAAGATTCTTAAATAAATTCCATTATAGTACACGATTACGATGTACATACTATTGTTAACTTTGTTATCAATTAAGCTTTCGTAATGAAAATTAATTAAGGTGTATACAATTAAAGAAAACGATAATTTCTGAAATAAAAATATGATAAACGCTTATCATTTGCGTGAAAATTAAGGTTCTTAAATAAATTCTATTATAGTACACGATTACGACGTACATACTATTGTTAACTTTGTTATAAAATAAGCTTTCGTAATGAAAATTAATTAAAGTGTATACATTTTAACAGAACGATAATTTCTAAAATAAAAAATATGATAAACTCTCACCATTTGCGTGAAAATTAAAATTTTTAAATAAATTCCATATTGGTACACGATCACGATGTACATACTATTGTTCGCTTTGTTATCAAATAAGCTTTGTCAATGAAAATTAAGTAAAGTGTATACAATTTAACACAACGATAATTTCTAAGATAAAAACATGATAAACTCTCATCATTTGCGTGAAAATTAAGATTTAAATATAAATTCCACATTATTACACGATTACGATGTGCATACTATTGTTAACTTTGTTATCAAATAAGCTTTGGCTGTGAAAATTAATTAAAATGTATATATTTTAACAGAAAGATAATTTCTAAAATAAAATATGATAAACTCTCATCATTTGCGTGAAAATTAAGATTTTTAAATAAATTCCATATTGGTACACGATCACGATGTACGTACTATTGTTCGCTTTGTTATCAAATAAGCTTTGGCAATGAAAATTAATTAAAGTGTATGCAGTTTAATAGAACGATAATTTCTAAGATAAAAATATGATTAACTCTCATCATTTTCGAGAAAATTAAGATTTTAAAATAAATTCCATATTGGTACACCATTGAAATGTACATACTATTGTTCGCTTTGTTATCAAATAAACTTTGGCAATGAAAATTAATTAAAGTGCATACAAATTAATAGATCGATAATTTCTAAGATAAAAATATGATAAACTCTCATCATTATCTTGAAAATTAAGATTTTTAAATAAATTCCACATTATTACACGATTACGATGTACATACTATTGTTCGCTTTGTTATCAAATAAGCTTTGGCAATGAAAATTAATTAAAGTGTATACAATTTAATAGAACGATAATTGGGACTTTTACACCGGTCGGTGTATTGGATCGGCCATTATAATAGGCGGTCGTTATAACGAGCGTCGACGGTACCAACATAATGATTAGAAACAATTTGTGTAATTACCAGTCATAGAGGCCAATTAATTGGAAATGGTCTTTCGGATAATGTTAATAATGAAAATAATTTTATTGCTTAAACAATTACTGAGACCCAATTTAATGGATATAATGTGCATGATAGTAATAATAATTTTGATAATCACCTATGTTATAGATGCCAGTTCATCGGAGACAGTCGGTAGGATAGTGATAATAACTAATAGTTTTAGTTCTTTATAATCACAGCGATCAGTTCATTGCATATAGTTGGCAAGATTATGACAATGATTTAAATACTCGTCTATTTAACTGAATCCAATTTACTGAGAATAGCTGTGATGAAAACAATAAGGATTTTGAATACAAACCGATCAAGGAGGGTAAATCTTTGAATATCATAGCTGGCAAATTGAAACTATACTATCTTCAATGCTTACCTAAACTAATAAATTGGAAATATTGAGCATGATAATGATAATACTTTAGATAATCACCTGTTATAGATGCCAGTGCATTGTAGATAGTCGGTAGGATAGTGATAATAACTAATAATTTTAATTCTTTACAATCACAGCGAACAGTTCATTCAATATAGTTGACATGATTATGAGAATGATTTGAATACTCATCCATATCACTGAAGCCAATTTAATGGGAATAGCTATGATGAACACAATAAGGATTTTGAATACTAACCGATCAAAGAGGCTAAATCATTGAATATCATAGTTGGCAAATTAAAACTATACTATCTTCAATGATTACGTAAGCTAATTTATTGGAAATATTGAGCATGATAGTGATAATAATTTAGATAATCACCCCTGCTACAGATGACAGTTCATCGGATATAGTCGGTAGGATAGTGATAATAACTAATAGTTTTAATTGTTTATAATCACAGTGATCAGTTCATTGAATATAGTTATCAAGAATATGGCAATGATTTGAATACTCGTCTATTTAACTGAAGCCAATTTACTGGGAATAGCCGTGATGAAAGAAATAAGGATTTTGAATACTAATCAATCAAGGAGGCTAAATCATTGAATATCATAGCTGGCTAATTAAAACTATACTATCTTCAGTGCTTACCTAAGCTACCGTATTTTTCGTATTTTTTTACATAGAAAAATCAACTTAAAATTAGGGTGCGTCTTATGGCCCGAAGGTAACTTTAATATTAAATGAATATTTTATATATATATATATATATATATATATATATATATATATATATATATACGAGTATTATATATATATTATTTATTATATTTATTATATATATTTTTTGTTCATCAATGAAAAATATATGAACAATCAATATTTTTTGTTCATTTTTTGTTCCTCAATGTTAACCTATCGAGAATATTTGTCCAAGGATTGTGGACTTGGATTGAAAATTTTTGCGAAAAAAATTGTTCTCCGTAGTAAAGGAAGAAATTTTACCCCTTTAGACACTTTTCATATTTAAAAAAAATGCAAATATTTTAAAATTTAAATTATTCGGTGAAAAAAAAGTAGCCTAGTGTGTTTTAAATGCTCATAAATTCCTTTGGTGGACGAAATTTGTAAAATGAATCCTGTTGCAAGGTTCAGAAAAGTTCAAGCTATCTGAAAATACCATTTTTATTGGATTATCAGCATGGATGTAGCTGTAAACAGTAGACCAATTTTTCCCATAGCTTAAAATTAAGGTGAGCGATTTCAATGGGGTTAGTACACAGCAGCCTTAAAGCTTTAGTAAAAAAAACTGTAATGCAATCTGATACGTTGCTTCATATCTAAAAATGTACGTTTATTCACGAAAAAGCGAAATCTAGATATATATGTTTTATCTTTATTTTTATATATTTTCTATGTTTAATTAGTAAGAAATTGAAAATATCTTTATATAGCTAACAAAATACAAAATATTCGTTTCTAAAAATGCTCCCATAAATTTTAGGGGCATCTTATCGTCCGGTACGTCTTATGGTCCAAAAATTACTGTAAGTTATTTGAAACTGTCTTTTAATTAAAAATAAATAAAACACTTACATTATTTAGAAAATCTTAGTCGTTCAAATGACTCTTGATTTGTTATCGTTAAGTTTGTGTATTCATGGCATTATACATAAAAATACACTCATGGACAAAAAAATTAGCGCACCAAGAAATAATTGCGGGATCGTAACGAAACTTGCAATGAAGGTACATGTCGGGGAGATATGCAAATGATAAGAAATGCAGCGTGATTGCTCATTACGTATAGCCGGTAGAGGGCGTTGAACATCGTACTCTGTGGAGTATAAAACAGGTAACCAAAGCTTGTTTGAGTGTGCTGAATCATTTACAAAGGAAGAGCTGAGATAGACATGCCATTACGCCGTGTTCGAAGACAATATAAGCAGTTGTCGCAGTTTGAGAGGGGGAGAATCGTCGGGATGATGGAAGCTGGGTGGTCAGCTAGGCGAGTAGCTCGTCAATTAGGCCGCTGTGATTGTGTTGTGAGGAGGTGTTGGGACCAGTGGACCCGAGAGATGTCATGTACACGAAGACCAGGCTCAGGACGCCCTCGACAGACCAGTCGTCGAGAAGACCGCCACATCGTAAGAAATGCACGCGTACAGCCAACTGCTTCATCGGCCGCCATCCAGGCACAGGTAGCACCTTCACTAGGGGCCTCTGTGTCTTCTCGAACCATACGAAGGCGCCTGGCAGAAGGACAGATGGTATGGAGGCGCCCATTACGTGTGCTGCCCTTGACGCCCACCCATCGACGCCTCCGTTTGGAGTTTTGTCGCGCACGAGGAAACTGGACTGCAGCGGAATGGAACCAGGTCGTCTTTAGCGACGAATCCAGATTCAATCTCGGCAGTGATGACAATCGTGTTTGTGTGTGGAGAGCCCGTGGTGAACGCTTCAATCCTGCCTTTGCTGTACAGCGACACATCGCTCCCACAGTTGGTGCGATGGTATGGGGTGCCATTGCCTACAATACACGGTCACCCCTAGTATTGTTCCGTGGCACCATGACAGCCCAGCGGTATGTTCATGAAATCCTGCAACCACATGTGTTGCCACTCATGCAACGGCTCCCAGGAGCCATTTTTCAACAAGACAATGCTCGGCCTCATACGGCAAGGGTGTCACAAGACTGTCTCCGCACTGTTATTACCCTTCCTTGGCCTGCCCGATCCCCAGATTTGTCTCCAATCGAGCATATCTGGGATCATTTGGGACGACGATTTGGGCATTCCACGAGTTTGAACGAACTAGATGCAAGGTTACAGCAAATATGGAACGAAATGTCTCAAGACATCATACAGAACTTGTATGACTCAATGCCCGATCGTATCGCATCGTGCATTCGCGCTAGAGGAGGTCCAACGGAGTATTAACTCCTCCGTTCTTTTGCCTTTTTCTCTGAAATAAATTATCCTTTTTCTTTGATTTTCTTATCATTTACTTATATCAAAGTAGTCATTACGTATGTAGAATTTCGTTTCATTTTGACGACTCCTTCTTGGTGTGCTAATTTTTTTGTCCATGAGTGTATATATATTCATTACTTCTTGGCGGTTTGATGCCTAAACAGCTTTAATCAAAACACTGAGGTGTATTTACATATGGCGTTCCCATGTAGAGCATAATAATCGAATTTTATTGTGTATTGATTCGCTCATCCTTGGGATTCCGTCGAGTAATCCTCAGGAGTAATATACGTAAGTTCAGTTGTTATATAGTCTGTGTTTTACGGAGAACAACAATACAGTATTTATATGCAGTTTCTATATATTGAAGTTGTTAAGCCGATTCTTTGGACAGTCCGTGAGAGAAAACTACTGCATCGATTTACTTCATTTTGGTGTTAAACGAAAGATTTTAATCTATATATGTGTTAAATTTGGTTTTTGTAACCGCAATTTCTATTACTAAGGCCGTCTTCACACGGAGCAACTCAAAAGAAACTGATAACTGACTCAAATCACAAACCAGTCTCTTTTGAGTCGCAACCTATGTAATTAAATGGAGCCACGCACACGACGCAACTGGTTACAAACCCGTCGGACGGGTTTGTAACTAGTTGCGTCGTGTGCGTGGCTCCATTTAATTACATAGGTTGCGACTCAAAAGAGACTGGTTTGTGATTTGAGTCAGTTATCAGTTTCTTTTGAGTTGCTCCGTGTGCAGACGGGCTTAGAGATAATTTACAATTAAAAATTGCTTTCTGCACATGCACAGTGACATTTTTAAATCTGGCTTTAGATACTCACTAAGCACGAGGCAGCATAAACACATTAATTTGCTTCTCCGCATGCTCAGTGACATGTTTAAATCTTGAGGCTTTAGATACTTATTAAGAACGAGGCCACATACCCACGTTAATTACTTTATCCCGAGGAATCTCTCTGCCATTTTTATTTTTAATTCTGTTTGTGAGATATAAAATTAAACCCGACGGAAATTGTTTATATCGCACTGGTGAGTAATCCTATTTCTTTTCGAGTTCAATAGTAAATTTTTTAACTATATCTCTCAATTTTTAATATTATGATTTTCAACATTTCGCTCACTCCTTTCAACAACGCCATATCTCAAAAAACAAGATTTTTCAGGAGAGTGATTTGAAAGTTTTAAAGTACATTGAAATGTATTGAAAATCAATTTTAATTCTGCTTTCTAGTGGCTAAATTTTAAGCAGTGAGATATGACGATCTTGCAGGGATATACTACTCTTTCAGGGCATTCTGAAAACAAGCATAACTAAAAATCGCCGATTTTTGAGATATGACGTTGTTGAATGGATTGAGCGATTTGAAAATGATGTGTTGAGTGTAATTTGTGTATTAATACATTTATTTACTTTCCAGCCGACATGTTTCGACGGGCACCAACTAATTATAATTAAAATGTATCTATACTTATATATAAAGAGAGAGCAATTTTGTATGTGGAGGGTAATCTCCAGAACCACCGCACCTATTTGAAAAATTCCTTCACTGTTTGAAAGGTACATTATTCCAGATGGACATAGGCTATATATTATGTATATCTGATCAGTAGAAATAAAGTTAGGGGCTTAATCCTAACAATCTCCATTGTTACCGCTACTGTCCTCTACCGCTTTTTGTGCCGAAGGCTTCAACGATCCTTAGCGTGGTACTATCGCGGTGGGCTTCTGTTCTGACGGTAGCGGTTCGAACCTAGCCGTTCTCCGGCACGCATTTTTCTTTTAAAAAATTAACTTTAATTATTAACTAACGTAATATTAATTTAAGGTATTATTTAATTTATTATTAAGGTAAAAAATATTTATAATTTATTGGCTATCAACTGGAAATTTATTGGTATAATATTTTGTTCAACCCGGACAAAGTCGGGACGGGCCGCTAGTTATGAATAAAGTACTGCCACTGGGGAAAGTGTGTATATCACTACAGTCCAAGAAAAGCTCCACTTTCTTTTTATTTGACTAATGCTGCAAAAGCAGGAAAAATCGACCATTTGCTAAGTATCCTTCACATGTTTTTCTCTCAGTCCGGAACGTGTTTTTGTATCTGATTTTATGTTCTCCGTAAAAAAGCTGTATACCCTCTATCCATTCTAACTTGGGATTTCTTTTATCCATTCTCGTTCTCAGAAATGAGAACTAACACCCATAACAATAAATAGTTTAGAGATACGTCACATTTAATCTTACTGCCGGGTAGGATCGTAAAGCCTTGGTCTGACAAACTACAAAATTCTCACACACTAGAGCAGGGTATCCCAAAAATACGTTCCGCGGAATAGTGATGTTCCACAGAAATTTAATGGGTGTTCCATGAAAACCTGGAATTGTTTTATATCCTGCAACGACTACAAGACATCCAAAATGTTTTACCGATTAATACTCTAAAATCTCTAAAAAATTAAATAGTAAATAAATAATTAATATTTTTTTCTCGTTTTTTAAAATTTTAATAATTGTTGTTACATTCCCTACAATATAAACAAGCTGTTCCGTTAAAATTTCAGGATTTACGAGTTGTTCCATAGCAGGAAAAGTTTGGGAAGCCCTGCACTAGAGTAACGATGGATTAAGTAACAAAAAAGGACAGAGTTAGAAGCCTTTACTCTGCCCTTTCTTCCCACGTATTCAGCCTGCAGATAATTAGTTCTGTATAGTATTTTTCGAATTTTAACTAAACGTAAAATGAGGAGAACTGGTTCAACGGACCACGGACATTTCGATAGCGGGCCCCAATGGTCCGTGGAAAAGGGTTGGAGACCCCCATTTAAGAATACGTGCTTATGGAGTGTTCTGATTCACCCAATAATAGTACAAACCTTGTCCAAGAAAGTCTTATTTACGATCTATGCGTAATTGAAATCACACATCTGTTCACAGTAATTGGCTTAGTTGTAGGTTAGTATACAAATTATTATCAAAATCCTGCTAACTATATTCAATGAAATAGTGTGTGTGATTGTAAATAATTAAAATTATTTTAATTATTATTACTATCCTATCGACTATCTCCAATGAATTGACATCTTTAACAAGAGATTGTGAGCATTATTATCTCTATGCTTGGCATTTCCAATAAATTGGTCTCAGTGATTGGTCTAAGCTTTTAAGCGATGTTCAGAAACTATGTGAAAATAAAACTTCAGCATAAAAACATCGCTGAACGCAGCTTAATGCTGTTGTGTATTAATCCTATTGTATTCACTCACCTCATTGTTAACCTATGGGGAAAATTTGTCCAAGTATTGCCGACTTGGATTGAGATATATATTTTTTTTCCTGTACTCCGTAGTAAATTTTATACCTTGGGGCATTTTTCATTTAAAAAAATGTAAATAAAATTTTAAAATTTAAATTATTCGGGGGAAAAATCTGGTGCAGTGCGATGTAACGCTCCGAAATTCCTTTGGTGGACAAAATTTATAAAATGAATCCTGAAGGTGCAGAAAAGTTCAGGCTATCTTAAGATACCATTTTTATTGGATTATCAGCATTTATGTAGCTGCAAATAATAGACAAATTTTCTCCATTGGTTAACACTGAGGTGAGCGAATCCAATGGGGTTAGAACACAGCAGCTTTGATGCTTTAATTAAGAAACTGCAATGCAATCCCGAGAGGTTGCTTCATATCCAAAAACGTACGTCAATTCACGAAAAAGTGAAATCTAGATAAGGGATCCAATTCAATTCAAAACACGTCAGGCCGACCTCTTTCACGTTTCGTACCTCTCCGACTGAGAAATTCCAGAGTTTTTGGACAACCCATATTTTTTTTTAATAAATACACAGTGACCTTCAAACGTTCGGTGGCCCTGCTAGCGGAACGGGTTTCTGGTTAAGCTACCTGGAGGCCTAAGGGGCGAAGTCCTTCGAAATCTTCCCAGATCCAGTAATCAATACAGGGATATCTCTTATCGAAAAACCGGATTCTCGTCGTCGGATTTGTGCAATTTAGATAGTCGTTAGAATGTGATTAAATTCGTTGTATGGGAATAAATACAGCATCATCGTGTAGTTGCCAGCTCTTTATGCTGTGTGCATAAAATTCACACATTTTAAGGGAACGGAACATTTTATTTATTTTTTTTGCACAAATTTTTCAGTGTTTTTCTTATCAAATCTGACTTTACATAAAAATTGTTACGCACGTAAAAAAAGCATTAACAGTCTGAAAATTTTTATTTAAAAAAATTTAAGGGCAGTTGGAAGGCCCTATACCTCCCATGTTAAATTAATGTACCTTTTCTCAGAAACTACGAAAGATATTCACTTGAAATTTTTTTATATATAATATAAATAACTCCTAATAAAGTGAAGTGGAATTTATAAACAGATATTCTTTAGTTATATTTTTAAAAAATCTGGAATGAAAACCACTTTTAAATAACAAAAAAATTGCATTTTGCCAATGAAAATCTTTTTAATAGTTTTTTTTTAAATATGTAAGTAACAAAAGTTCACTTCAGATTGATTAGGGATATGTGTAAAATATTCAAGCAAGATTACAGACAATTATGTGTAGTAGTTTCTATAAAAAGATACATCAAAGTTCAGAAAAAAAAACATTTTGAGAAAATTGAATTTAAACTTTATAAACATCCCTTCTCCACAGTATTTATTTTTGTTTTTTTCTTGATTTATTTACTGTTGTCTTTTTCATTTTAATCTTTTTAACACCTTTTTCTCTAATTGTTGTAAATGTCCATATCTAGCTCTCATAATACGTTCCCGATCTAGACATTTTTGGCAATATAGGCCTGGATCTATACCTGAATTTTCCGGCACATTCATCTTATTATAATTTCCTTTGGTAAAACAGGTCACAGCATCATAAACACTTAATTGAAGACATTCTAGATATATAAATGTCTTTTTAGGTACACGAGTCCAAATAACATTATTTACGCCCTGATTTGGATTTTGTGTCCCTCCATGAAAACCCTTTTTTAAAGAGATTTGGATGAGAAAGGTCTCGAAATACTGGTCTCATAGCTTTGACGACTGGAGAAAACAATTCTGAGACTCAGATGCAGATCGCAATAGATGTCGATGTTTACATTCTTAGTCCTTTAAATGGGCGTGGTTAACGAGTGCAACACGATGTAAACAAACTAAATTACTTAAAAAATTTTAACTTCTCGTTGTCGTAGAAACAAAAGTAATATACCATACGAAAGGAAGGAAAATAAAGGATTCAAAATATTAAAAAAAAAGGATTTTTTTACGAATTTGCCGGTATTAAACTGCCTTTAAATACAAAATTTAAAGCCTTTTTCGACATTTATATATAAGCCGAACTAACAAATTTATTAGCATATTTCTTTTTTTCAATTTTGAACGTAAGGAAGTGTTTAAATAATGTCTACAGATTTGCAAAAATTTGGTTTATAAATTTTTCTCTCACTTTGAATAATCTTCTTTGATAGTAATTTATTAAAATTTTACTCATAAAGTTTTCATAAATCTTACAATCTCTTTGCCGTTAAAATGATTATAAATTTTGTTTATAAATTTTTAATTCCTTCACAGACAAATAAAAAAATATTTTTCTTTACAAAAATTTTTGCTTTAAGGAAAATATTTTCAGCAATTTTATTCTAAATCAAAAATCCTGAAAGCAGATTTACGATATAGTGAAAAGAAATGTTGCACAATATTTCATAGAGAAACCTTACAAGGAATTTTACTAGTTGGACTAGTTTACAAGGATATATACTTGTTGGTACCAGTCAAAACATGGCGGCTGGATAGTAAATAAATGTATTAATATACAAATTATACTCAACACATCATTGCCAAATGTTGAAAATCATATTATTAAGA
The DNA here is from genome assembly GCA_907164885.2 of Dolomedes plantarius. Classification (NCBI taxonomy): domain Eukaryota; kingdom Metazoa; phylum Arthropoda; class Arachnida; order Araneae; family Dolomedidae; genus Dolomedes; species Dolomedes plantarius. The sequence continues at coordinate 24,413,871 of OU015499.1, read as the reverse complement.
ATAGAGAAATTCACTTTAAAAAATTACTGTTGAACCCAATAAAAAGAAATGTAGTTACTCGACAAAGAGAAATAAACGATTTCCGTCAGGTTTAATTCTATATCTAACGAACCTAATTAAAAATAAAAATGGCTGAGAGAGATAGAGAGATTCCTCGTAATAAACAAATTAACTTGTTTATGCGGCCTCATGCTTAGTGAGTACCTAAAGCCAGATTTAAACATGTCACTGAGCATCAGCAGAAACAAAATGTGTTTTTGCGGCCTCGTGCTTAGTGAGTAACTAAAGCCAGATTTAAACATGTCACTGAGCATGCGCAAAAAGCAATTTTTAATTGTAAAATATCACTCATTAATAGAAATTGCGGTTACAAAAACCAAATTTGACACACCTGTAGATTAAAATCTCGTTTAAGATCAAAATGAAGTCAATTGGTTCAGTAGTTTTCTCTCACGGACTTCCCAAAAAAACGGCTTAGCAACTTAAATATATAGATATTTTAAAAATTTGGAAAATAATGTATTTAAATACAGCGAAATTAGTTCATTGAAAAGGCTCCAAACAATTTCTCTTCAGGGTTTATAAAAATTTTATTTACGAAATTTTTAATTATTATACATGGCAAGAAAAATCTTGCTTTTAATTCTTTTAGAGAAATTTTAATTCTAATGAAAAAAATTTCAGAATTTTTAACTTTACATAAAAAAACCTGAACATAGAAAAAGGAAAAATGATGGAGGTAAGGTAAGTTGGTGTAACTGAGCCCATGGGGTAACTGGGCCATCCCCTTCCAGATTTTACCTTTACATATTAGGTGGGAATTCTACTCTACGTGTTATTTTTTCCCGGTGTTCTCAACAATCTATCTTACGACATTGGTATTTGCTTTGAAAAATTATTTTTAAATGGGGGTAGATTTTTTCCCTAGATATACAAGCATTGTACCCAGTTACCCAGTCACAGATTCTGTTGTTTCTTGTGAGAAATAGACCTGACTGTTCCACTTACCCCATTTATCACGGGAACTGGGCCCAACTGTATTTAAAAATATATACAATTTATATATATATATATATATATATATATATATATATATATATATATATATATATATATATATATATATATATATATATATATATATATATATATACATATATATATATATATATATATACATATATATATATATATATATACATATATATATATATATATATATATATATATATATATATATACATATATATATATATATATATACATATATATATATATATATATATATATATATATATATATATATATATATATATATATATATATATACATATATATATATATATATATATATATTATATATATATATATATATATATATATATATAATAAAAATAAATATCATAGCTTAAACAGACTCATGAAGACTTAAAATGGATGTAATGCAAAGATTTTTGGAAAATTATACATGTTAATATAATTTTAATGTGTTAAAAGTGTAGTATATGAAAAAGTTGAAAATCTATGGCCCAGTTACCCCAGCTTACCTTATGCTGTAAAAAATTTTGTATTTTTTGACAATTCTCTAAGAATCAGGTACAGACTTTTTAAAATGACAGATCAGGAAAAATACAATTCCATAAATAATGTCTACAGCATTTACAAAAAGTTAGTTTATAAATTTTTCTATCACATTAAATAATCTTTTTTGAGAGTAATTTATAAAAATTTTACTCATAATTTTTTATAAATCTCATAATCTCTTTGCCTTTAAATTGATTAAAAATTTTATTTATAAATTTTTAATTTCTTCACAGACAGGCCTACGACAGAGTAATAGCCAATTGCAGTGTAAAAGTGTTGCTCTGGCTGGCTCTGTAACCAGCATAGAAATCCTCATAGGCTTGTGCTATTTTACCCTTGATATATTAGAGAAATTAGAAAAACATAAAATTAAAAGAACATAAAAAAAGTAATTTTGTCGAGTTAATTGTTTTCAAAAGAAGAAACTGAAAAGAAAATAAGAAGAAACTTGTCCAGCCGACTAGTTTGTACTGATCAGTACTAGTTCCTACTACAGTCGACGCTACAGTCATAACCACCGGCCATTACAGCGACTGTTCCAATACAACGATCGGTGCAAAAAGTCCCAAATGAAATCCCCTTTAATGATATGTTATATTTAAATTTTTGATACAGCGACCAATCGTCATAACGACTTTTTAGTTGGGAAACAAGGGCTCGTTATAACGAGCGTCGACTGTACCAGTTACGTACAATCTCTGTTAAGTCACTATACTTGCAATTCTAAAACTCTGTCATATAATGCAGCAAAAACTGCGCACAGTTTCATCATATTTGTGAAAACGTGATTCCTCCGAGATGAGTTGAAAGTATTAAAACAAGTTACGTTAAAACAAGGCTTACTGAGTTTCAGACATTTTTTTAAAAACTGTAATGCTGATATGAGTTTGTTTGGCGATTTTGTGAGAATGGCTGTTACTGTTGGCGAATAACCACACACAAGAATCATTTATTGATTATTCTTTAAACAAACAAACCTGATTTGCTGAAAAAAAACGCTTTCTCCAAGGAAAAAAAATACAAGTTTCAGCTACTTTTGATTACATTTCTTAGAGCATTCTATCATCAATAAGTTTAGACCATGATGGGTTAAAAGCAAAAATATGGATCTGCAGCGTACTGGCAACCTTGATCTTTGGTTTCACCCTTGTTATGGGCTTCTTAGCAAGGCATAACCGATAATTATCCTGGAAGGAAAATAATATTTAATGCGGAATTTCTGTAAACATTTACAGACGACTGACAAGAGTAGTAGAACAGCCCATTTCAGAAATAACCATCGTCTATCATGAAATGTGGTACAAAATTTACAGCGCAAGTAATATTTTGCGATCTTCTCGCTGGTTGGCGGCACTTTGTAAACCACTGGAAAAAATTTACAGAATTCCGTATTAGGAATTCCTTTCTCTGAAAGGTATTTATTGTTTCCATCTTTCGTACTTTCTCGCGTGAACCGTTGCACAGTGCCAACGTGCCGTCCTGATGACACTTACGTCGTGGGTTCGAACCCAGGCGGTGTCGCTTATTTTTCTGAATTTCCCCTTATGCTAATTTTAGCTTTCCCACTTGGATCTCTACAATCATCTCATTATGAAAATGTATGACCCTGAAGAGTGCTTTTTTTTACAATTATTATCGCGTCTTAATTAAGTACGTCTTAAGTGTAACATCTATTTTCTGCTATGGGCCAATTCTCCGATCTTAATTTTATGTACAGTGGAACTTTAATTTTTTAACTTGTAAATTTTTAAATTTATTTTAATTATATTCTCTCAATTAATTTCTTACTTTTATTATTTTTTAACTTTTTAAATTTTTATTTTCACCCTTTAAATTTTTAAACTTTTCTTTACTTAAAATTTTTTAACTACTGAGCACACGTACCTTGATATATGTAACTTGCTACAGAAGATAAAGTCATCAAGACCTAGACACTCCACGTGTAAAGACTCAATATGGTTTGGTATTTATCGGTTATACCTTTCTAAGATCTATGAAATCAGTTACATTCTATGCTTCAAAGTTACTTACCAATATGATATTTACGAGGACCTTGGAAAAAAGAGTCGCTACCAATCAACCAAAGATAAAGGAAGAGCTATCCTTGATGAGAACACTTCCATCGTTCCTGATGCCACATGAAAAGCTGCTGCAGCAAGCTTTAGACTGATGTCTGGACATGATTGTTTGCGATCTCACCTCTTTCGAATTCACCAGACTGTTCTCTTTGTGACCCTTGGCATCAAAAGATACTGCAGACCTCGTAGACTAATGGCTTAAGAGCTAATGTCTGTGGCATTTGTAAACAACAATGCCTTCCTAAGAACCCTATAGCAAATCACCTATACGTTGGAGATGTATATTTATGCCATAGCTCCGTCTCTTTGGCAGAGCCTGACTAAGGCAGGGGCATACGGGGCAGTTGCCCCGGGCCCCCACATCAGAGGGGGCCCCCAAATCGAATAGAAAGTTTAGTAATAAGTATTAAGTTCTTCATTACTGAAGTAGTGAAGCAGAGGGGGGCCCCCAAAGAAGTTTTTGCCCCGGGCCCCAATTAGGCAAAGTTGGGCCCTGCTCTTTGGTATGATTTTTGCCAGTGATGGGTAAATTTTAAAATTCAATGCTACCCTATGTCTGTTTAAATAGTAATATATCATAAACGGTTTACCTATTTTACTTTCAGCGTAACGGCTCTTAAGGTTCATGTGTACTAACCCTATTGTATTCGTTCACATCAATGTTAACGTATGGAGAAAATTTGTCCAAGGATTGCGGACTTGGATTTAAAGTACTCCGCAACAGAGAAAGAAATTTTACACCTTGGGGCATTTTTCGTTTTAAAAAAAGGCAAATAATATTTTTAAATTTAAACCATTCTGGGAGGGGGGATCTGGCATAGCGTGTTTTAAACGCTCATAAATTCCTTTGGTGGACGAAAATCATAAAATAATCCTTTTGCAAGGTGGAAAAAAGTTCAGGCTATCTGAAAGTACCATTTTTATTGGTTTATCAACATCTATGTAGCTATAAATAGTAGACAAATTATAATAAAATCCATAGATTAGAACTGAAGTGAACGAATCCAATAGGGTAAGTACACAACAGCCTTAATCCCGATAATATGGCTCAAAGCCAAAGGAAAATGTGCGAGCATTTTTGAAAGTAAGCAAATAAAACGAAAGTCATTAAAAACGTTCTTTGTTCGGTTCCCATAAGTTCCAAAAACTATGAGAAATAATTCATTCACATCACGTATCATGAATAACACGAGGGAAAAAATACTTCATTTTGGAGCAATAACCAAATAAGATTGAATCCTTCCTAACTTGTGAAAAGTAGGTAACCTAACGGGTTATGCGTCGACTTGCTTATTGTTAAAATTATAAATGTCGCTAACAAAATGAATAGAGACGAATTGGGTTAAGCAAGAATAAAGTTATTCACTTTAAAAAATTGTGAGATAAAAATAAAGTTATCTATCGTATGAATAATGCAAACAGAAAGTTAAAAATATTTAAAACTACGCTCATTAAACTAAAGGGAAATATACAACTTTTTTAACTAAATTAAACTGTACTAATTTTATAAAAGGAAGGAATGAAGACATTGATGAGATGAACTTTTATCTTCAACTCTTTAAATTCCATCGCTATTAATAATTAAATTCTACATTTGATTATTTTTATTCATTTACTGAAACGAATAGGCGTTTTTGTTTAATTCTTTAGATGGCGCTAGTTAAAGAAGTTATCCCTTCTTTTGTTTTAAAAATTCCATACACAATTGATCTATTTTAATGAGAATTGTTTGTCAGAAATTTTTTTATTGAACTGCAATTAGAATTACTCGCCACTGCAAATCAACTTAATTACTGTCTATTGAAGTCGCAGGGAATTTTTGACTGTAATTAAGTTCAGATAATGCTATTGTCCGGGATAAAATATTTTACTTCTTCCAAGACGAAGGAGTTATGTCAAAATTTCAGTATTGATTTGGTTTTTGTTTATATGGGAGCTAATTAAAGAGGAGGGATTTTCTACTGTAAAGAGGCTTAGAAACTTCGTGAAAACGTATGGCTTTTACAAATTTCATTTAAAACTGAAGGTTTGTCGAATTTACAAGTACTTATTTGGATTTTGTTTTTACGCCAGCTAATTAGAGGGACAAAATTTTCATTTTAGAGGTTCAGCATCTCTATGAAGACAAATAGCTTTTAGAATGACAATTTAAAACTCAGATTTGTAGAATTGCAGTGATAAAAAAATACACTGCTGGCCACTGTAAATGCAACACCCTGAAGGAAACATGCAAATAACATGAAATTTACAACATGCATTAGCTGAGGTGAGATACGCAAATGATTAGAATTTCAGCGCAGACGCACATTACGCGCGTCTGTGGCGCCACTTCAAAGCGCTATTTAAGGCTTGGAGATTTCGACGATTTCAAGTTCGGCAATTGTGTTTTTCTTGTGGTTTTTTTCAAAAAAACGATCAATTATGCCTCGTCGAAAACAGCGATCATCTTTTGATCAAGTATCCGAGTTCGACAGAGGAAGGATAGTGGCCTACCAAGATTGTGGATTATCTTTCAGGGAAATCGGTAGTCGTGTTGGACGAAACCAAACAACTGTAATGCGGATATGTGATCGTTGGATGCAGGAGGGTACGACGGACCGGCGTGTTCGATCGCATCCACCTCAGCGCACCACTTCACGTGATGACAGGCAAATTGTGCGCATGGCAGTGACAGATCGCTCAGTCACATCACGAACCATAGCACAGCACATGCAGTCTGTAACGCATCATCCAGTGTCTGTGCGTACCATTCGACACCGTTCACAGCAGAGTGGTCTGTCCGCAAGACGTCCATTGCTTTGTCTACCCTTGACGCAGAACCACAGACGTCTCCGCCGCCAATGGTGCGATGACAGAAGGATGTGGACGGCAGAATGGAATGAAATTGTCTTTACTGACGAGTCACGCTTCTGTCTGAAACACCACGATAGTCGCATTCGAGTCTGGAGACACCGTGAAGAGAGGATGCTGAACAGCTGCGTTATGCACCGCCACACTGGTCCTGCACCGGGTATTATGGTATGGGGCGGTATTGGATATCACTCTCGCACACCTCTAGTACGCATTGCCGGTACTTTAAACAGCCAGCGCTACATCTCCGAGGTGTGGGAGCCAGTTGTCCTTCCTTACCTTCAGGGCTTGCCCACAGCCATATTTCAACAGGATAATGCGCGACCACACGTGGCACGCATTGTCCGACGGTTCTTCGTCAATCGCCAGATTGAATTGCTTCCCTGGCCGCCTCGCTCTCCGGATCTTTCGCCGATAGAAAACATGTGGTCCATGGTTGCTCTACGATTGACCCAGATTCCATCACCAGCTGCCACAGCAGATCAACTTTGGCAACGTGTGGAAGCTGCTTGGTCTGCTGTACCCCAATAACTCATCCAAAGTCTCTTTGAATCAATGCCGAGGCGTGTGGCAGCGGTGATCTCCAACAATGGCGGCTACTCTGGCTACTGATTTTGGCAGGAACCACACTTCACAGAAGTCTATAAATTTAATCATTTGATACTTGGTCAACATGTTATCTACAAAATAAATTTTGTTGTGATATCTCTTGTCTTTCTTGGTGTTGCAATTTGGGTGGCCAGCAGTGTAATTAAAGACGCATTTTAGTAAGCCCTTGCAGATTTTAAATTTGATTTGGTAAGGTTAGGTTTAGTTTATCATCGTTTGAAAAAATGAAGAGGATACGTAAAGACGCCTTTAAATAGGCGATAACTGATTTTAAGTTTGGCATGGTTTGATTATGTTTAATTTATCATCGTTTCAAAAAATGAAGAAGATACGTAAAGACGCCTTCAAGTAAACGATTGCTGATATTAAATTTGGTTTGATTTTATTAGGTTTTGTTTTTGATCGTTTCAAAAAATGAATAAGTAAGCGTTTGCTGATTTTAAGTTTGGTTTGATTAGGTTTAGTTTATCATCGTTTCAAAAAATGAAGAAGATACGTAAAGACGCCTTTAAGTAAGCGATTGCTGATTTTAAGTTTGATTTGATTTGATTTGATTAGATTTAATTTATCATCGTTTCAAAACATGTCCAGGCTTCACTGCACTTTAGGGTGCCCCCGGAATTTGGTCGCCAAGTTTGCGAGTTTCCTCACGCGGGCGCCAATGTTGTTACTCCTGTAAATTTCTGACGTGTTTGTCTTGTAATTATTTTGTGACGCATATATCACGATGGATGTTTATCGCCGCCATCTTAAATGGCACGTTTGCTCTATTGGCGCCAAAAAACAAGGGGCACCCCAAAGTGCATTTTTACAAAATTCTACCAAGCTATCAATCGAAAGTCATAGAATTATTATTTAAATTATTTAAATTATTTTTACAATTGCAAATGTAAAAATTTGGTACAATACAATTGTGTATAAAAGTTTTCTATACTGTGTTTTTTACTATTTTAATGCTCATAATTTATGCTTTTTATTGCATTTTCATTGCTTTTATGGATGTTTATCTTCGCCATCTTAAATGGCTCGTTTGCACTATTGGTGCCAAAAAACGGGGCACCCCGAAGTGCATTTTTACTGCACTTGAGAGTGCTCCCGGAATTTGGTTCTTTCTCTGTCTTAATAAACGCCAAGTGTGCGAGTTTTCTCACGCGGGCGCCAATGTTGTTACTCCTGCAAATTTCTGACGTGTTTGTCATGTGATTATTTCGTGACGCGTATATCACGCCGCCAACTTCAATAGCAAGTTGGCACTATTGGCGAAAAAAAAACAAAAAAAAAAAACAAGGGGCACCCTTAACTGCAGTTTTACCATTTATGCTATTGAAATTGCTTAGAACTGACTGTATACTCTTTATATGGGTCATTCTCTCAGAACTGTACATTTTCCTGTTGTAAAAATGACAAAAATAAATTTAATTTTTTTCTAAATTTATGTATATGATTACATTCTACTTACATATAGTAGTTTAGAATCATTTATGGTTATTCTAAAATATAGTTATAATATAGTTATAATTAAGAATTTTAATATTTTCGGTTAACGGAAGTGAGATGGAATTCACGGAGGTGATAAGTTTCCCCAAAAATACTACTTCAATTAAAAAAACAGTATGCATATAGTGATATTTAACTTTATTACACATAATTCAACTAAAATTTCTGAATTAGCAATAAAAATTTTAAATAGAGCATTAGTTAATAATGGACATAATTATTTATTTTAAAACTGACATTGAAATAATCAATTGAAATTAACTGATATTGAATTCTTCTAAATTTCTAAATATATATTGTTCCTTTTTGTTGATTGCAGGTTGGGGAAGTACCAAAAGTAAAGCCTTTAATCTTTGGCACTTACTACCCCAGTATCATATACATCAAGAAATTTAAATTTTCCATTTCCACACTTTTTCATAAACTTAATGGTATATTCATTTCTGGCATCTTGCGAAAGAACTGTACCTATGTAAAATTTAAAAAATTTTTTACCCGGAAACATTCCAACAACATAGTCATGCTCATTAATTTTCACTCTTTGTCTCTGTCAATGTTCGATGAGACGCTTGTTTGTCACCAGTATGCGGCTTCTTTGTGGTATGTTTATTTGTATGCTGTAACTGAATAATTCCAATCTCAAAATGTTTACAAAATTCATGAGACAAGTTTAACAACTTAATTTTCGGGCATGGATGTTCATAGGATCTTTTCTTGACCATGTTATCTGTCGAATTTCCATTGTCCCTTTAAATTGTGCAAGTTCTTCTGACAATAATTTATCTATATCATCAATATACTTTGAAGTGATAGAAAAAGTTGCAATATTTTTGTTATTAGTTTGATAAAGGTGTTTAAATTTTCTCCTTATGCTACAAGAGAGTCTGCCGTTCTTTTCAGACAAGCACCTACACCATCTGGAGCACCCTTTCCATGACCACTTTCAGAGTAGTGCCAATTTAATGACTTAACATACTGTAACTTTCAGGCCAAAAATGTACCAATAAGAAAAAACACCTTTTTGCTTGTGTATTGCGTGGGAAAGACCATCTGTAAATATGTGGGCAGTTTCAAGATTTCGAATCATACTTTTAATTTAATCAATTAATGGTTTCAAATGAGCGCATATAACATATTTTTAATTGTATAATCTATTTTTTATAATTCAATATATAGCTTACATATAATCAATAAATGATCACTGCACTTAGTTTTTCATAAAGAACCAAATTTCTTCCACTATAAAATCATGATTAATTTAACTGAATGCCAGTGAATAATGTAACTGAATTTAGTTATCACCTCCGTAATTTAATTTCACCTACATGATAACTGATCCCAGAAATCATTCACGGAGGTGAGAAACATTATATTTAACACAAAATTTTATTCTAAGTATGTGGTATCATAAAACTGAACAATTGCTATTAATAAATGTTCTCTATAACTAAACTTGTGATAGTATTAAAATTATTACTTGAACATATTCTTACCTGTAATAAAGGTTCACGGAGGTTAGATTTATGTGTAACCGTTTACGGATTTCACAATGGACATCAAATAAAACTCATGAGAACAATCTTGTTGCAAGTTGCTCTGTTCACCAAAACAAAATGACTAATTGTGTGTTCTCAGAATACCATGTGCTGAAGACATCACTGCCATTTAGTGCCAGTTTATAACAGCATTCTTGAATACTCACGGAGGTAAAAAAAGTTCTTGAGACAAAACTTTCTACTAATATAATAATTGTTAATTTTAAAATATTAATAAAAAAATATTTGGAATAACTAATTTTTACTATCTAAAATTCAGAATTATTAAGTAAAAAGAAATATTTTTTAATATAAAATGAATAAAAGAGGGAAATGTATGACAACATAGAGTTAAGGACATGTCACGGAGGTGAGGTTTGATATATTATGATCCAAAAAGGTCCCTAAATTTATTTATAATAATGCACAAAAATTTATTAGTTTTAATTAGCCCATTATTATGGTAAATATCAATGAAAAATATTTAAGGCAAATATAACCATAATGAAGTATCGTAAAAAAGACATAAAATGTACACTTTCAGGAGAGCCTTATACACGTCATTTTGTTGTCCGCTATGCCATTACAGTCGTATTTTAGTGTGATTTTGGCGAATTTTTAAATTTCGCCAAACCTTGCCGAAGGGTACCCACTTCTTTACTTTAGCCCTGTAAATGTGTTTAAATGTAAGATTATAGAGTCAAATAAAAATGAACGTTTATGAAAGGAAAACGACAGAATATCTTTGAGAGAGTCTCATCATGATTGTCTCTATGGCCAATTCCAAAGCCGATGATCATTGAAATCTTTGATAAAAATAGGGGAATCAAGAAAATTTTCCACAACTTCGTGGGTGTCGAAGGTAGCAGATTTGAAAATATTCGTCTATCAGACGAACAGGAAGTAAACATTTTGCTTTCAAACTCCTAGGTACGGGAAAAGCAAATTGGGAATTAAAAAGTGGGAGAAAATGTAATCGAGTCGGTAGAATTTAGGAATGAAATCAAAGGTAAAATTAATATGATCAAATAATTGGGAGAAAGCAGTACGTAATCAATCCTGGATCAATCCTGGATGCGGAAAAAACAAAATGGGGATTAAAAGTAGGGAAAATGTAATTGAGTGGGGGAAATTTAGGAATGAAACAAAAAATAAAAACAATAAATCAAATAGTTCGGAGAAAGCAATACGGAATTATTCCCGGGTATCAAAATGCAGATTAAAAGCGGGGAAATGTTATCGAGTAGGGGAAATTTAGGAAGTGAATAAAAAATAAAAGCAATATGATCAGATAATTAGGAGAAAGCAATAAGGAATCAATCCTGGTTACTGAAAAAACAAAATCAGGATTATAAGTGGGAAATGTTATCGAGTGGAGAGAATTTAGGAATGGAATAAAAAATAAAAGCAATATTGTCGTGGAGGGATGCAGAGATGACACCAGAATTGGCACATACACAAACTTTACTTGAAATCAAAACATTGAACACAACTATTTAGATGAAGTTAAAGAATACGTTTTTAAAGAATACGTTTTTAAGGAATAAAAATTAACAGCGCGCGGATGGCGCAAGTCCTCTGTGTCTCTCCACTCTACTCTCTCGCTAAAACTAGACGTTGAGTTCTGGGCGGGGTTATTGTCAGATAGAGTTGAGTTGAGAGGGTACTGCTACAATATGATCAGATAATTAGGATTTAATGTTGGAATACGCTGCATACGACCAAACTGGTCCAGCATACGTAAGGGTCTTAAGAAAGATTTGTAAATGAGCATTTTGTTACTAAAGTTCAATTTACTATTTCGGGCAATTAAGGCGTAAAGTTGTCTTTTAGCATTAAGAAATTTATTACGATTATTAATGTTGCTACCTAAACTGATTCCTCAATTTTTGTCACTATATTCAGGGCCCGACTTTGACACAATGGGGCCCTGTGCAAAGCAGACTTTGGGGCCCCCTTCAAGGACAGATCCAGAGGGGGGCATGTCCCCCCTCCTCAGGACAAGATTTCCACATGAACATGTGGGACACTCACCCAGGCCTCCCTTAAATCGGGACCGGAAATTCAAAAAAAATCAAAGACAAGTCAAAAATTTGAAGAAAATAATGAATATTAATAAGAAGTGTTAATTAATTAATTTACTTTTTAATGTTAATAAATAAATTCATGAAATTTTCTTTTGAAATTCAAAATAAATCACAGTCTGGAGTTATTACAACCCCCCCCCCCGAAAAAAAAAATTAAACCAGAAACGATTATGGACGTAAGCATGCTTTCACTATAGTGGGTGCACCGTGCTCCACCCAGGATTTTTTTTCTGTATCCGCCACTGCACCCCTTTACTATATTAACCAAAAAACAAATTCTCAAAACTATGTACAACTTTATACTAAATTAGGGGGCCCCATAATTTTGGGGGCCCTGGGCAAGTGCCCCACTTGCCCATGCGGAAATCTGGGCCTGACTATATTTCTATTTTATTTTTATCACTTGCCTAAAAACTGTTTGCTCAAAAATGTCTCTTAGTTCCCACTTACTTACCTTCATTTAATTATCTATATAAATAAAGTAACAGTTTGATAATATTTCCTTTAAACTCTACTTTTTAGTTCCATCTTCCCGATTCTATCTTGTTTCGACTTTTTCTCCCCATCTTGCTTTGTTTATTTCGTATTCGGGTGTGTCCCTTAGCGTGGACTCGAGACCATAAATTTTCCTTCCCCATTCCATTTATAGACGTACCCCTCTCAAGTCTTCTGTTCCAGCTAGAGCTACGGAGTTGTTCTGGAAAATTTTGTTGATTCCTCTATTAATATAGATAAGTTTAAGGATTTTCGAATTTGCTAACTGTGAGACATTCGCAAAACCTTCCGCTCCCTGGCTGGAAGATGATCTATGATTATGTAACTGGAACTAGATATCATTTTTCCAATTTGGTATTTTAACGTTTGGTTCTTAACGCACTTTCCTTTAAGGCTGCTGTGTACTAACCCTATTGGATTACCTCTCCTCAATGGAATTTTGTCCAAAGATTACCGACTTGGATTTAAAGATTTAAAAGAAAAAAATTGTACTCCGTATGAGAAAAAAATTTTACACAATGACAATGCATTTTTTTAAATACTTTTAGCCATCTTTAAGCAGAATTAAATTCATTTTCAGTTATTTTCAGTTAAATTTGTTTTGTCGACTGGTGCAGCCATCTATTGGCCGGAACGGGAACGAAAAGTTAAATGCAAGTTAGCTTCCAATTAACTTCATTTTCTTTCAAGTTGATGGGATAATTCATCAAAAAGATTTTTTTAAAGTATTTATTAATACATAGAATTGTCAAATTTATATTGTTCAACAGAAAATTTAAAAACATGGTATATAAAAAGTTCTTTTTATCTTGTAATTATTATCTACCGTAGAAAAATCGCACCTCTGCTAGAAGAGTGTTACATCAAAAAATAGCCATATTTTCAGGAAGAACTATTTCATTTCTTCTTTAGCTCTTCCTGAAAATATGGCTATTTTGAAATGTAGCACTCTTCTAGCAGAGGTGCGAAATTATAATCCGGAAAAGAAGTAGCGATGCTAAAAACACATTGTTAATTAACAGCACAAGGCTTGCACTATAGTATTTTGCTACTTTAGATTTTAACGATTTTGTTGTTGTTGTTTAGTTTTGTAGATAATTTTGTTGATAGTAATCAATATAATAAAATTTCTTTCCACAGCATTCTGAAGTAACATTTGGGAATTTTCGATAAGTTTGCACATTCTCATCATCTTTGTTTGCTTAAAAATTTGGATTGTTTTTAGATTTTATATTGTTGAAGTGTTTTTTAATTCACTTTAAGTGAAATGATAATTTGATTTTTCACATTCTTGAGGAACTTAAGATAATTTAAAATGTGACATTAACATGGAGCGTTAATGAGGCACCGAAGAGCAGAGATGCATATCCTCGGTATGGATAATTTTTTGTGGGTATATTTCTGTTCTCAGGATTAGAGGGAAAATGTTGACATTGAATGTAAAAAAAAATATAATAAAATACAGTAGAACCCACCTACTACGATTACGGTTAATACGAGATCATGGGTAAAATGTACAAATTGTTTTGAAATATTGGCTTTTAATGTGTAATTAATTTAAAATTCCACGTTTTATATGAGGACATTCACGGATATTACGAGAACTGAAAAATCTAAACTTACTAAATATTTTTAGAAATATTAATTTTGCTTGCATTTGTACATAAACAATTTTGTCCTTTGAACTTTAAAAGACAATTAAATGTTTCAAAGATAAAAGTTAACGATTGATCTTTGGGGTATTCCAAATTGTGTTTAAAAACTAAAGCAAATACAATTACACCGAACTAAAGGTAAGTAGTTCTAATTATTTTACTTTAATATCTTGAAAATTGGGGCATGGTACTTAAGGAGGACCTGTTGACGCCAATGGCTATGTTGGCAATCGCCAAATGCGCCTTTGAAATAATACAAATATAGATATCATAGTTTTTAATTCTTTTGTTGGCATCGTAAACTAAAAGATATTAGAATTTGTTTGAAATCGTTTGTTCCATAAAAAAGTTTGTTTTCGCTCGAACATCGTATGGTCGATGTTTCATGTATTGATTTTGTTCATACATTAGTAATTCGTTTAAGTAAATAAAACTATTAATTCGTGTGTCGTATGGTCGACAATGGTTTTAATATAATTAGTCTACAGTCCATTCGAATACAACAAATTTAGGACCAGTGCAACGTATGACATTTGGCTCATTCAGTTGGTCCACGTAGCCGGAGAAAAAAAATGGCACTCATTGCGCTAAATCGACAAAAATCGACATTGAAGGCTCAGATTACTAAAATAGAAACATACTTAAAAGAAAAGGAGGTAAAAGCCCCATCGGATATTTTAGCTGCTGAGTTAAAAATAAAATTAGAAAATTTATTGAAATATCAATCAAGTTTGGATTACATTCGAATGCAGTTTTTCGAGAAAGTTGATCCCGAAGAAGGTATATCGGATATTGAAGAAGAATTTTTGGATATGGAATTTCGCATCGAAGCATTACAGGTAAAAATTAATAGTTTGATTTCCTGTCAAAATAGTTCATTTATTTCAAATAGTAATAAAGATGTAAATAATAGCGTTAATATTCGACTTCCCGAAATTGTAATTCCTAAATTTTCGGGAAAAAATAGAAGAATATAGTTGTTTTAAGCTGCAATTTGATAATATTATTACCAATAATTCTCATTTAGATGAAACTCAAAAATTGCAGTATTTACATTCGGCTTTAGTCGGCGAAGCCAAGAATTTACAAACTGTTAATGATACATTTAAAACGCTTTTCGCAGCTTTAAATGAAAGATATTCAAACGAACGCGTGTTAGTTGATGTATATGTTAAGCAAATACTAGAATTTGATAAAATAACTTATGAATCTTCTAAGGAACTGCGAAGTTTGATAGATATAGTTAACAAAAATTTAAGAGCACTAAATACAATGGATCTTGAAAGAAATAAATTATCTGATGTTGTGTTATTAAATATAATTTTGGCTAAACTCGATAAAGAATCAAGAAAGCAATACGAGCTAAATATAACTTCCACGGAAGTTCCGAAGTTGGATGATTTAATTGCATTTTTGGAAAAAAGATGCCAAATGTTGGATAATTTATCACGTAGTGTCTCTTCAAAATTGAAAGTTTTTGATAAATACCAAAAACCGAAATCACTTATGGTGAAATCATACAATAAAGTATGTGCTTGCTGTAAATCTCTTAATCATTACATATTTAAGTGTTCTGCATTTTTAAAACTAAATTCGTTGCAAAGATTTGACTTTGTAAAAAAACATAATTTGTGTATTAATTGCTTCAGTGCGCAACATAAAGTTGTAAATTGCAATTCGAAGTACGTGTGCAATGTATGCAAAGCTAAGCACAACACACTACTTCATAGAGAAAGAGTAGACAGTCTGTCGACGGCGCCAATTGACGCGCCAATTGACACGCCAATTGAGTCGTCAAATTTATTTATCCCAAACGAAAATGAGAAACCACAACATAATTTAGCAGTCGAAGCTAAAGCAGTTTCAAGCTGTTTAATCTCTCAAAGGAAAAATATTCTTCTTCAAACAGCACGGGTTTATGTGAAAAATATGTTAGGGGAATTTATTCCTGCCATTTGCCTTTTGGATAATGGATCAAGTGCTCAATTTTTATCTTATAGATTTTTGCAAAAATTGGGTTTAAGAGCTGAAAGAATATACGCTCCCGTATCAACATTAAATAATACATCAGTCACTGTAAATAAAAGTGTAGTTATAGAAGTTGCAAATAAGAACAGGAATTTTTCTGCCAGTATGGAATGTTTAATTGTACCTAATATTACAGACATTACTACGACTATCCCAATAAACATAAATGACTTGAATTTACCGTCGCATATTGAACTGGCACATGAAGGATTCACAAATCCAGCCAAAATTGACTTGCTTATCGGAGCAGAGTATTTTTTTGAAATTTTAAGGTCAGGACAATTTCGTTTACCTTCACATGGTATTTTATTGCAAGAAACTGTATTCGGTTATGTAGCTAGTGGAACAGTAGTTAGTTCTGTAAACACGCAATTCTGTGGATTATTGAAGCCTTCAGAATATATTGAAGAAAACTTAAAAAAATTTTGGGAACTGGAAGAAGTGAATTCAGTTAGTTCTTTAACACCGGAAGAAATTCAATGTGAAGATCATTTTGTAAAACATTCTACTAGAGTATCGGGTAGATTTTGTGTAAAATTACCTTTCAAAGAGTGTACTAAATCTTTGGGATATTCAAAGGATATGGCTATTAAGCGTTTTCTAAGTACAGAAAAACGATTAGAACGCTTGCCTAATTGTAGAACCATGTATAAGGAATTCATGGACGCTTATTTAAAATTAGGTCATATGGAGCTTGTTCCACATTACGAGAGAAATGAAGTGTTGGGTAAAACAAACTACCTTCCGCATCATTTTGTTTTGAAGGATAGTTCGACAACTGCATTGAGGGTAGTATTTGATGCCTCGGCTAAGACATCAACAGGCATTTCTCTAAATCAAACACTAATGGTAGGCCCAAAGTTGCAAGATGATATTTTCGACATAACATCAAGATTTAGATTACATAAATATGCTCTGACAGCTGATATTTCTAAAATGTATAGACAAATTTTAGTTACGAATAATGATTCAGATTTACAAAGAATAGTTTGGCGTAATTCTCCTGAAGAGTCTTTTCAAGAATATAGACTTAAAACTGTGACATATGGCACAGCCTCAGCTCCATTTCTAGCAGTAAGAGCTTTGAGACAACTTGCAGTAGAAGAGAAAGATAATTTTCCTCTTGCTTCAGCTGTGACTCTCTCTGATTTCTTCATGGATGACTTAGTCACAGGTAGCAATGATTTAAGTAGTGCTAAGGAGTTACAAAACCAGTTGATACAAATGTTACAAGCTGGTGGAATGAAACTTTGTAAATGGTCCTCTAACGAAAGAGAACTGTTAAAATCAGTGCCGTTCGAAGATCAAGAATATCATTTTGATCAATCAAGAGAAACAGTAAAGACACTAGGTCTCATTTGGAATCCAAAAATTGATAAATTTAAATTTTTTGTTTCTCCCTCAATATATTCATCAAAGTGCACTAAGAGATCAATATTATCTCATATTTCTAGATTATTCGACCCTTTAGGACTTTTAGGACCAATTATAGTTCGAGCAAAGATATTTATTCAAAAATTATGGCTTTTAAAGATTGACTGGGACGAGACACTCTCAGCTAAAGAAGCTCAAGAATGGAAAAATTTTGTAAAAAACCTCCAAGTAGTTGAAAGTATTGATGTTGATCGCTATATTTTGAAAGATAGTATTTGTGAGCTAGAAATACACGGATTTTCAGACGCCTCCGAAAAGGCCTATGGAGCGGTAGTTTATGTCAAACCCACTGGTACATCATCAGAAGTCTCAGTGAAGTTTCTCTGCAGCAAATCAAGAGTCTCGCCTCTGAAGCGTACAACAATTCCAAGACTAGAACTTTGTGCAGCAGTATTACTAGTAAAATTAGTGAACCGAGTGCTATCATCGTTAAAAATATCTGTGAATAGCGTTCATTTCTGGACCGATTCGACAATAGTACTTGAGTGGATTCAACACGAACCACATACTTTGAAAACCACATACTTTGACTTTTCGTCGTTAAAGGATAATCCCTGCCCAACAGCTGT
This sequence comes from Dolomedes plantarius, assembly GCA_907164885.2. Taxonomy (NCBI): domain Eukaryota; kingdom Metazoa; phylum Arthropoda; class Arachnida; order Araneae; family Dolomedidae; genus Dolomedes; species Dolomedes plantarius. Next base: position 24,395,450 of record OU015499.1, on the reverse strand, counting down.
GGAGGTTCCAGAATTGCAGAAATTGCCGGTCCCTTCATTGACTTTTGTATTGACTTTAGAAAGTGATTTGTTAAATAGAGTTTTAGACAGATCAAATAGTTTTTCTAAAATTGTATATATTTTTAGTTTTATTTTCAGATTTTTGAAAAATACTAGAAGCAAACCAGAGGACAGGTTCAGAGGCCCCTTGTTACCCCAGGAGCAGAAAACAGCGACAGAATTTATCATTCGCCAAATACAGGCAAATGAATTTAAAATGGAGATATCTCTTCTCTTAGCTGGTAAAAGGGTTATAAAAGGGAAGGTAAAGGACCTCCAACCCTTTTTAGATTCCAATGGAATTCTAAGAGTTGGAGGACGGTTAGAACAATCGAATTTAAATTTTAATGCAAAACATCCCATTTTGCTTCCTGCAACCCACAAATTTACAAAAATTTTGATGAATTACTACCATAGGAAATATCTGCATGTAGGAGCACAGAATTTATTGCATTTAGTACGCCAAGAATACTGGCCATTAAACGGCAGAAGTATCGCTCGACAAATTGTCCACAATTGTGTTACATGTTTTAAACAAAAACCTGTTGCGGAAAGTCAGCTTATGGGCAATCTCCCTCCGGAAAGAATAAACCCGAGTTCCCCCTTTAATGCCACAGGAATAGATTTTTGTGGACCCTTTTATGTAAAGTTTAAAGGACAAAGAAAGGGTGTATACCACAAAGTATACATAGCTATATTTGTCTGCTTTGTGACAAAGGCGGTACATTTAGAGACTGTCACAGATTTAACCTCAGAAGCGCTAATCGCGGCGCTAAAAAGATTTTTCTCTAGACGTGGTAAAAGTTCGTCTCTGTTCACGGATAATGCCACCAATTTCGTAGGCGCGCATTTAGAATTAAAACGATTGTACAAACTTGTTAAAAAACCAGAGGAAAATTTAGCTTGTTATTTAGCCTCAGAAGGCATTGCCTGGAATTTTATTCCTCCCAAAGCCCCGAATTTCGGTGGACTTTGGGAAGCCAGTGTCAAATCATTTAAATACCATCTTAGACGAACTATTGGTGATCGAAAGCTGACCTTGGAAGAATTCCAGACTATTACAATTCAGATCGAAGGCATCTTAAACAGCAGACCGTTAATTCCGATGAGCTCAGATGTGGATAATTTAGATGTTTTAACTCCATCACATTTTTTGATAGGACGCATTTTGAATACAATCCCTGAACCACTAATAGTGAACAAACCAGATAATTTATTAACAAATTGGCAAAAAACCACCAAAATTGTTCAAGCCATATGGAAAAAATGGCAGATTAGTTATTTAAATCATTTACAAAATCGCACCAAATGGCATGTTGAAAGACAAAATTTACAACCTGGTCTAATGGTTTTAGTTAAAGAAGATCACTTGCCACCATGTAAATGGTTGATTGGACGTATTCAAGAAGTGATACCAGGATCCGATAATAGAATTAGAGTAGCTGTGGTGAAAACAAACCACGGTATATATAAACGTAGTATTAGAAAGTTATGTGTATTACCTAATCAAAATATGTAAGTTTTTAATTGGTTTATGTTTTGAGTTTATATTTAATTTGTATATTCGTGTATTATTGATAACATTATTTACATTTTAAGTTATCTGTATTCATTTAGAAAATGTTTAAGTCAAAATATGAGGCAAAATTGTTTTGTAATATATTGTTCATTTATGTATTCAATTGTAATAACTGTATTTTAATGTATTTTGAAATATAATATTTCAACCTGGGGAGAATGTTGACGCCAATGGCTATGTTGGCAATCGCCAAATGCGCCTTTGAAATAATACAAATATAGATATCATAGTTTTTAATTCTTTTGTTGGCATCGTAAACTAAAAGATATTAGAATTTGTTTGAAATCGTTTGTTCCATAAAAAAGTTCGTTTTCGCTCGAACATCGTATGGTCGATGTTTCATGTATTGATTTTGTTCATACATTAGTAATTCGTTTAAGTAAATAAAACTATTAATTCGTGTGTCGTATGGTCGACAATGGTTTTAATATAATTAGTCTACAGTCCATTCGAATACAACAAATTTAGGACCAGTGCAACGTATGACATTTGGCTCATATAGTTGATGATACCTATATTTGTATTCTTTCATGGCGCGTTTGGCGATTGCCAACATAGCCATTGGCGTCAACAGGACCGTTTTGGAGAGATTTTCGCGAAATTTTGCTCCCGAACACCAAAATTGGCGTGGAAAGCATTACCCCACTCAAAAGAGCGTTGCAGCGTACTACCAGTATGGGGTTACTTTTTTCCATGACCTCACAGATTTCACAAAACACAACTGTGTGTTTATCGAGTGGTTTCCCTAACAAGTGGTGCGGGAACTGTTTGGAGAACCGAAAATGAGTTCACCTCCCGTGATAAAGCTGTCTTTCTCTTAGCGATAACTTCATGCGAGTGACATTCGGCGGGAGATAAAGTTTCGGACTAAGAAGAGCTGTCAGCCGATAATCTGCCGACCCCTCCACCCCGTCTGAAAATCCAGACATGAAGGAGAGACGCTAGAAAACGCGGCCTGTGCGGATGTGTGTTTTAGGCTCCGTACGTTGTGAATCTACACGGGATTTTAATTGAATACGTTGCACTGTTTAAATGTTAAATTTTTTTGTTAATAAATTGTTGAGTTTTTTTTTTAAAAATTTGGCCATCGTATGTTAATTAGAACTCTGTCTTTCTTTGTTATGGAACCCATGGTAGTAATTTTTAGCAACGCCTCAGAGAGAATCGCCTTACCTACTTGTCATGACGCTACAGCGTTCATTCGTGGTTTTTTTTATTTAGAGGCGGGATTTTTTACGAGTCTTACATATATATATATATATATATATATATATATATATATATATATATATATATATATATATATATATATATATATATATATATATATACACATATATATATATATATATATATATATATATATATATATATTTATATATATGTAGGAAGGAGTTAGTACTCCTTCCTTTAGAAGTGAATCATTAGACTTAATCATTTTGAACATTTAATTAAACTAGACGATGTTTACAAGACAAGACTAACACTTAGTATGAAATTAAATAAAACAACGCATCAACATAGCTATTTGATTCAAAACGGCAAGCCTGCGGAGCGACACATCCGCTTCGTAATGTCACTAGTCCATCACTGTGTTTGCGCGCCAAGTCCTTCGCGCCGAAGTAGTAGGAGTGGAAATTGTAGTAATAGTTCAGTTGTGTTGCCAAACTCATTCTCACACGGCCGTTCTGACTTTCCAGACGTCCGCGGCTGGGTTGTAAACAATAATTCTGAAAAGATAAAAAAAAAGAGCAGAAAAAGGAAAAATATTTCAAAAAATCTAGCAGTGTTCAACACAGTGGTATTGGTGTTCAGTTTCTGCACCACTGTTTCATTTTGTCCGCTGCAGTTGATGTTATGGTTGGACCATCGTGATGTCCTAACTTTCGAACTTCGTAACGATCGTTGGGGTTGATGTTCGTGATCTCATATGGTCCGAAGAACTTTGGTCGGAGCTTTAATCCGGTTCCAAATTGAGTTCGTTGTATTGCCACTTTGTCACCGATCTTGTATTTACAAGCCGGTTTACGCCGTTTGTTATATTGTCGTATGTTTTCTTCCTGTAAACGGAGGATATTTCGTTTAGCTTCGATACGTAACGCTTCTTTGTCATCAAGAATTCTTTGGTGGTGTTCCTCGTCAAGAAGATTTTTAATCTGTAGATCCTCTTGTTGTTTCATTTTAACACCAATTAAAAGTTGAAAAGGTGTGAATTTTGTACTGCGTGTGGTGGTACTATTTAAGATACGTTGCAATCTTGGGACATATTTAAACCATTTGTCAGGTTCATCTAGAGCTAACTTAGTTAAAACGGGAATAATTGTGCCATGAACACGCTCAACCTGACCGTTGCCACGTGGCACACCTGTTGCTATTGAAATGTGTTCAATTGACTGTTCCTGGCAGTAACTTTGAAATTCTGAAGATGTGAATGCGCTACCTTTGTCAGTAATGATTTTTGAAGGGTTGCCAAATGTAGTTTGTTGCAAGGATAATTTGTCTAAGGCATCTTTCGTAGAGGTGGACTTCACGGGATAGATCCATACAAATTTGGAAAAGGCATCAACTACTGTAAAAAGATACTTATAACATTTTTTTGTCGATGGTAAAGGTCCTAAAAAGTCGCAATGGTAACATTCAAGGGGTGCATCACCTTTTGGAATGGGGTGAAGGTATCCTTCTTGTTTTCCAGATTTTCGCGAGGACAAAATGCAAGGAATACAGTTCAAAATAATTTCTTGAACTAATTTCTTAAGTTGAGGAATGAAAAATTCACGAGAAACAATTAATTCGGATTTTTGTGAAGCAAAATGACCTTGTGAATGGGCGTTTAGCACTATTTCTTTCTGCATCATTTGTGGTACTACTAAAAGTTCGGCATCCTGATGAAGTTTATAAAGAATTCCGTTTTTAACAAAAAATTCATCAGAAGGTGTAGATTCAAGCATAGATTTAATTTGAGATATAAATTCATCCTGGTCTTGGGCATTTTTCACCTTTTGAGTGATATCATTTGAGGTAATTACAAGAATGGGGTTACGACTTAAAGCATCAACATGTTTCATCTGTCTACCGGGTCGATGACAAACTTCATAATCAAAGTCTTCTAACATCAATGCCCATCGAGCAATTTTAGCTGGTAGGTCTTTTTTGTGCATCGTTTTTTGGAAAGCATCACAATCGGTGATAATTTTAAATTTTGTTCCCAACAAGTAGTTTCGAAATTTTTTTAGCGCTTCAATAACGGCAAGAACTTCCAGTTCATAACTATGATATTTTTCTTGTTGAACTGTAGTTTTACGGCTAAAATAATGAATAGGATGAAACTGTCCATCATCGGATTGTTGCAAGAGCACAGCGCCAAAGCCTAAGGAGCTGGCATCAGTGTGGAGTTCTAATGGGTATCCCTGTTGAAAAACATGAAGAACTGGGTTTTGTGAAAGAATGTTTTTAAGTTGTTGAAAAGCTGCTATTTGTTCAGAGTCAAAATTAAATTCTACATTATCCCGAAGGAGGTCACTTAATGGTCTAGCAATCAGCGCATAATTTGGAATGAACTTTCTGAAATAACTTGTTAATCCAAGAAAACTTTGAACTTGTTTAGGGGTTTGAGGTTGTGGGAAATTTTGAACAGCTTGTGTCTTGGTAGGTGAGGGTTTAACTACTCCATTTTCGATAATGTAACCAAGAAATTCTATCTTTCGCTGTAAAAATTGACACTTTTTAAAGTTCAATTCAAGGCCATAGTCTGCAGCTGTTTGGAGAACTAGGCGTAATTTTTGTAGACCTTCAACTTCATCATTAGATGGTATGAGAAGATCGTCCATGTAAACAATAAGAACATTGTCGCGAATGAGATTTCTAAAAACTGTGTAAACATATCGTTGGAAAACACTGGGACTGTTACATAAGCCAAATGGGACACGTAAAAATTCTTATTGTCCTTCATGAGTCACAAAAGAAGTATATTTAGTGCTATTAGGGTCCATAGGTACATGAAAGAAACCATTTTTGAGATCAAGTGAAGTGAACACCCGAGATTTTCCAAGTTTGTCTAAAGCTTCTTCGATGAGCGGTAAGGGAAATTTATCTTTTATCATTTTTCTATTCAATTTGCGGTAATCAACGCAAAGTCTATAATCTCCACTTTTTTTCTTACATAGAACAATCGGTGCGGCATAATCGGAGCAACTTTCTTTAATAATTCCATCATTTAACCAATCTTGAATCTGGCTTTCTACAATTTTCTGTTCCGCGAAAGGGAGTCTTCGAGAACGTTGAGCTACAGGGATTTCATCTTGTAATAAAATAGTCATCTTAATTTCAGTGTCTTGAACTTTATGTGGTTTGTAGGAAGTAACGATATTTTGAACTTCCTCACGAGTTTCAGAATTCAAAATGTGTGAAAGATCAAATGGAAAAGCTTGATCATCAGAAACATTAGCAATATTAACGAAGGTGTTATTTTCAGGAGTTTTGCATAAACGAATACCGTCTTTATCAAATGTAAATTGGGTTTGCTGTAAAAAGTCGATTCCGATAATCACATCAAAAGGAATCAAGTCATCCTCTAGAACATGTATTTTAGCAGGTAAAGTAATGGTTTGAATTTCGATGGAATCCTGAAAGAATCCGATGCTGTGAACTTGGTTTTTGCCAATTCCTGAAAAGGGAATGTTGGTGGGCTGCAATGGTGGCGAACCAATTCTTCGATAGGTTTTCTCATTGATGAGGGTTGCCTGTGACCCAGTGTCACAGAGTGCTGTCAATTGAATTTCTGCAAGTTGAATGTCAACATGAATGGGATTTTTCGATGAAGTTTCAGGAGAAAGTGCATTTACAGTTTTATCAGAAATAGGTTTTTGAGAATCAGGTTTTGGTTTAGAATTTCGATAACTTTTAGGGCAATTAGCATGAACATGACCAAAACTTTTACATCCGTAGCATTGTTTACCATGTGACTTATTCAAACATTGGTTGCTTTTGTGACCTCTCAAGCCACAGGAAAAACATACTGGCTGTGTATTTGGGCTACGTGTATTATCGACTTTCACATTGAGGTAGGAAGCATCAATTTTTTCTGATTATTTTGTCTGAAATTTTGTAATCTGTTAAAGATTTGTTCATAAATTTTCAACTTTTCCTTAAATTCAGGGACGGATTTACAACCGTAAAGAATAACTTTATTGTTTGTTGAATCAGGAATTCCGTTTATGACATACTCAAACAGAGAGGAGTCATCGAGAGAACCTTTGTGTGCCAAATCTCTCATAGCTAAGAAATATTCTTGTAGGGTTTCAAACGGTTTCATACGTCGAGATTCCATTAATTTATGTAACTGAATACCGTTAATTTTGTCCGAAAATTCGTCTAATAAATGGTGCTTCAATTGTTCCCAATTTGTAATTCCACGAATAGACCTAATTAAAGTTTGAGCGGGACCAGTTAAACATTTTCTAACAAAAGTAATTTGGTGAATTGGATTGTTTATCTGATATAAACAAAAAAGTTCTTCAACGTCAGATATAAAATTCTCAACACTGTAATTATCACGAGACGAGAAAGGTTTTATTAAATCAACAACGTCTTTCAGACTAAACAACTGGAAAGAGAGATTCGCAGTTTCAACTGAAGGCAATGAATTTTGATCTGATTCACCAACGGAAATGTGTGTATTTTGCTTATTCGAAGATTCTTTTGCGTCAATGGTGGGGAAAAAGGGAGATCTATTTTCCTCTATAACGCTGTTAGTTTGGGATGAACGTGCACCCGGAAGTGAGTCATCATTCACTTCGCATTCCGAAAGATCAGAAAATTCTGCTTTTAATAACGATAAATCACTAAGACTCATAAGAATGGTATTGGCACATTTGTCTGGGTCAGTTGAAAATTCTAAATGAAGTAGATTACAAATAGAAATCAAGTCTTTAAGTGAAAATTCTTTAAGTACTTTCTGTTTCGTTGCTTCCAACACAAATGGCTGTTTAAAACCTGTAAATTTACGTAATCTGGTACGATTTTGTCTGTCGCCGTCTGTACCAAAAATTAAACGATGTAGAACCTTTATTTGATTCGTACTACCAATTTTTAATGATTTTGCAATATTGGGGTAATCGTTGAGAGTAGCCATAACTATATACTAGGTTCAAACAATTATAGTACACAAATATACAAATATTCAAAACCAAAATCAATACTTATAATACGTAGGTACTCAAATTCAAAAATAAAATTTCAAATCGAAATTTCCTCAAATATCAATTCAATAATAAAATATTGATTCTCAAAATATGCATCAAGGAAATAATATAATATTCTTCAAACTGTATTCAAATTGCAATCATTCAAAATATATGTTATGTTGTGGTTTGTTCAAGGAAACAAGATTCTTCAAGTTAAATGTCGAAATTTTCATCAAATCATCAAATAATTTCATCGAAATAGAATTCTCTTCAAGAAAACAGAAGTGATAAATTCAACGTCAAAGACCATCAAAAATGAATTTAGCATCAATTAAATTCTTGCATCAAAAGAACGTTGAAATATTTTCAGTTTTCTTATAATTATCATCAATAAGATGAGAATTCCATTAATCTTCAAAATTTTCTTGAACAAGCTTCAAAGTATGCATGAAATAATTACAATATGATCAGAATATACTCACAGTTCTGGTTTTCGGTTCTCGTCATCCCATCAGAATATTATCAGAGTCCGTGGCACATCACTTTCGTTTTCGCTGGCGGTATCCAAAACAGAAATCACAGAGAACAGTAATTCGGTAATCATCAAAAGAAAATAGTTTTTCAATCCAAGCTAGGGGTATTTTTCGAGTCCGAGGGCCGAGCACCCATGTAGGAAGGAGTTAGTACTCCTTCCTTTAGAAGTGAATCATTAGACTTAATCATTTTGAACATTTAATTAAACTAGACGATGTTTACAAGACAAGACTAACACTTAGTATGAAATTAAAAAAAACAACGCATCAACATAGCTATTTGATTCAAAACGGCAAGCCTGCGGAGCGACACATCCGCTTCGTAATGTCACTAGTCCATCACTGTGTTTGCGCGCCAAGTCCTTCGCGCCGAAGTAGTAGGAGTGGAAATTGTAGTAATAGTTCAGTTGTGTTGCCAAACTCATTCTCACACATATATATATATATATATATACATAAATATATATATATATATACATATATATATATATATATATATATATATATATATTATATATATATATATATATATATATATATATATATATACATATATATATATATATATATATATATATATATATATATATATATATATATATATATATATATATATATATATATGTAATATCGGCGACATGGAGGAACAAATAACAGGCCAGAGTGGATGACGTCGCCGATACACATGATGACAAACCGAGCATTTTCCCGCAAAGACTCCCAACGCAGACACAGGAACCACAGATACGTAATTGAATCTAAAGCATTTTATTAAGTTTTCCAAGTCGTCCGCCCGGGATTATATGACAGACCGATTCTTACAGAGTGTGTCTAATTTTAGACACCAGATAGTTTTATAAAGTCATTCCATCACGTGACACAGAGGTGTGACTTACATTTTGATTGGATAAAAGTTATTTGTTGATGCTCTGATCTGATCTAATTCGGTAGCCACGCCGCGTCGAGCTTAATTTCGTTAAAAAGTCAGCCATCTTTAATAATATTGCCTGGGGTTACAAAGGCTATTACTATGGGATTTCCATATAAGTTTTACTGGGATGACAATGCTAAAATTTAGAATATCTCTTGGATTTTAACACGAATGCCCAAGGGAAATACCTGTTTCAGGGAATTAAAAAAGGTTTGTAATTTGGAATAGTAAAGTGAGGAATTAATAGTTTTTAAATGTTAAGATTGTTGAATTAAGAAATTACTAGTTTTTAATATTATAGAATATCCCCCCCGTCCGAGAAGAGGCTGACCTACAATGCCTGCATTGGAGGGCAGACTCACTCAGATGAGTGAGAAGAATGGGCATTAAAAAATTTGGAATAAGTTAACGTATCAAGTTCAATTAAAGTTAAATTGCAAGAAAAACATTTTTAAAGATCACGTGATGAGCTGACATAGCAACATTATCAAATTTACTGAAATATATATATAAAATCACTAAAAAGAAGGACACATAATATTAAATTGAAGATTCTACATAAGTATGTATTTGAAACCTGTTGAATAGGGACGTCTCCCCACACAACAAAATCTCGAAAAAAAAAAAAATCAATTAACATAACCACAAATTTGTAAACTACCAAAAATTTTCACTGGAAACATACATTTAATACAATATCTACTATCATCTCGATTTGAATAATACAGAATAACAAAACATAGTAATAAAAATATTAAAACAAACAAAAATTAAGTAAATGAAGTTGACTTTGATAACAGGATGAAAAATTCAAAACTTCTTCCTCAACGTTCACTACTATGGAGTGAGTCCAAAAAAGTTTATTAACTTATCTTGTAATGATTTATCTGTGCAACATTTTTAGTCCTTTCACAGTCATTAGTATGTTGAGGAAAAAACACCAATTAAAAAAAAATCACAGTCTTTTTAGTGCTGTGTCAATTCTGCTTCACAAACGTAGAATGCATAAATATCACATTATCTTGACTTGTTTACATATAAAGAAAATTAGTCCTTTAGTTACATAATAAAAATCACAGTTTATAATAAAAATCACACTTTCAATAAAAATCACAAGATTTAATAAAATCACACTTCAAATATATCAATTGTACATAAAAATTACAAAACATATCACTCATTATCTAGTTTTCGTATCTTTATTTATCTCATCATTTTTTCTTAATATCCATTATCTCCTTTATTTCAATATTACTTATTATCAACAAAAATCTCTTTTTAATATCTTTTATATTTCTTATTATTCTCATTTCATCATTTCTTATATTCATTTTATTTCGACAATATTTATTCATTCCAAAATTCTATTCAATATTCTTTAATTATACTTATTCATATTTATTCTAACTTTATTTATTTATTCTCAATACTTTTCACTTTATTTTCAAATTATTTATTTACTATTCATTTTTGTACATTTATTATAAGTTTATGTGGATCCATTTCCTTGTTTTGAAGGTACCTTGTTGTATGTGTGTTCCCCAACTCTTAGTCTCAAATTCTTTAATTCTACCTCTAAGCAGTGAGGGTTGTGTTTATGTTTGTGTAACAAGTGGTTTTCTTTCTCCATATTGTTCTTTGACTAATAAGGAGGAAGAGTCTTTTAGCCGTACAGTGGACTAACCGTAAATCTCCGACAGAATATGACTGCGTTGGAAAACAGCATCTTGCATAGTACACAGATGGAGAAAAAGGAAAAGGTGCAGTTGTCATACCTGTGGGAGTATAATATATAGAAATGGGAGGACAAAAGGAGTGGCCATCCCGGCCCTGTTTTAGTCATTACTCAAGCAAATAGTCTTCAGCACTTTAAGTGACTGAGTTGTTGAATTAAAAACAAATAGTAAAAAAAATTAAAAAAGATCTTAAACAGTTGGGACGACATCCAACGCGCTTGTAGAGTTGGGTGATAGGAAAGTGTGTTTCAAGAAATAGGAAATTTACTGAAAGGTTAAAGAAGTAGAGTTGTCATAGTCGGTGTTTAAATTGAGATCCAAAAAAAAATTCACACATAATAGTATTCTTAAGAAGAAAGTTTAAGTTAGACAGTTTTTTTTTTTTTTATTATTTATATATCTTTAGTAGGACAACACATAATTAATTATATCAATTTAAAAAAAATATAATGATGTTAAGCATCACATAGAAAAGAAAGAAAAATGGATCTAATGTTTGTCATTATTCGTGGTGTAGTTTTAAGTTCTCTGGTGCATTATAATATCTCAATCTGCAAGCATGGACAATTTCAGAATCTCGTTTAGTGTGAAAGTTTGGTCTATCAATTTTATATTCAATAGAATTCAAAATACACAACATACGAAAGTATTAAACACACACTAATAAAATATTTCTAATACCAATAATAACAATAATAATACCTTAATATTCTCTATCAATTGCCATAATTTAATGTTAATGTTCAAATTTCAAACTATTTTTCTATTAATTGACACAAATAATCAAAATTCTTCTACCAATACCCATCTCAGTTTTATTAAGTTAATCATGAAATAGATAAACCAAAATTAATTTTTCTTTTCTTATATCACATTTTGGTATGAATCCTCGCTGTAAAGTTCCCAAATATTCATCATTTGTATTTAATATCTTAAAACATATTTCTCATTATAATATTATCTTTCCTATTTATTTATTATTCTTCATTATTTCTATTTCGAGAATTTTCTGGGGCGGATGAACCAAATATAACATACAATGGTTTTTTAATTCTCCAATTGTGGTTTTTTGGCACCCTAAGTCATGTTATAAAGACGTTCCGTTTATATGAAATCCATAGAACGACTTTTGACTGTCGACTCAAACCACCGGAAATCTCCTTTACTTCAATTCGTAGAACAATTTACGAGGTCTCAACATCAAATGTAATATGTCAAAGTACTCAAATTATAAAATTTTCTTGATATCTGAAAATTACTATGTTATCCCTGCAGATATTTTCCAAAACCAAAACCACAGGCATCATATGTTTAAATTTAGAACAGCAAAAATCCTAAGTTAAATGAATCAAAACAAGTTTGGCTCTTTTCGTGATCGTGTTTACAAAACTAATGCTGAGCATTTAAATTTATTGCGGAGGCGACCTTCGAAATGCAATACAACGCGCTCGAAAACGGAAATGATTTACGTTATTATTTTTTTTTTTCTTTTTCTCCGCGACGATTCAGAACTGCGTGCTAAATTAGATACTTGTAACATTACTTTACTCATTTAATATTTCAGTTTAACGTAACCAAGGATCATTAATTATCTTAAAACACTAAAATATTCATTATCAGAAAAAGAACATGGAAATATTATAAAATTACACTAAAAACACACACTTATAATAAATTTATCACATATAAGTCTCAAAAATTTCTTTAAATTCAAATATCTTATAATCTCTATATATAGTAAATATTCATGTGGCTAGCAATGAAATTTAAATACACAAAACTTAAATTATAATCCTTCACTTGAAACCAAACCCCAAAATCAAAACCAAATTTATAACGCACGAGAAAACAGAAGTACATCATGATTAAAAATAACTGAAAACATTTTAAAAATATATACGATTCATGTTTACAGAAGCCAGATAACTAACTATATCAAATTTATATTAAGCAAAATCATTATTAAATTTCGTTAAAATTTGTTCTAATTGTATCAGAGTATCAATATCATTAAAATCCCAATATTTAAACATTACACACAAATTTTCATTTAACATTCTAAGAACTTTTAAAATTTCATTGACAATCTGTCTTACCTTTAATTTTATGTTGATTTAAGACCGAATTTTATTATATGGAACAAAATAAATTTACTTTAGTGAAGATTTACCGCAGATTATTACATATTTTTCTGCAAATCCAAAAGCTGGAATGAGTTGCTGATGCAGGAACATTTTCTCTTCTCTGAAGCACCATTGGTGGGACACACAAAATAAATTTTTATTTAAAAAAAAGAAAAGATGATCACGCTGTTTGACAAAACACCGCACGATAGAACGCTTTTCACTAAGGAGAACATGGTTGGAAATTAACTTTCGATTTCGCGCACACTCTTGTTGAAGATACTCGCGAAGAATTCAAATCCGCAGTCACTGGTCGTCACACGGCAAGAAAAAAAAGCACATTTTGAAATCCGGATAGAAGAACGATGAATTTAAATCCGCAATTGCTGGTCATCACACGGCAAGACGAGAGAAGAGAGAAAAAAAATAGGAGCGTCGAAGGCGCACAAAATTTTACGATGTACTCCCGCTTATTTCGTTGGAAAGACATTGGGAGCTAACGCGCCACACCACATGGCTGACGGGAACTCCGAAATTATCCAGCGTAGACGAATGTTGTTAAGACATGGCGGAGACCGGGACACTCTGATTCTGTTGTTTGCGCTCGGGTTGAATCGGAAAAAAATTACTGCCTGTGTCTGATGGGAAGGTATTCCAGCCGACTTTCCTGTAATATCGGCGACATGGAGGAACAAATAACAGGCCAGAGTGGATGACGTCGCCGATACACATGATGACAAACCGAGCATTTTCCCGCAAAGACTCCCAACGCAGACACAGGAACCACAGATACGTAATTGAATCTAAAGCATTTTATTAAGTTTTCCAAGTCGTCCGCCCGGGATTATATGACAGACCGATTCTTACAGAGTGTGTCTAATTTTAGACACCAGATAGTTTTATAAAGTCATTCCATCACGTGACACAGAGGTGTGACTTACATTTTGATTGGATAAAAGTTATTTGTTGATGCTCTGATCTGATCTAATTCGGTAGCCACGCCGCGTCGAGCTTAATTTCGTTAAAAAGTCAGCCATCTTTAATAATATTGCCTGGGGTTACAAAGGCTATTACTATGGGATTTCTATATAAGTTTTACTGGGATGACAATGCTAAAATTTAGAATATCTCTTGGATTTTAACACGAATGCCCAAGGGAAATACCTGTTTCAGGGAATTAAAAAAGGTTTGTAATTTGGAATAGTAAAGTGAGGAATTAATAGTTTTTAAATGTTAAGATTGTTGAATTAAGAAATTACTAGTTTTTAATATTATATATATATATATATATATATATATATATATATACAATGCCCTTTAATTTAATTAACAGCAAACATTCATCATCCATCAAAGCTTTTTTTTCTTAATGCACAAATAATGCATGGATAGTGCATGAATAATTCATGAATAATGTATGAATCATGTACTAAGAAGCTGGAAAGACCACTCCCACTTTCATCATAAGGAGGGACTTCCTTTGCATTATTATTATTTTTTTTTGGGGGGGGTTACTACAGTCGCATATAATCGTCCTTTTCGGCGGTCCGGTCCATATAAAATACCACAGCCAAAAATTGTTTATATTTTTTAAAATTTTAAAATTTTTTAAAAAAGTATCCTAGGAAAAACATTAAAATTTAATTTATGCCTAATTGTAGCATTAAATGATCACCGTACTCACTCATAAAACTTCGTGAAATATTGACATCTCGATTGATTTGGGGTATCGTCTTGAGAGTGATCATTCTGAACTTCTCTCATCTGCGTTGTGCAGGCCAGGAATTATCAATTTCCAATCCAGAGACATCGCTCTGGACAACCATTCCCCTTCACGTGGCAGAATTGATTCACCAATTTTCCTTCGAGCGGCGAGGCGTAAATGGTAGTGAACGAGATGGTAGTTAAGGCTGCTATGTACTAAGAAAAAAAATCGCATTTCCCTTTTCCTCTTCTTGCAGACTCTTGTGGTGAGAGGAGTCCAGTTGACAGTTCGAGAATTCCACCCCCCTCTTAGGATTGACATTTTGAGGGATTGTAATGGCTTTCTTTCTATAGAGGGGTTAAGCGCTGCCCCCAAATATTTTATTAAAAATATATTTTTGTCAACTATTTACAGGCAGATAAATGCTGATAATCAAATAAAATTGGTATTGTCAGATAGCCTGAACTTTTCTGCAAAGCGCTACACGGTTTATTTTATAAATTTCGTCCAACGAAGGAATTTATGAGCGTTTAAAACACACTATACCAGATTTTTCTCCAAATAATTTAAATTTTAAAATATTAATTGCATTTTTTTTAAATAACGAAAAATGTCCAGACATGTAAAATTTCTTTCTCTATGACGGAGTACAATGTTTTAAAAAATCTTTGAATCCAAGTCGGCAATCCGCGGACAAATTTAATCCATAGGTTAACATTGATGTGAATCCAATGGGGTTAGTACATAGCAGCCTTAACTTCCGAGAAGGCGTCAGCTTGAAATCGTACGTTTTAGTATGAGGGGCCAGCAGCAGCAGCGTGCGACGGGAGTCAGTAGGCGTGCCACACAGATCCTCCTTCCCGGGGGGGGGGGATGGGCATAATGCACAGTTAATCTTTTGACTCCCCCAAGCGCACTCAGGGTTACAATGAACAGTTAATAATGAAGGTTTGTTAGACATTAACAACATGGTACATCAACGAGGCACCAGAGAGCAGGGCTCCATATCCTCGGTATGGATAATTTTTTGTGGCTATATTTCCGTTCTCAGGATTAAAAGAAAAGCATGACTTGAAAGTTAAAAATAAAATTGAAAACTCAAGGATAAGATACAGAATATTTTACGATTCATGTCATCATTGCGAGGATTTGCCGTTTCATTATATACTCACACCGACAGCTGGTTAGAGTTTCGAAAGAAGTGTTTGCAAGTTAATAACTAAACTATGCATAATTACGAAAACAAGATGCAGAATTACAAATACAAAATAACTATTTACAAAAAGTGATAGCAAAAATTAGAATTTGACATGGTATATTAATGAGGCACCAGAGAGCAGGGCTCCATATCCTCGGTATGGATAATTTTTTGTGGCTATATTTCCATTCTCAGGATTAAAAGAAAATTGTTGACTTGAAAATTGAAAAAAGAAAAAATTAATAATAATAAGAAGAAGATTAAATAAATAAATATAAATAATACTAATGATAGCAATAAGTAAATAAGCAAATAAATATAAATTAACAACTATTTAATGTGGCAGGTTTAAAAAAATATTACGGTAGCAGATGATTAAGCAAAAATCAGTAAGGATAGTCTTGAGGTCGATCCATCAAAAAAATACACAGGTCAGAAAATATTAATTGCATTTAAATATTAATTAAAATATTAAAATATTAATTAAAATATTAATTGCATTTTTTTTAAAAATGCAATTAATATTCTGCTGTCGCTTCTGCAAAATTACATTTGCAGAAGCGACGACAAATGTAATTTTGAAGAGGTTGGAGGGAAAGTTAAGAAAGGGGAAGGAGACCAGGGCAGTGGAGCCGGAAGGGGGGGGGGGCAAGGGGGGCACTTCGCCCCCCCCCCTAAAAAATTGAATTTTTTGTTTCTACCTAGCTAGCGTTCGTAAAATATTAGAATTTTCATTTAAAATCATAAAGCCTAACAAAACTGAATACTAAATTGCAACCTCACACTCGTTAACGCAAGCGCGATAAACGTCATTCCATATACGCAGGAGCGATTAATCTCCAATTTCAGGTACGCAAGCGCATTTAAACGCCAATTCCAGACGTTTGCTTTTGCGATTCAAAAGCAACCCTACACGATGTTTTTTCATCGCGAAAGGGAATCTTGAATCCGATGCATTTGAAACGCGTACACGTTGACGTGTGATAGGGCATAATATAACATAAAATAACATAAAAGTTTACTTTTTATAACCGTATATATGTATTTTTAATAATAAAGGTGTAAAAGTTTTAATCTATTTTACTTTGCCCCCCTCTTCCGGAGCCACTAGACCAGGGTGAATTTTCAAAGTGGCCCTAGGAAGCCTATAGCATTCACTTGGGTCGTAGTCGGGGATCCAGATCTGTAGTATCCCCTTCTCGTATATCTTTGATAAAATGAGAAGGTGATAAAGGCTTTAATTCGTTCGGGTCATCTGATAGGTATGTTAGATGAAGATTGTTTATTGTACATTCAGTGTCACATAGTAAGGTGACCATTTCTTCATAATTCAGACTAGCTCATCTAAGGCTTCTCCTAAGTAGCTCTTTCACGGATCTGACCATACGCTCCCACCATCCACCATACCATGGTGCACCTGAAGGATTAAAATGCCATTTGATTTGAAAGGAAAAAACTCAGGGTAAATCTGAGTGGAAACATTACTGTAGATTGAAAACTTACTGTAGCTTGCTATCAGGATAAGATGCAGAATGTTTTACGATTCATGACATCATTGCGAGTATACGCCATTTCATTATTTACTCACACCGACAGCGGATTAGGGTTTCGAGAGAGGCTATCAAGTTTTAATAAACCATTCACAAACGTGAAGCGACGATGCAGAATTACAAATACAAAATAACTATTTACTAAAAGTGATAGCGGAAATTAGGCTTAAGCATGGTACATTAATGAGGCACCAGAGAGCATGGCTCCATATCCACGGTATGGATAATTTTTTGTGGCTATATTTCCGTTTTCAGGATTAAAGGAAAAGTGTTGACTTGCAAGCTAAAAAATAAAATAATCAAAATAATAAGAATAAATAAATATAAATAATACTAATAATAACAATAAATAAATAAGTAAATAAATATAAATTGACAACTATTTAATGTGGCAGGTTTAAAAAAAAATACGGTAGAAGACGATTAAGCAAAAATCAGTAAGAATAGTCTTGAGGTCGATCCATCAAAAAAACGCAGGTCAGAACCAGAAGCGACGGCAAATGTAATTTAGAATTTAGAAGAGGTTGGAGGGAAAGTTAAGAAAGGGGAAGGAGACCAAGGTGAATTTTCAAAGTGACCTTAGGACACCTATAGCATTCCCTTGGGTCGTAGTCGGGGAGGTTAGCTATTTCTTCGTTGTCTATTGAATATAATCTATTGTAGAAGTTAGATGCGAGATCTTTAATGTGTTGCCGAATGGGTTCGATTCTCAGATCCCTGTGAATAAGTACGTTTTTAAGGTACCAGGGCGCCTTCCTAATACCGCGGAGTGTTTTATTTTGAATTGTCTGCAATCGCTGGATATGGGTGTCAGACGCTGAGCCCCAAACAGGAACGGCGTACAACAGGATGGGACGCAGTACGGTTTTATACAAGAGTAGTTTGTTATCTAAACCCATTTGATTCTGGTTCAGGAGGTGAAAGATATCCTTACGGGCTTTAAAAAAATTTTTAATGTTATGTTCTATATTTTTCTTCCACGTCAGTCGACTATCGAGGTATATTCCTAGGTATTTGCCCTTTCTCTCAAAGTGAACTAGGTGATCGCATACTGTGACCGGAGGAGGTGGAATTCTATTGTAACTTAAAAAAATAGCTTTAGATTTTGAAGAACTTAACTTGAGCCTCCACCGTTCGAACCATCGTTCAAGAATTCCAATATGTCTCTGTAGGAACTTGTGCATGTATTTAACATTATGATGCTTAGCTAGTATTGCCGTGTCATCCGCAAACATGGCTAGCGTAGTGAATGGAGAGTGAGGAATGTCCTTTATAAAAATATTAAAAAGGATAGGTGCTAAATTAGAGTTCCGAGGAACTCTTGCATTGATTTCGAGCGGACTTGAATATGATAGTGCATGGCGGACTTTAAAGGATCTGCCGAGAAGGTAGGAGTGTATTAAGTGGGTAATTGTGGCTCGCATTTTAAGCTTAATAAGTTTGTAAATGAGATCACTGGGTTCAGACTCGGTCAAATGACTTCTCCAGATCGAGTAATAATATTCCAGAAAACATCCGATTAATGTCTAATGCGTTCAGGTGAAAAAAAGTTAAAGCTCAAAGCTATCTATAAAAAGTAATAGTTTAAATATTTCCGAAAAATTACCAGAAATTGGCGATACACATTTCTGTTAGAAAAGAGTGGTAACTATACCCGAACTCAAAACTCAGTGAAAAGTCAAAAACACAAGTCAGGATCGCAGACAGCGACCACCAACAAAAACTTGAAATATGCTGTTAAATATATCAATACCCATATGTCCTACATTCAAAATTGGCTCGACAAATGGAAAATTAAAATTAATTCTGAAAAATGCGTTTCTGTCATGTTTACATCTGAACGTAAAAAGACATTCAACAGTCACCAAATTCAAATAGGAAACACAAAAATTCACTGGTCTGATACCGTTAAATACCTTGGTGTCCTTTTGGACAAAAATGTCACATGGAAACACCATATCCTCCACGTCAGGTACAAGTTCCGAGCAGCCAGAAGATTAATTTACCCATTCATTTCTCGGAACAGCAAATTAAGCATAGCCAATAAAATGCTCATTTATAACTCCTATCTTCGTCCTATCTTAACTTATTGAGGGCCAGCGTGGTCATACTGTGCAAATACCCATATTAAAAAACTCGCATCTGCTCAGAGCAGCACCATTAGGCAAATCGTTAACGCGGATTAGTATTTCAGAAATATTTGTATCTACAGGGAATTAGGAATCCCTACTATTCGAAATTATCTCAAAAATCAAGCTATTGACTTTCACAACTCAATTGACAGTGAACTTTTAATTAATCTTGCAGACTACGATCACGTAGACCCAACTAACAGGAAAAGGCCTCGTGCCATACTGAGTCTTTCGTCTTAAAATTCTTTGTCCTCGTCATTTAAATAAAATATAAAAAATTTAAAAAACTATACTTGGTTTTGTCAAGGCTAAAAACTATGAAATTTTTATAAAATAAAAAAAAATCTATCTTACAATCCTTAAATTTCCTTCACTTATCATTTGTCTCTGAATAAATCCTTTTGGATTTGCTCGATTTCTTAGTTTTAGAACTCACGGATTCTGAACCTTATCTCTCTATCAAAACTCTTTTCTTCCTCCTCTCTCTACCTGCCAACTGAAAACCAGCTTTCAAACAGCTATTGACTCCGCCTCCACTAGAGAAGCATCACAAAGATCCTGGAGACGTCCATTGAGAACTCTTCATTTCACCCTCCAAAGCTCTGACCATAAAACTCTTTGCTTCACTTTTGTGTTGCAATTTACGCTTCCGAAGGTATTAAAAAACGAACATTCCTTTTCTCATTTCGGTGGAACTTTCGCTCTCCGTTGTCAACCTCATGAAATATCTGTGTTAGAAGGCGATGGCCTAGGTAACACAGTTAATCACATGTTCCTATGGTCCTATGGCAGACAGCGGAATCGCAGTACAGAGGAGTCCTTAGTACAAAGTACCCGCGTTGGAAAATAAATAAATATGTATGTAATTCCAGTATACCGACGTCGTATATATGTTTTGAGAGTGACATATGAAAATGTAATAGTGATATCGTGACGAAAGCAGTCTGGACTGAAAACGAGACTTCAATCGTAATTGTGAAGAATAATGTAGAGGTACAAATCCTCCCTTAGTTTTATTGCATACTAGCTGGTACCCGGCGCGTTGCTACCGCAAAAAAGAACAATTTTGGAAATATCGTTTGATATTTGAAATAACTATCTTGTTTAATTATGAATAATTGAAAGAATGAATTAGAAAGTTTGATCTTATCGACAATGAAAGCATTCGTTGAAATTAAATGATATATAAAGGGAAAGTATAAATAATATTTATTCTATTTTTTTGACTTGATCATTCAAGTGCTTTCGGGTAGACAATATTTTTTGTTTTTCCGTCTTCAGCAAAAACAAATAAATTTCTTGGCTGTCCCATTCGTCAGCATCCAACATACAACTGATCATGTGAAAAACATGGATTTTTTAGGTTCAATCCGCACACTTGTAGTGATTGACCTTGTGTTTTGTTGATGGTCATCGAGAATACAAGTCGAATGGGGAACTGCAGTCGTTTGAAATCAAATGGCGTGTCGGTGGGAATAATGAGAATTCGTGGAATAAGCACATCTTCTCCCTTCGACTCCCCGTTAAGAATAGTTGCTTCGATGACATTCGGCATTAGTTTTTTTACAGCGAGTCGTGTTCCATTATACAATAGGGGTGGATTAATATTTCGCAAGAGAATAATTGGCACGCCGATTTTGAGTGACAATTTGTGCGGTGGTACACCAGAAAGATCCAACGAATTCAAAAACTCGATTGGATAGTTTACAACTTCGTCCGCGTTCATGACGCTGTCAATCGATTTGTAGGTAACAGAATCGTCTGGAATTTGTTCTTGAATTGCATAGTTGATTGCATTGAAGTCGGTGTTTTTTTGGTGCCAAAATCGCACGTTCGCAAAGCCATTTATGATTTTTATAATTGGTGACAATTTGCGGAAAAACTTCCTGAATGAGTTGTTCAATGGATGGCACAATTACGCAAAAGTTCAATGGAAATGAAATACATTTTGTGGTAGAATCAACTGGTACTTTTCCTTCGCCAATGTTCAATAGCTGTTTTGAGTATGTGTCTGCCGACGCATCCTGTTGTAAACGTACACACATATTGGTTTTTAATGTGAGTTTTCGCACATGTCTCCAAAAATACGATGCTTTGAGGTAAGCATTGAGGCAAGCATTGAGCTCATCAGCTGGTGTTGATTTAGGAATCGCAGGAAGAGTTTGTCGAAAGTCGCCAGATAATAAGATGAGGGCACCTCCGGTTGTGTATTTGATCATAAATCTTTCAGAGTTCGATCAAGAGCTTCAAGCGATTTCTTATGAGCCATGTTGCATTCGTCCCAGACAATAACCTTGCAAATCTGCAGAACTTTAGCCATGCCAGATCCTTTTGAAATGTTACATATTGGAGATTCCGAGAAATGAATATCCGATGGCAATTTGAGCGCCGAATGCGCTGTTCGTCCACCATCTAATAATGTCGGCGCAATACCTGATGAAGCAAGAGCCAAAGCAATTCCCTTTTGAGATCGAATGTCGGCCAACAGCAAACCGATGAGAAACGTTTTTCCAGTGCCGCCAGGCGCATCAAGAAAAAACATACCACCTCTGCCATTTAAAATAGCATTTGAAATTGTATCGTAGGCAAATTTTTGTTCCGCAAGCAAAAGTTGTTTGTTTGCTTTAACAACTGCACGCAAATCATTAGCATTGTACTGATGCTCTCTTACTAAATCGCGATCACTAAGTTTAATTGAAGAACGTTGTGGCGCAATAATGCCAAGTTGAATAAGTTCTTTGTTACTGATGGTTAAGCATATGTCTTCGATTTCGATCAAAGCTTGATTGAAAATAGTGTCCGAAAACTCAATGGAATTGTCATTACTAATAGTACGAACACGATGCAAAATGACTTCGCTCAAATCCTCTCTGAATTTTTCCCACAGATCTTTCGGATTGGATGGTGAATATGTGGTCAAAATGATGACGAATAATGTTCGAATTTGTTACGAATAATGTTCGACCGCTTGCACATGCATCCGTCAACGTTGTTTCCCAGTGTTGGTCGTTTTCGAGCAAATGAAGCTTTTGGCAAGCTTCTCTGTACGTCTGGCATTCTACGCCATTGACCGTTCTCAAATTTGCAAATGACGTATGACCTTTGACATTAACCAACAGCATTCTCAAACAGTAACACTCGGCATTATTTGGGTGTACTGTATAAATACGGCCCAATGCGTCCGAGGAATACAGATTTTGATAGCTTTCAACACGCATGCCTTGCTTACGTCGTTGGAATTTTTAGATGTAGCATTCCATGTATAGTACTTTGGAACATCTGCGTACAATAATGTTTTGGCAAATTCATTTTCTTCACAAAGCGCAAAAAATTCTGTGAGTGTTGTGTGTGCTGGTTCAGCAACAACATTTCGTACAGTGTCTGAAAAAGTGTGTGAAATAGACTCTTTGTCCATTTTCAAGATGAACACTGAGATGAACAACATTGGGATGGCGACTGTGAATTGGGAAACTAAGAATACGCCAAACAGCTTTATTGCTGCTGATATAGCGGCCTGTTTGAAATTGACTCACTTCATCGTTGCGCGCACCAGGTTTATCAATACTGACTAATGCCATATCGCTGCCTTTGTTGACGTATTTGCATATATACTTGATGGATTTGACTGAATGACAATATTCAACGTTGATATGAGCTTTGAATGTTTTCGATAACAAAGGAGAATATGGCACAATACATCTGTTGTCGATTTCAACGTCAACATTTCTCATTCGGAATATTGCTGTATGACCTCCATCTTCTGGTTTTCGGCGCCTGTATTGAGGATATCCGTCATCACCAGTGCGTGTTTCATGAACTAAGTTTCTGGGAAACTTTTTCGTGCATTTTTTATCTACCATGCAAGGAGATTGTGGATTCATTGTTCAGCATGGTCCATGCACCATGTTTTTCGGCACAATATCGAACAGCATTCGATCTTCTTCAGGATTAGGAATTTCTGCAGAAATGACATCAATTTGAGCTGCGTGTATTTTTGTTTTGAGTCAAATGAGAATGTGTGCATGTGGAAGTCCTCTCTTCTGCCATTCAATCGCATACATCCAGCAGCGAGTTTCACCATAAATGTGATACTTCACAATTAAGTCCATCAATTTAGTTAGTTTTTGCTTGAATACTCGTGCAGTCAAATCGTGTCGATCGGATGGTAGCTGACCGGGCAACAGAAGCTCTTTTATCTCATCCCATGCTGGATTGCACGTAAATGTAATGAAAAAGTCGGGTCGGCCATATGAACGCACATATGTCATGGCATCCTGTACATATTCATGCATATGCTGTGGGCTGCCATTGAACGTTGCTGGAAGTATGACCATTTTCCCAATGTCTGAAACATCCCCATCGTTTGCAATTGCATCGCGTAAATGAATGTATTCTTCGGAACGCAACGATTTTTGATTTAAGCGAATAAATAACAAACGTTCGGATTCAATTTTGGCATACATGTCTACTGCGTATTGATGAAATAGTTGACGACATTGCAAAATATGATTTGTTCCATTTTGAGGTATCATTATGCGGTATGAATAATAATTCATCGCTATTTTTTTATTGAGTTGTTCACCTGTAAGAATAAAGAAAACGGAAGATATAAAAAACTTAAATTACATTCACAAATAATGAAAAGTTAAAAAGAAATTAATACTTTCATTTGATTAAATGAAATAAAGATGTCTGTAGTTACCTGTAATTGGATTAGTTTGCATAATATTAAAATGATATCCGTCCTGCCCTTCCCATAAAATTATGGGATACTGCAGCGCATCGCATGATCGATGTGTTTCAGCGACACGTTGAATTGTATTATTCCGTCGCTGAAGAATTATATCACGAGTATCACGTTCTTCGCCAACTATGACAATCGCAACTTCATTGACGGTAGGTGCGTTGTAGCGTCCGGGATGTTGTCCGAGTGGTGTTTTGTTGGCTCCAATTTTAAATGCATAATTATCCGCTGGTAAGTTGTCAATCGAAGTTTTGAATAAATTTATCAATGCATTGTGTTGGTAGAAAAATGTTTGTAAACAGAATACAATGTGGCGTTTGGTTCCTGGAATTACATCGCAGCGTTGATCAACTTGTGCATCATCGTCACCCATAAAATATATTTGTAAAAATTTATGTTCAGCGTCCGAAACGGGTAGAAATGAACCAACACGGTGATATATTTGTCCTTGAATTTTGAAAGTAGGCATGTAGTGATCTTGAAAAACTTTGTCAGCTCCAAACGATGTCATTTGAAACGCTGAATTATATTTGCGAATGTTCTGCAAAAAGTGTTTGGAATCAAGTGAGTCGCCTGAAAGCAATGACAACAATGGATCAGGTGGTGGATGCAATGCTGGCAATTTAACTTTGCCATTCGAGCAGCACATTCCTGGTGTTTCATTTTTAAACTTAAGTGAACTGCAATGTCCACAGGCCTTATCCATTTTGCCGATAATTACACTGGGATGAAAACTGTAATCGTAGTTAACATTATATTGAAATGCAGCAAGATTCAAATCAACATGTACTGTTCGTCGAGATTCAGTAGCTCGTAAATGTTCTCTTTCAATTCTTGCTTCATGTTGATCTTGAGATTCTGATGCGCGTGACCCGGTAGCATATAAACGTTGTTTTTCCATTCTTGCTGCATGTTGATCTTGAGATTCTGATGCGCGTGATCCGGTAGCATATAAACGTTGTCTTTCAATTCTTGCTTCATGTTGATCTTGAGATTCTGATGCGCGTGACCCGGTAGCATATAAACGTTGTCTTTCAATTCTTGCTGCATGTTGATCTTCAGATTCTGATGTGCGTGATCCGATAGCATATAAACGTTGTCATTCAATTCTTGCTGCATGTTGATCTTGAGATTCTGATGTGCGTGATCCAGTAGCATATAAACGTTGTCTTTCAATTCTTGCTGCATGTTGATCTTGAGATTCTGAAGCATGTGAATTTGCAATTCGTAAACGATCTGCTTCATTGCTCGCTTGTCGTTTCTCGTTTGTTTGAGAAGCTAGAATTCGCTTATTTCTACGTGCTGCGCTGGTAGATCTATTGAGTGACGAACGTTTAGGAGGCATATTTTTTAAAGAAGAACTTGACACGATATACGCTTGTATAACCGAAATATCGATTCACTAAATAAAGATGACTATTCATTAACGAAAAGAAAAAAAAATTAAGACTTTCAGTAAATAATTTCGATTTCATTTCACTTCATCGCTGATACGATTAGTTTGCATAATATTAAAGTGATATGCGTTAAGTTTTAAGCCATAGATGTATAAATAAATTATTTTAAAAATTCTATAATCATATATTAAAATTAATAGCTTAGATAATAATGTTTAAATTGGTAATTTCAAAGCACAGTTTTAGAATTTTTATAACATAAACAGATAACAATTTTCAAATATCTTCAGTATATTTGAGTTTGAACAGTTTTTCAATTCATGAAATGGATAGATAACACATTCATTGAAAATGAATGACTTTCCATCTTTACATTTTCATTTTTAAAAAGAAACATTCCGGCGTTGCCACATATATGAAAATAATATATCAAATTCATTCTTGCATGCGCCAATATATGAATAAATCACGTTTTTAATTCATGTCTATTTATTTTTACGGAAATGTTATAATTTAACTGGCAACAATGAAATGTTACAATGGCTTTGAATAAAAATATCCGGGGAGAAGTCTCATATCCTGTGCTGGGAAATTTGGCGATTTTCAATATTCGTTGATACTTCTAACATAATTCGGGAATGGAACGTCGTAGCGGGATGAAAATAGCCTATAACCTTCGCGCAAGTTCAAGCAATATGTTGACCAAGTTTCATCGCAATCGGATGAACGGTACGGCAGCGCATAAAATACGAACAAACAAACATTCATTTTTATATATATAGATGTACAATTTGGGTTCTATACTTGTGATTACGTAATGTGCCAGCATGGTTAACTAAGAAACATAGAATTATGCTGCTTTGTAATTAAAGGTGAGTGGAAACTATAGTGCCGCAAGTGGGGATCGGCAGGGAGTGGGGAAGAGTAAACAAGAAACTAAAATTATTTGAATTCTCACTATGCCTTTGAACTCTAAAATTGTAAATATTTCAAAGTGATATTTGGAATTTAATGTTGGTTACACATTTTACAACTAAATTTTCTAGGAAAACGAGTATAAATTTTTATAAATGACAAATGTATAATTCTTAGTAAAAAAACCTTCGTCACTTCATGTTCTATTGGAGCAAAGAAATAACAATCTCTTCAGGTTACAAAATTAAGTACTTACTAATTAAAGCTGAAATTTGGCGGCTCTTTGCACTTGGCGCAATATCAGCTCGCCATTGAAGCAGGATTATATCCATATCCGATTTCCTTAACAATTCTTTTGTTTTATTTAATTTTATTTGCCTACCTTAGCCGTTAACAATTCTCAGGAAGAATATGTAAAGACTTTTCATTTGTCAGATGTATATCTTCTGTTTGAATACATGTGTTTAGAGGCTGCAGCTAGTTTGCGTTCTTACATGTGTACATAACTATTTCTAGAAAGTAATGTATCTTTATTTACACATGTACTCTTATTTTATAGTTTTAAATGAAGTAGGAAAAGGACAGTTCAAAGAGACATTTAAAATGATAAACGGCCCTCTTTTTTTAGTAAAATAGGAAAATTTATAGTTATTAAAGTGGAAGATACTAATCCAGAGATGATTAGTTTTTAATGTCTCAGCATTTATAGTTTTTAATATTGATATCATATTGATATCTAATTACTTATCAAATATGATCGTGGATTATTATCGCAGTTGGTTTTTCAACGATTTTTAGCTGACATTAACAGGCTTGAAAATGTTAATTAAAAATAATCTAATTAAATTTGCACTGAAGCATGTGATGAATTTTGTCTCCGTTCTAAACATATATCGTGTGTGGAAGAATAGCTTTTTTGCACAAAAACGAAAATTAGCCTCTAAAAGAAATTTTAAATAAATGATTCCCTCTATTATGCAGAATAACAGACTAATTAAAGGAAAATATGCCCTCGAAATAATTACTTGTTTAAACCTGAAAAAAAAAAGGAAAAACCCCATGTAAATAGTAGTTTCGTTTTCAAGGAAGGAAAGCAGGCGGAAACAGCAAAATAGCCACGCCTTCTGTCAGTGGAAGGTTTGGTTTGGAGCAGTGTTGCTAACTTGGGGGTAAATTAGATGAAAAGGGGTGTTTTTAGGGGCCACATTTTCTTAGGGGCATTTTGAGGGGGGAACATTTTTTAGGGGTATTTTCAAGGGGGTACATTTTTTTTGGCGCAATTTTTAGAAGTTACTTTTTTTAGGGGAATTCTCTATGGGGGACTTTTTTATGGGGGGTTTTAGGAGCGTAGATTTATAGTTCATTAAAAAAATTAGAAATTAACTCTTCAGTTCAATTTTAATCAGGTTGATTTCAAGTTTATTGCCACTTTCTCTCATTAAAACGAAATAAAATAAGCAGTCAAAATACAACCATAAACAAATTTTATCATTTTGTGCGGCAATCACGACACGTGGCAAGTGGCGACTGTTTTGTTACTTTTACTGTGTTTTTCAGTATTTCTCTTTTGTGGTCTTTCCAGAAATTCTGCATATTTCATTCGAATATAATTATTATAAAAATAAAATAAGTACTGGCAGTTTTGCGTAACGACGACAGAAAATAAAAATGTTCTGAATTAGCGGATTTCGATTTTCAGTCCCATCTAATGCATACATCAGCGATGTATTTTGGTTTTGAGTTTCATTCTATTGCACAAAATATCAAGGAGAAAGAATTATTAGATGTCAAAGAGAGATGTAAGAAACTTCTGTGTACTTTGGCTCAAGAAATTCAAAAACGATTACCAGATAACTTATTTGTTCTGAGAACGATGTCCAATCTTCATCTTAAAGTTGCATTATCTCAAGTGAAACCCAGTTTCAATGACATTTTTATGAAATTCCATCGAACTCACTTATACTGCAATAAAAGTGATGTAGAGTCAAAATGGAATCAATTGCAAAATAAATCGTGGTCAAATGTAGCTAATTCTGTTGAATTTTATTCAGAAGTATTTGAAGATTGTGATTCTGCGGGAAAAAAGCGATTTGAAAATATCGCTAAATTTTCAATGGCGCTAATAACACTACCAATTTCAAACCCAAGTGTCGAACGTGCTTTTCCGACATACAAAGTAATTAAAAATAAATTACGGAATAAGTTGTCCCTCGAAGTACTTCAAAGTATTATGATGGTGAGATTTACTCTACAAAAGAACTGCGGTTAATGTGTCAAATTCGTTCCTTCCACCCGTATGCTCAAATTGTTCAACGTCAATACGTATGACTTTAAAAATGCAGGCAATAGTAAAGCACAAAATGAGAGCCAGGCCGATGTCTTTGATGAAATACTCGATAATTATCCTGACATCGACGAAATTTAAAATTAGAAAAATCGACAGTAATGTACAATCGAGACGCGTTTTTTTATTAGATAAGTTCCATACATATGTCAAATGTAAATAAACCTCCATTTCATTATGTAAATGTGTATTTTCTATTTCTTTCAATTTATCTCTCAAACAGGATGCCTATTTGGAACCAGAATTTCTTTTAGGAAGGTCTAGGGGATCTCAAGTTGGTGTTAGGGGGAAACAGGGGAATTTTGAGATGGCGCTAGGGGGAGGCGCTTTGTAAAGGTTGGAAACACTGGTTTGGAGAGCTACGGTCATTTTTTCCTACGCTAGGGGAAATTAGACCGGGACCTATTCCTTAAAGCCGATTCTGAACGGCTACAAACGTCCATGCCAAGAGTGGTATTCGAACCCACAGACTCTGGCGTCGAAAGCCAGCGCCCTAGCCATCCGGCCAACTCTGTCAGTGGAAATTCAAACGATCGTGAAACTCTTTCTTACACTTTCAAAATAGGGTAATATTCTATTTTAAAGCAACACATGCATGCGCAAAGCAAAAAAAGACTGCCTTAAGGAGACTGAAAAAAGGATTAGAAAAGCAAAAATTATCTTTTTCAGTGTGTTAGTGATGATGCCGGATACACATTAACAAACCTGACGTGAATTGGAATTTTCGAAAACATATGTTAACAGGGGAAATATATCAGTTAAAAGATGCCATTTATATCTCGGTGTTAATATTAGTCAATAGAATGAAAGCTTTCAACATTGACCTAACATATGGAGGTCTAAGAACATATAGTCACACGCACACGCGAATCAGGAAACTCTGTTGGAAATACTTATATATTTAATGGACTTCCAATTTGTTTCCAATATTTGTTTAATATAATAGTATACATAACGTTTTGCTTGAAAAAGTTTAAAAGCACTAATGTTTTGCTGTCTCAGCCTTATGCGAAATAAAATTGTTGGAATGTCAGTAATGCCTACTTGCTGCTTATCTTCTGTGAATTCATGGGCAGCTGGGATTGGCTGTACTAGGGCAAGTTAGCCCAATGCTGTTTTATTCAATGACAAGTATCAATGTAACTAGGGTGACTTTTTCTGTTATGCCAGTGTTATCCAACCTGTGGGTCGCAAGCCCCTAGGGCAGTGATTCTCATCCTTCTTTTAGTCCCGGTACACTTTTAATAATTTAAAAATTTGGCGGCATACTAACAATAAGACAAATTTAAAATTATTTTACTTGGATAATTAATTGATTGATGTAGCTATAATATATTTTTCAAAAATAGTTTACGAAATAGGACCTGTGGCGGCCTTGTGGTACAGTGTGCTGGCTTTTGGTGCTGAGGGTGCTTGGGTCGAATCCCGGCGTCACGCCACTAAAATGCCTCCGTTTGTGTCGTTCCTTCATAGGGGATAATGCTGGTCCGCTTGTATGGTGCCCACATAATAAAATGGCCAAGGTCAAGGTAATTCGTTGCAGAGGGACCTAGCAGTACACTGAAGCAGTTAATAGTTTTAAACCTCAATCGGAATGGGGAAATTAATCATAAAAGGGGTTTCTGTAATAAAATTTGCCAGAGGCAGCCGAAAGAGGAGGGGGGGGGGGGGAACACGCTCGAATCAACGTAGATCAGAAAATTGTCTACATTGAGACATGAGCAGTGGGAAAACCGTTACTACAGAATAAAAAGTGGCAGAACGGCAACGAAATTGTACCTTGACGATGAGAAGAGTCCGAAGCACCTAAATTTATTAAAAACAAAATAGAAAAGATACAAAAAATACAAAAATTAGTGTTTCAAACAGCAATATAATGGCCAGCAAAACTGCAGTGTATTATAGGCGATGTTTTCACGACAAGTTCCTCCCTATTGGTTTAAATAAAAAAATAAATAAATAAATAAATAAATAATAGCCTTACGAAATAATTTTTGTTGAAATATAAAAGGAAATTGCATTACAAAGTAAAATGTTTATTTAACTACAAATTGCATTTAATGCGAAATTTGAATTTGCTGTTTTTTGATAACTTTATATTTGGACGCAAAAATGATAATGCTACTCCCATTGCGTGATCCAGATTTAAAAGTCTGGATGTTTTTTCGTTTTTCTGTTGGTCAAAGCCAAAATCTGAATTCGCACAAATAAGGTGTGGAAAATTGTAATAACACACTTAAAGCTTTTTGTGATATTGTCGGAAAATCGTATCTAAGATTAATACAGAAGGAGTTAATTGATTCTTCTGAATGTTTTGAAATTAAATCTCGATTATCACACACCAAAATTAGTTCTTCCTCTTCTTTCGAAGTTAATTCATACATCGACGTATCGTTTATCAGAAATGGATTTCGAATCCAGTCAAGTATTTTTTATTTTTAAATTTGGAAAGTAATGAACAATTCTTTGCTATAGTATTGTCAAATGATTAATAACAATATTTTATGAATCATATCACTATTTTATGAATAATTTTATAACAGTCTTTTTGAACTGACTCAAACTTTTCTAAACTACCCTCTTGTGCTTTATTCTTCCGTAAAGTAATTTTTTTAAATCCCATTTATCGGTTGAGTTTAAAATATTTTCTTTCGGTCCTTGCATACTTGTATTTATGTTATTAAAAATAACAAAAATATTAGATAAGTAAGCTAGCTTAGCACACCATATTTTGTCATTCAAAAAATCAACAAAATCATTATTATCTTGTTCAAAATATATCTCTATCTCGTTTTTTAATTCAAGTACGCGAGATAAAACTTTCGCTCTGGACAACAACCTAACTTCCGTGTGCAGTAGCATTGATTCGTATATAGACTTCATAGCCTGGCATAATTGACTAAATAGGTGACTTTTTAATGGTCTTGAATTTTTATAAACAATCATTTTAAAAAATTGTTCCGGTGCTATTTTCAAGGTATTTCTCGATGCAAAAAATAATGGGTATCTAATATATCTGCATTATGTTCCCTTACATGTGCTACAAATCCTTTTATAGATCTAGTCATAGCTGGAGCACCGTCTGTGCAAATACCAATACAAATTCCATGAAATTTTAATTTCTTGAAAATACGAATTAATTTCATCGAAAATATGTTCTCCTGTTGTAAAATCAGATAATGCCTGACAGTATAAAAATTGGTTAATTATATAATTTTCGTGAATGAATCAAACGAATGCAATGAAGTGTGCTATTCCCGTAATATTAGTTGTTCCGTCGATTTGTGGAGAAAAATTTGAATATGCAAAAGTTTTAGCTGTATTTTCTTCCATATTTCGGGACAACTCTATAATTCTGCAATGAATTTCGTCATATAAAAGTGGTATTTTACAAATATAAATTTCTGCTGATTCACCGATTATTCTTTTTACAGTTTTACGACAAAGACGTAATATAATCTCTTCAGCTAAATTATGAGGTTTTAATTTAGGTGCAAATAATTCAGCCTCTTCATAAGAAGCTATCCCAGTGTTCATAAGAAGCTATCCCATTCAGACACTGTAAATTGCTTTGCAAAAACCTTTACTTGTTTGGATCTTGCAGAAAAGGATTTTTGAAAGTAGCTTTTTGCCCTTTGATGCAAGCGAAGGATTATTGAGTAAGTGACGTTGGAGCTTGCTCGGAAACATAACACTGTTTGACAATTTACAACCACATACCACATACGCGCGAACAGTTTGATCATTTTCCGTTGTAGATGTGAATCCAAATTTTGAGAAGTCGTCATTATAGTTACGATGAACATTACATTTTTGGCGGAGGAAACATCTTTACTTGTACTAGGCTCGGGCTCGTTAGCCTGATCGCTACCATCATCATTACCGTCATTAAGCTTTCTATTTTTTCCATGTTTTTATTAACTTGCTTTCTTGTTTGTTTGTGTGTGTGTTTGTGTGTTTGTCTAGTACAAATCTTGCAATCGATTTTTAACTAACTTCCCGACTACTTAGACATTTGAAACTTTTAGAATAGCTCAGAACACGATGACAATGCCTTTTTTTATACTTTTAGCCATCTTTATGCAGATTTGAATTAACTTTCAGTTATTTTCAGTTAATTTTGTTTTGTAGACTGGTGCAGCCATCTATCGGCCGGAACGGGAACGAAAAGCTAAACGAAAGTTAACTTCCAATTAACTTCATTTTCTGTCAAGTTGATGGGATAATTCATCAAAAAAATTTTTAAAAAGTATTTATTAATACATAGAATTGTCAAGTTTATATGATTCAACAGAAAATTTAAAATCATGGTATATAAAAAGTTCTTTTTATCTTGTAATTATTATCCATTTTATTCTTTTAAAATAAAAGCCAGGCAATAAAAGTAATTTTGTCAAATATTATTAAAAACGACATATCGTATATTATCTTTGAACCCGTTTATTTATGGGTATTTAGTACACTTCAGTGCCACGGCACAGGTGTCGAGAATCACTGCCCTAGGGGGTAGCGAAGGGTTTTCTGCGGGGACGCCACGGCTTTATTAAATTAAAGTAACTGTTTGGCGATTTTCCCCGAAAAAAAGTTTTCAATGTTTATTTACCACTACCGACCCATCCCGATTTTGTCCGGGTTGAACAATTATCTAAAGTTCAATAATTTAAGTTCGATTTACGCAAATTGTGCATAAAATTGTACATAAATTCAAAAACATAAAGTTTATAAGTTAAATAAAGTTCTGTAATATACCGATAAATTTCCAGTTGATAGCCAATAAATTGTGAATTTTTTTACCTTAAATGTCGAATAAAAAGCGTAGTTCCAAATGCAATTTTCTTCAATAAACCCTTAAACGTTGCGAATCTCAAAAATCCTTTTTGTATTTATCAATACCTCCTCCACTTGATTCTTTAAAATATTAAATGTTTCACTGATAATAAATGAAAATGTAGTTTGATAATAGGTGCAGTGGTTCAGGAGATTACCCTCCACATACAAAATCCTCTCTCTTTTTTATATATTAGTATAGATTGTTGATGAGATAATGAAGAATACGTAACAGGTATTAATTATCTACTGCTCACAAATTATAATCAGGAAAACAAGTAGCGATGCTAAAAACACACTGTTTATTAACAGTACAAGCACATAACGTGCTCTAACTAAACAGAATAACAGAGAACGCTAAAAATAGAACCAAAACTAATTTTTATTGGCTGATGAATACGTGACTGGATAGAGCTTATTTCCGTCTTGGAGGCTACGATTTCCCAATAACCATTAAACTCTAGGACTGTGACATTTTTCAAAGATCTTGTTCAAAGAGCAAACTTAGCTCGTTTGAGATCTACTGCCTTCATTTGGAGGTAAATGAAAATCTCTGTTACTTCCTGCGTAGAGTACACAAATTCTACACACCAGTTTGTCTTTCATCATTCTGATCTGTCCCTTTTCACATGATTATTGTAGTTTCACCAATTAAATAAAGCAATTTTATTTAGGTAAGAGTTTTCACTGTTATATAATTCTGAATCAATAAGGTAAGTGAATTTTTTTCACTTGGGGTGATATTCTGTTCTTGATTTCACCCATCTTTGACTGAGGAAAATTTCTTAGTGTCCTCTTTCTTAAAAAATTGAATTATCCAGTTTATAACTACATGGCAATTCCCGCAATTCATATATATTGCCGCACCCTATATATTGTTACAAATTTACTATTATTTGGAATTCTAAATTTGTTAATAAAGTAGAAGTCTTATTGTATTTCTACTTTTCATAAGTTAATTACCATGGAGAATAAACGCCAATATTCGTATGAATATTTGGCATTTTAGTTTACCACCGTAGTCAGAAATGGCATTGAAAAGCTACAGTGTGTTTTGCGCAACGTTGTCCTCAATGCAGAATCTATAAAACCTTCGAAACGTCACTAAGGGACAAAGCATTCTGAACATATAATAAAAGATTTGGAATTCTTTCAACGCCATGAAGCCTGTCTCAAACTTTAGAGATTTGATCCTACAAGGTTTCCTCAACAAAGTGCATCCATAATACAAGCATCATATGAAGTTTCACGAGAAATTGAAAAAAAATAAACCACACGACTGGAGAAACACTCATCAAAGCCTGTTTGCTGAGGACTGTAAAGTTAATTCTTCGGGAGAGAGACAAAGGGAGACAAATATCTCTTCCCAACAACACCATTCAGAGATGCATTTCCGATATTCCGAAGATGTGAAAGAGCAAGTGTTGAACGAAATCAAAGTTTGCCCCTTGTTTTCTTTCCAAGTTGATGAATCAAAGGACGTATGTTCATGTTCTCAGTTGCTTGTTTTCGTGAGATATATTCAATCAGAGGACATCAAAAATGAGTTCCTGTTTCGTAGCGCACTCGAAACTACAACAGGTGAAGATGTTATGGCGAAAATAAAAACTTTTTTTTTCAAATCCAGAGGACTACAGAGGAAAAATATCTAAGACGTTTGTACTGATGGAATTCCTGGTATGTTGGGGTCAAATGCGGGCTTTCAGTAAAAAGTAAAAGAACTTGCTTCTGAAGCAAAGGGTACATACTGTGTCATTCACAGATATGCGCTTGCCTTTAAAACTTTAACAACCACTCTGAAAAATTTGCTTGATTTTTTGATTAAGTAATCAAAATGTCGATTATGGCAAATCCGAAGCCCTTAACACCCGTCTTTTTAGAGAATTTTGCAAACACATGAATGCAGATCATGAAATTCTACTGTTTTACACATCTATACGCTGACTATCTAAGAGAAACGTTCTATATCGTGTTTATGAGATGTAAGACGAAATCAAGCTGTTCTTAGAAGCTAAAAAAAATGCGAGCTTTTGTCGAAAAGTAAATGAAGGAAACATTGCCCTGTTTGAAAAATTGTCCAATGTTGTTGAGGAATCTGAAGAACTCGATGGGCATCTAAAGTCCGATATAACAGGGCACCTTCAATCTCTGGAAAAAGTTTCAATGGTATTTCCCGGAGCTCAAAGAAGAAGAAGCTGCACTTTCAGGAAACGCATTCTCTACTTCTCTAGACGTGATTAGTATTCCCGATGAAATAAGATGCATTTTTGGATCCTCGAAATGATTCATCAGCACGTGATTTGTTTAGAGAAAAATCGCTCATTCAGTAAATGGTGTGCTATGTATCCAAACTTGCTTTTTGAATTTTGGTGCCATTTGCCACAACGTATCTATGTGAGAATGGATTTTCAGCTCTTGTCCACATCAAAACGAAGTTACGAAATCGACTGAGCGTCGAAGATGATATGGGGCTTTATCAAACACCCAACCATTAACTTCGAAGATGGGTATGCAGTTGCAAGTACAGCCATCACATTAAAGTGATTTCATTTACTTCATTTTTGTTAAATTAAATATTTGGTTTCAATTAAATTATGGAAAATTTAGTTTAAGCTTTTTTCTCAATATCTTAAAAGACCTTATTTATGAAAATATACACGGTGTGAAGAGGGGATGGGGGGTCGCGAGATTCAGAAAACCATTGAAGAAAGTCGCGACTAGAAAAAGGTTGCGAAACACTGGTCTATATGATGGGTGTCCAAACTTTTGTCTTGCGTGGACCGTATTGCCTGAAGGAGAATTGTTTTGGGTCTCATATGAAATCTATAATATACTAAATATACATCGGTAACAAAATTTCCCTTAACTTAAAAAAAAATTATTTTATCATTAAAAAAAGGCAACATAAGCGTAAAAGTAAAATTTATAGTATATTTGACCTTGTTTTCGTGAAACTAATGCATTAATGTGTGGTTCGATGGAAGTGGTTGCAATTCTCAGTGAGTATGCTCATTTAAAACTATAAATCTAATTTTACTCTTCGCGTGTTTTATCTTAGAATATAGTCGTTCACAAATGTACCTAGTGCGCAAAACAGCGATGACATGAATAAGGCGTGATTGTAAAACGAATTGTTGGGCAGCGTTACTAGCTTTCAAGGGCCGCGTGCTGCCTGCGGGTTGAACACGCCTGGTCCATGTCCACTAGACACTGCATTCTTACTCGCAATGGTTCTTCAGTAATTAAAAGTAGCTATGTTTGCTATACTACTACTTCACATAACGACGTTCGCGCAGATTAGTTTCTGCTAACTTGCAAAATGAATCTTGAAGAGTCACAAAAATTCATTACGATTACTTGATACAAATTACAGTGATCGTGATGCATTATTGCATTTTACCGTGTAATTATATTACTGCACACAAATTACAGCAATTGTCGCAGTGTCTAGACATAATCCTTGAACCTGAAAGGAAAAAAAACGCAGTTTTTATCATATAAATCTAAATTTGTAAAGTAATAATTTTCTGGTAAACGTTTTTACAATCATTAGTTGATTTAATAACTTTAAACAGTTTGCTTGTAAAACAGAACAGGTTTAATTTATAATTTTTAATTCATACAAAACACAATAACATAGAAAATTATACTTTGAGTATTTCTCGATGAATGTGATCCTTGTGTTTCATGACCAGAAACAAGTTTTTTTATATCCGGTTCTATTGCTATGAGGGATAATCGAATATTTTCTCCGTCTATTACGTTAGGGCGATTCTGGGATTGGCTGAGTAAAAACTCACACGACTGAAACTTGATTCTACCAAAATTAGAAGTAGGAAATGCCATGAAACACACTTTTGCTTTATCACAAAGCTATGAAAACGCTTTGACACTGATGAATTAGTCAAAGGGATGGATTCAATAATTTCATGACCATTTGATTCATAACGGATTGAATAAAAACTGAACACCACTGACAAAATCAAGGATTCCCCTATAGTGTGTGGTTTTCTTTTCTAGACTATAAGTTTGGATATCTCGGAAGATGTAATTGCACATTAGGCATTTAAATTAGTTGATTCCTGAACAACTCCTTCGTTGTAAGTCTAGTTTTAAAATTATCTCGCAGCGCTCGAAAATATTCCAGTGGTTTAGCCTTCTTGTTTTCATGGGATGTTTCTGCAACTTAAGAAGGAGTCGGTCGAAGGCTTCTAATGGCTTAGACATCGTTGGTGAAGCAACTCCTTTAGTGGAGAACAGAATACGCTTGCGTTTTATTATACTAACATCTGAACCCTATGCTGCACTTTGTTTCCCTCTCCCTCCCCGCCTCCTCTACACGATTTTCACCTGGAGACCACATGGCTCTCGGATGAGAAAAGCTACTGTTAAGGCAAACTCCTTCAATAATGCAAATTCGTTTGCCCATGCAGAAGAACTGCCTCTCAACTCCACATCAGCAAAAATGTAAACAGTTCCGTTTTCGTTCTAAATTGTAACGTGTATCGTAAGTAAGGCGTATTTAATAAAAGTGCTTGTTCTAAAGTGTTCATAATCATTATCGAGCAGTTTCTCACATTTCTGGCGTCTGCGACAGGACTATGGATAACATAAAGCGAGAACGAGCACAAATGCTGCGTTTATTTACGAACTCTTTAAAAACTTTGCTCGAGAGTCGATGGTGGGAGGGATATAACTGGTTGAAAGAAGATCCTGTAAAATGGCCTGTATCTAAAGTCCCATAGACCATAGGACCATAGGAACATGTGATTAACTGTGTTACCTAGGCCATCGCCTTCTAACACAGATATTTAATGAGATTGACAATGGAGAGCGAAAGTTCCACCGAAATGAGAAAAGGAATGTTCGTTTTTTAATATCTTTGGAAGCGTAAATTGCAACGCAAAAGTGAAGCAGAGAGTTTTTTGGTCAGAGCTTTGTAGGGTGAAATGAAGAGTTCTCATTGGACGTCTCCAGGATCTTCGTGATGTCTGAAGTCCCAAGTGTTGATGAAGATCTTGTGGATTCTGAGAAGAGGAAATTAGTGGTGGCCATTGTAACTCAAGAGACCTCTAATTTTAAGGATAGTTTACTCTACTTCTCTCAATACTCAAAACTTATTAGGATGATCACATGGATAATGCGTTTCATCAACAACTGTCGAAAAAATGAATATGCCAGGAAAGGAGAACTAGTTTATGAAGAGGTTCTAAGTGCTGAGAAAATATTATTGAGGTTAATCCAGAAGGAAACTTTTCAAGGGAAAGGAGTTGAAGTTCTAAAAGAAATGCAAACATTTAAAGATAATGATGGGATCATTAGAGTGAGAACAAAATTAGTCCTAGGCGATGAAGATGCAGACTTTAGATGTCCCATATTGTTGCCAGGTGATAACGCAATTATTCACCGACTTATCCACCAGAAGCACTGCCAATTACAACTCTCTGGCCTTGGAATTCTATTATCTTACCTGAGAGAAAATTACTGGATAATAGGTATTAAGAGAAGAGCGAAGAAAATCTGATCTTGTTGTGTCATTTGCAAAAGATTTAAAGCTAAACGCACGGAACCTCCTTTAGCTCCTCCACCGAGAAACAGAATAAAACATGCTGCCTTATTCAAAGTAACAGGAATTGACTTAGCTGGCCCTTTATTCCTACTTTCAGGTGAAAAGGCATGGATTGTCCTTTTTACGTGCGCCATTTATAGAACTGTTCATTTAGAACTAGTTAATTCTCTATCCACCGAAGCTTCTATAATTGCCCTAAGAAGATTTATAGCACGAAGAGGAAGAGTGAGTATTATCTACACAGATAATGACACGAATTTTGTGGACACGAACAACGCTCTTCAAGATCTGGAGTGGAAGCGTACTATGAGTTTTTCTACCATCAAGAAAATAGTGCCTTTTACACGTACGCTCTTTCCCTCGTGAAACCACGATCCCGCGCGATTGAGTGCACGTGTGAAGGTGTCGGAGAGGAAGGGAAAGCTGCTTTTGAGCGTACTGCAAGTTTTCCCGCGCGCAATCCCGTACGCTCCAAGCACCCGAGAAAGAACATACGTGTAAAGGGCGCTAATAAGATGGAATTTCAGTCCCCCAACTGCCGCTTGGTGGGGCGGATGATGGGAGCGAATGATCCGCATGTTGAAAGATCGAGAAGAATTTTGGGCAGATTCATTCTTAAGCATGAAGAGCTAGAAACTATCCTGTGTGATTGCGAGACTACGATAAATTCCAGACCTCTAACGTATATCGATGACAACTCGGATGAATTGAAACCGCTGACACCTTCAAATTTCATGCAGGGAATTCCGAGTGCTGAAGTCCCAGATTTAGATGAGATTGATCATAACAGCTTAAATAAACGATTGCGTTACCTTCAAAAACTTAGAAGTGATTTACGAATGAGATTCCGCAACGAATATTTAGCCATGCTTGTGCACCGTGGACGAAGTCGGGAAGATACCTTGCAAGTAGGTGAGGTAGTTATTTTGGAATCCCGGGTATGAACTGGCCGCTGGGTCTAATAGTTGAAATTTTCTCTGGAGCAAATGGGTATTCAAGAGTTGCCAGAATAAAGACAGCTGAAGGAGAAAAAATTACACCTTTCCAACGAATTTATTCCCTAGAAATTAGAAGTCCAGAAATCCAATTTTTTGACCTCTCAAAAGACAACATTCCAGCCGTTGTGGAGATTCCCCCGAGTCAACCAAACCAAATGATGATGATCCAGTTCCCGCACCTTCTTTTACTCCAGACATCTGAACTAGAACTGAACGACGTATCAAAATACCCACTAGATTGGACCTCTGACTATTTTTTGCAATTTTTATTGTTTTAAGTTTCCATCAAATTTCAAGGTGGGAGAATATGTTGAGGCAAACTCCTTGATTAATGTAAATTCGTTTGCCCATGCAGAAGAACTGCCTCTCAACTCCACATCAACAAAAATGTAAACAGTTCCGTTTTCGTTCTAAATTTTATTGTCTATCGTAAGTAAGGCTTATTTGATAAAAGTGCTTGTTCTAAAGTGTTCATAGTCATTATCGAGCAGTTTCTCACAGCTACTTTAGATTACGAAGGAGATGAATGAAAAATAATTTTTTTATTTTATTTAATTATATACTTAGCATTTAAATGGAACAATGCTATAAATTGATTTATAAATCGATCGTTTTTTCTGTGTATATTAAAATATTCCCTCACACAAACTTAAATTTTTATCATAACATCGTGTATGATATCTAAAGGGTACGACGATTTACAAAAACATTGACATTGTCGACATTGCAATATTTTGCTTAAAATATACTTCGCCATCTCTAGTGTGTTGTAATGAAATTTTGAGATGAATAGAGAGTTATAAGTGTAGCAAACTTTCTTTTTTTATCTTCTTCCTTTTACAGTTTTTATTTACAAATGATATCGTTGACATGGTTTTCGTTTATATGTATGTGGGATACCTTTAGTGTGAAGGAGTATTTGCATTCATTAAAGCAGAAACCACTCCTAAAATTTAACAATAACAAAGGTATATTTATTCAAGGTATAGTAAAATTGGGTTAAAAGCGTCTACAGTTCGCCTTTAAACGTCATGCTCCTCTCACGTAGGGAGTCCGTCTCCGAGTCCGTCTATATCGTAGCAAAAAGCGAACAGTCTTTTTCCCCCGAAAGAATCTCCTCCAGAAAAGGGGTTGGCCAGCTCGGGATTCATTGCCCTCTTCGTCATCTCGGCATCTCAGCTCTGCCAGGAGTCGGGTAGAGCGATTCTCGAGCACTGGGGAGGGAATTCGTCTCACAGCGGCCATCATGACACCGAAGCGACCTCGCGGAGCCTTCCGTTGTTAGACTTAAAATAAATCCAAAAAAAAGAAAAAGGAAAACATCAGTATTTTGCATTAAAATTATTTACAGATCATTAGACCATGGTTTTATGTGATCAGCTGCTGAACTGGTCTTAATTGGCCCTTCATGACAGCTAATCTTTTATAGGTCGTAACGATCGTTCGGCTTCGTCTTTGCACTCTGATAGAGTCCTGGTCATGGAATTCTTGTACAGGGCGAGTATATCTATCCCTCTTTCGAACTTTATCATCTTCATAAAACTTCTCTTCTATTGTGTATGATTGTGATTTCAACTGGCTAGTTCTTGGGGAACTGGACAAATATTTAGATTCTTTGTCTAAGTATCCCTTTTTATTAGCTAACTTGAGAGCTCCAGCAATTCCAAAATTAATATCTGGTTCTTCCTCTAAAATAGGTTCATTTTCTCTCACAGATATTTCAGCTAGCTTTTCATCAATGTCAACTTCATTCCAAGCTCCACGATTCTGAGCTTCTAATTCCTGATTCCGTTTTTCTTCTAAAAGCTCTCTTTCTAAATCCGTCATCTTATCTGCCTGGTCATCTCTGTTGTCAGACATACCACAAGTAGGAACTTCACCGAGTATTCTACAGATGTCAGCAACGTAATTCAGTTCTATGTTGATTCCCTTAGAATCAACAGCAGCGTCATTTTCAGAAACATAAGTTTTATTAAGAATTTCCATAAACTTTTCTAAAATAGTGCTCATAATTTTCCTCTCTTTCAACTTTTTTGCTTTGTTTAAAGCACTGTACAGTTCTTTTCCACTTTTTTCTTCATCAATAACAGTGGACAAATAAGGCTTCCCAACAACTTTTATTTCAAGAGCATCACTTGTAAACGTCGGTTCATCAACTCCTACAATTCTTCTTCCTTTCCGTGATCGCAAATCTTTTCCATCATCCAACACTTCTGTAAGCGAATCGTCTGGTTTCAAAAGAAGAGATTTTCAATCTTCCCTTTCCTCTTTCGTATTTTGAACTGCATCATATCCTCAGGAGTGTAGTACTCATTGGCCACTTTCAGTTCAGGCATTTCAAGTGACATCTTATTTCGTTGCTTTAATTTCATTCTGATAAACTCATTGTTGTTCTCTGCTAGTATTATAAAATTGTGTAATTTCAGAACCTACATCAAAGAATTTCTTTCTCTCACCATCAATTACTTCATACTTTGAAAGCATATTTTTTTTCTTCAATATTCCAAATTCATCATACTCTGGTTCTTCATAGTTCTGATAATCACGTTTCTTTCTTTTATTTTCTACATTCATTGAATAGCGTTCACTATCAATAATATTTATATTTTCTAAAACATCGTCTTCCTCTCCATGGACATCTTTTTCTTTTAAAGTTAAAATAATTGGTGTTCCTTCCTTGAAAACTTCAACATCATGAGCAACTGTAAGTCCTTTTAAATGTCTAAAATGTCGTAAAGTATAAGCCTTGCTATTTTGAAACTCTTCCTCTACTAATGCACCAACACTAAATTCTTCATTCATTTTTTCTAACATTTTAGCCCTTTTTTCTGCTCTTTCTTTTTCTTGCAATAATTTCTGATGTTTTGTAACCCAGTCATCAGTATTACTCAAATGATCATCTGACAATAACTTTGCTTCGACTTTCTGTGTT
This sequence comes from Dolomedes plantarius, assembly GCA_907164885.2. NCBI lineage: Eukaryota > Metazoa > Arthropoda > Arachnida > Araneae > Dolomedidae > Dolomedes > Dolomedes plantarius. The sequence continues at coordinate 24,352,016 of OU015499.1, read as the reverse complement.
TCTACTTGATTATAAGAGCTCTGAAATGTACCATTTTCATCATTAAAAGTTGTGGCAAGTTCTTGATCTCCTAATTCTCTTCTATCGACATTTTTTTACATCAGGTACGTCACTTTTCTCAAGAGTTAAATCTTCTGAATTTTTGTTACATTCATAATCAGTTTCCACAAATTATTTTTGATTTTCAACTTCCTCTACATCACAGACTTTTCCAGTCACATCACTCTCCTGTTTGGATTGAGAGTCTTGATCATTGATGCACTCGTTTCCAAGATTCGTGTTTTCTTTATCAAAATTTAAGTCATTAAAATCACTCTCATTAACTTCAACAGTTTTATTTGCTTCATCGTCTAATTCATTCAAACCACTTCCACTAATATTTCTTTCTTCACATACATCACTTTCATTTTCAGTTAATTTGGTTTTATCATCACTATTTTCATTTTCACCGTCAGTCGCAGATGGTAACATATCTGTTTCCACTGGACTATCCTTTTCGTCTGAATTCAACATAGAAATCTCAATTTTCTTTAATTCACGGCTTCTTACTTTATTTCCCTCACACTCAGGTACAGCTGGTTGTCTAGGGTAAACTACTTTTTTAATGTTCGTTATAAATCTCGTTCCGAGTCTGAGTTCCGGAGATATTTCATTATCATTTACTTTACTACGTGCAATATAATTAACTTGAAAATTTTTACGTAAACCCGTTATATTTTCACCTTCGTTACTCATTGAAAAATCAAATTGAGACATTACATCCATTCTAATAACCATTTTGTTACACAAATTACTACTTAAAACATGAATATCAGTATACACAGAATAATCATCAACTATTATATTAGCATTAAAATAACCTAAAGGAGAAATTTGATCTGAGCTGATTCCCAGTAACTGTACTTTATTCTGGGTTAGTTTTGGTGATCCTAGATTAACATAAGCTTCTTGATTTACTATTGTAATTTCACTTCCGGTGTCCCAAATATCATCTACTTGTTTTCCCAAAACTTCGGCACATTTCTGAATTCTATTAGGACGATGATGTGAAATCGTAACTTTATTTACCTTCTTTTGAGGACATAGATTTGCCTTGTGCCCGAACTCGTCACATAAAAAGCACCTCAAACCAATGTCTTTAAATTTACAATCAGATGATTTATGTCCTTCGTCATTGCAATTGTAGCAGATAATTTTAAAGTTTGAATCACTTCTCTGGCGTGTGTTAGCAAAAGGTTGTGTGTACTTCTTTCTGACTTCTAATCAAACGCGTTTGCGGTTTCTCGTTTATCAACTTTGCGTCTCTAATCGTTTCTTGCCTCACTAAATTTTTAAATCCAGCTTTAAAATCTTTTTAACTTCATTTCTCCGACTATTATCTTTAATTTTCTCATATACTTTTAGTTTGTCTCTAAATTCATGTATGTCTCTGCATCCGTATAAAATATGTTTGTTTACATCTAAATCATTAATTCCATGTATAATATATTGTATAATTGCACTATCTTCAATACTTCCACGTGACGCGATTTCCTTCATCCTAAAATAATAATCAATGACTGGTTCATTCCCGCCCTGTCTTGTGCTTCTTAAAGCGGAATGTAAGTCGGCTGAATTCGTCTCCTCGGCAAATTCTTTAACAACCGTCTGTCTAATTCTAGACGACGTTTTGACATTCTTTTCGCTGTCAAGAAACAATTTTGCTCTTCCACAGATCAATCTCTTAGCGAAAATAAATTTCTGCAAGTCAGATAGTTGAAATAAATCCGACATATCCTCAAACACATCAACCCATTTACGAACGGTCATAGATGATGAACCGTCAAAAGGTTTAACTATGGCTTCTACGTCGTTAAAATTTATCATGGGTCTGTTAATTGCACTAATGGCAGAAGCATTGTTTATTTGTACACTATTACTATTTTCCCTTTCACTAGATTCGTCCTCGTCATCAAAATCATCATCATCATCAACAATAACATTCTGTTGCAAAATATTGGCAAATATCATTCAAATCATTCAAATTAATAACAATTCTCTTAACCAGTTCTGGTTTGGTACCCTTATTATCCAAGCTCAATATATTGCATGGAGTAATTAAATCACTTGTGGAAAAATTGGTGACATATTCAGACATATTCAGTTTTCCTCTTAAAAAGAGACATATTCAGTTTTCCTCTTAAAACTTGCATCATTTTCATTTTCATATTTTAGTCCACTAAAAGACCTTAATTTTTTGCGGTTCGTCCTATCATCCTCGTATTCAAATATTATACAATAAACAAGTTTAATGTCTCTGAATGGAAATGACTTCAAATTTTTCGAAATCTTCCAGTTTTTCCATATTTAATTATAAAGATACGCTCACCTTTAATTCCGGCGTCGCAGAAGAATAATCCACTTTCACGAGCGTAGTAATATCCCGTCACAACAGTCTTTTTCACTTCCACTGCTCCGTCCAAGCTCCACAACAAGGCGAAGCTTAGCGTCTCGTTATCACTGCTGTATCCAGCTAACAAACTTAAATTCCTTTCTCAAATATCCCGGGCCAAGCGCCCAAAAATGTGGGATGCCTTTAGTGTGAAGGAGTATTTGCATTCATTAAAGCAGAAACCACTCTTAAAATTTAACAACAAAGGTATATTTATTCAAGGTATAGTAAAATGGGGTTAAAAGCGTCTACAGTTCGTCTTTAAACATCATGCTCCTCTCACGTCGGGAACCTGTCTCCGAGTCCGTCTATATCGTAGCAAAAAGCGAACAGTCTTTTTCCTCCGAAAGAATCTCCTCCAGAAAAGGGATTGGCCAGCTCGGGATTCATTGCCCTCTCCGTCATCTCGGCATCTCAGCTCTGCCAGGAGTCGGGTAGAGCGATTCTCGAGCACTGCGGAGGGAATTCGTCTCACATGTATATTTTGGTTGTATTGCTATATTTAAACTGCTTCATCGTTCTCAGATGTTTGAGCAATTATTTTATTTTTATTAATAAATAACACCAGATTTTGTTTAAAGGAATTAGGGATATATTTTACAGTAAGATTAAAAGCTTTTGCTTTATTTCTATCATGAAAATGCAAAGGAGCTTACATTTTAAAATAAATCTTTGAATGCATATACGCGATATATAATTTTATTCGAGAGCTTATCAGTTTTTTGAGACACCAAACACTAAAATTATAAAGGTTATAGTGCCTTTGTTGGAGCGAATTACAAATTTCAAACTACGAAAATAAACATGGACTGCATATACAAAAATAGATCTTTTATTTACACATTCAACTAATTACGAAATAACGCACCAGTCGAATTGGCACTCAAAGCGAAATGTGAACATAGTTCACCGACAATCGAATCTCGAATGGGAAAATTGCTGTACTAAACTTTAAACATAGGTAGCGCTGCCACTTACAAGAGGGAAAAACGGCAATCGTCATCAATGACGTCAACATGCCGGCCCCCATGAATGATTTACATTCATAATTCAAAATAACAATGTTCAAGTTACATCAATACAACACTATACGAATGTTCAAATTTACGACTACATTATTATAATTAATTAGAGTAACAATTTACAATTTTAATACTGTAACATAATTACTAAATTTATGCAGAATCACTTCAGAAAATAACAATTATAATCTACAATAATCACAAAATTCACAACTTAGTTCAACAATATAAATACAGTTAACATAGATCAAAATTGAACAGATTATAACTCTTGCCGATATACAATTTAATCAAATTTTTAACTATTTATCAATTAACATAGGGTAATTCAAATATTTTAGTAACTGGACGTTGATAACTTCCAGTTTTTGTTTTGACTGTGACAAGTCTTACAATATTGTCTTTTCCAGGATGAAGCTTAGCTATCCTAGCTAAATTCCATTTCAATGAGCTTGAATTTTCACCTTTGACTAGAACTAAATCACCTAGCTGGAATTTAATTTGACCTCTGTACCACTTAGGTCTTAGTTGATGATGATATCGACATGATCATTATTAAAACTCCCTAGAACCATCCTATCCTTGAACGACTTATTTGAATCGCTTCTTAGCGATCTTTCATGAAATCATTTTTTCTTCTTCTTCTCCATGTGTATTAATCAAGTGTGTAAAAATTATTATATAATTTTTATGTGATATTTCTTTTACGGTAGAGGTATCAGAGTTACATATTTAGAAACACTGGCATTCATAAATATTGGAAACGATGTTATCGCCAAATATACCTTTTTCAAAGTTTGCAGTTTTCTAGTAAAACAATGCTGTCGAGTATTAAACAGAGTGCTAAACTATGATCCTGGATTTAAAACTATAGAAAAATGTGCAAATTATAAATGAATACGGTGCAGGCGAGCACAGACATGATACTTCCGCTTTATATTGTCAAGTATTTAATCATAAATTGTTAGTCATAGTTTGATAAGTTTAAAAAGTAACTCATTAACTTTATTAATGGCAGTAACTTAATACAAGTAAATCCTAATACGTTGCACGTACTTATTCATAATTATTCCTAAAGTTTTATCAAAATCATTTTTTTACATGGGGATTGGACAAATTTTAACAGAATGACAGTTGGATACTGAACGCAAGAATCTTTCATAGATTATAGTATTATATTTCAGTAGATTTAAAAATCTCGGTACAGAACTAAAATATATTTGATTCTTTATTAAAAAATACATTCATATTAATTGTTGGATCTTGTACCATCAAATATTTTATGAGAATTAATTATATAATATTCCTTTAATTTTCAACTAGAATCTGAACACCTACAACCACTTTTCGTGAACAGTTATTTTGTATTTGTAATTCTGATTTCACATTTCCGAGTAATAGCTGGTCCTACCTTAATACTCCTCGCATTCTTTCTTTCCTCCTTCCTTACATGCATTCGTGGCACCGCGCATACACGCAGACCTGCAATCGCTCGCATTGTGAGTTCGATCCCAGGCGTTGTTCAGTGTTGACAACTTGGGGGTTTTCCCCCTAAATTTGGGTTTAAGTTAGATGGAAAGGGGTCTTTTAAGGGACATTTTGTGGGGGGAACATTTTATAATATTTGAACAATCGAGACGCGTTTTTTTTTTATTATTAGGTTATAAGTTCCATACATATGTGAAATGTAAATAAACCTCCATTTCATTATGTAAGTGTGTAATTTCTATCTATTTGAATTTATCTCTCAAACAGGATGCCTATTTGGAACCATAATTTCTTTTAGGAAGGTCTAGAGAGATCTCAAATTGGTGTTAGGGGGAATCAGGGGGATTTCGAGATGGCGCTAGTGGGAGGCGCTTCGTAGAGGTTGGCAACACTCGCGTTGTCGTGCTTTTACCAAAATCACTCTACTGCTATTGTTAGCTTTCCCCCTTCGAACTCCGCAATCATCTCAATACGAAGTGTTTGGTCCTGGGAAGGGTCTTTTTACTTTCATTGCAGTTCTAATTGACCTCGTATTCATAAAATTATAAAAAATTATAAAACCATTAAAAAATTTTTTGAAAAACTAACAAAAATAAATAAATATTTTTTGTATTCTTATGCTTATCTGCTTTTTTGGGCTTTCTTTTAACTTTATTACTTTTTCCGTGGATCATTAGACTTTTAATTTTTTTTTTCCTTTTCATTCTTTTTACCTTGAAATTCCTAGTATTTGATATTAAACTTAACTTTCTGTATTGACTTTCTTTACAGTAATTACTTCTGTTTTCTTTTTACTTATTTCCGTTATTCTTACCTTAATACACTTAATTCGTTTCTTAAATTTTAACTACTGAGCACTTGATTACATTTAACTTGCTTACAGGAGATAAAGTCGACACGACCTAGGTACTCCACTTGTAAAAACTAAACTGGATTGGATTGGATTTCGAGTAATAGCTGAAGAATTCCTAAAGACCCTCATTTTAAAAACTGTAGACTAATTTCGGCGTGGATAAATTTTGATATGTTAATTCCGCACACTGATGACATGAATCTTAAAACGCATCTCATCCTTGAGTTTTTTTACGTACAGTGGAGTTTTAATATTTTAACTTGTAAATTTAAAAACTTTTTAATTTTATTCTTTCAATTAATTTTTTACCGTAATTACTTCTTTATTTTTACCTTTTAAATTTAAATTTCTCTTCCTTTAATATTTTAACTACTGAGCACACGTACCTTGATATTAATTACCTGCTTTACAGGAGATAAAGTCATCAAGGCACTCCACTTGCAAAGACACAATTTGGTTTGGATTTGGAACTAGAATCTACCATTATATTTATTTCATTGTTAAACAAAATGTGTATTTCCCTGAATTAATATCACTAAGTTACTTTGCTTAATCAGTGTATAACAACTAACATAACCCAGTCAATGAAAAGCTCATAATATTCGTTCTATTTCTTCTTCTTTAGTTGCACATTCGGAATATTTATTTATTTTTTTTCCTCGCTGTACTTTCACGTAACTTCGCTACTACATGTGGAAAAATGAAGAAATAACATTTTAAAAATTGTATTCAACTGAAGAGTTTTTTTTTCCACAGTATACTGAAATACAGAAATTTCGATCCTTTAAATTTCCAAGCTTAATCTTCGCATACACTGGACATTTGAGTATACGACATTCAATATTTAGTAAATATTTTTTAAATTGGTATTTGAATTTAATCATGAAACCGAATAACTCTCCCAATATATCACGTATCAGAAATCTTTCCCAATTTTCAACTTATAACCAACGCTTTTAATTCCGCATTGATTCATTGCGAACTGCCTCTGCGTCCAGCATCTGATATGATTTAAGCAAATATCAAACCAAAATGCTGTCTCAAATTCTACAGCTGTTTTCCCTTTCAAATAACACTTAATCTACGTTCAAATTTGGTAAAGTTATCAGCTGTTTATGGGAACTATTATTCCCATATTACGAACATCAGAAGGTATAAGCAGCAATTAGAACTTATTAACATGTTCTTTTATTTAAAACTTGACACATGACATAAATTTACAATAATCGTTACAAAACCCGGCTCGTAGTTCATGGCGGTGAATTCGAAGCGAAGACGCGTGCGTACCACGCTAGTACCGAGAGTGATGTGAAGATCGGTGTTCCAATGTTCGCGGCAATCCCCACTCCTGCTCGAACCAGATGCGCAGACCGCGACGTCGGAGCTGTCTGCGAGTTGGGTTGCCACATGTTGTTGTACTACTCTTTATGAAACAATAATTGATCTGAATCCGATGAATCAGTTAATACTTAACGAATAGCTACTGTTTAATCGTGCAAAATTATCTAAAACATGCCCATTTTCTTAAAACGTAGTCAAACGTGGAAAGATTACAAAATGCACAGATCCTGCCTTACTGGGCGGTGCCAATAACAGAAAAGATATTTTCCCCGGGTTCGAAGTAGCCGTCCGCCCTACTAGGCGTTGACAATAATAGGAATTTACATCTCCATCGTTCGAATTTGCCATGGACTACGGTTGTGATGTTTGCATGCTTTAGCAAAACAAAATCTGAGGTTTTGCAACATCCTGTAAAGTACAAACGTTTCCCGAGGGTAGCATGGTTTCTGGATTGCCCTATTACTGAACTGCAGCTAACATACTTGCAACATACATTGACATGGCACGTTAACGAGGCGCCGGAGAGTAGAGCTCCATATCCTCGGTATGGATAATTTTTTGGTGACTATATTTTCGTTCTCATGATTAAAGGAAAAGCATTAGCGTTGAAAGTTGAGACAAAATAAATAAATAAATAAATACAACGTTTGAAAACTATTTAAGATCGTGGCGGTGTTAATAAATGGAAATACCGTAGCTGAGGATTAAACTGAAGTCGGTGAGGTAGTCTTGAGGTCAATCCATCACAGAATGGCAAGTGAGAACCAGAAGCGCCAGTCTATTGTAATTTGGTGAGTAGAAGAGTTGGAGGGAAAGTTAAGAATGGGGATAGAGGCCATGGTAGATAACCTTAAGGCAGCTATGTACTAACCCCATTGTATTCGCTCACCTCAATGTTAACCTATGGAGAAAATTTGTCCACGGATTGCCGACTTGAGTTTAGAGATATTTTTTTTAAAATGTACTCCGTCATAGAGAAAGAAATTTTACATTTGTGTACATTTTTCGTTTTTTTAAAACTGCAATTAATATTTTAAAATTCCAATTATTCGGAAAAAAATCTGGTATAGTGTGTTTTAAACGCTCATAAATTCCTTCAGTGGACGAAATTTATAAAATGAATCCTGGAGCGCTTTGCAGAAAAGTTTAGGCTATCTGACAATACCAATTTTATTTTATTATCAGCATTTATGTACCTGTAAATAGTTGACAAAAATATATTTAAAAAAATTTGGTGGCAGCACTTAACCCCCCCCCCCATAGAGAGAGAGTCATTACAATCCCTCAAAATGTCAATTCTAAGGGGGGTGGAATTCTCGAACTGTCAACTGGACTCCTCCCACCAGAAGAGTCTGCAAGAAGAGGAAAAGGGAAATACGATTTTTTTTCTTAGTACATAGCAGCCTTAAGTCGCAGAAAGCATTCCCTTGGGTCGTAGTCGGGGAGGTTAGCTATTTCTTCGTTGTCTATGGAATATTATCTATTCCAGACGTAAGTTGCGGGATCTTTAACGTGTTACCGAATGAGTTTGATTCTCAGATCCCTATGAATAAGCTCGTTTCAGACAGACACGGTGTACAACAGGATGGGACGAAGTACGGTTTTGTACAAGAGGATTTTATTATCTAAACAATTACGGCTGTCTGAAGAGTTAGTGTCTTTAAAGCAACATGCCTCGATCTAGACCGCCGGTTAGATGCTTGTAGAACCCTTATAGTGTGCGGTGTTTGGTGCTTTTTGTGACTGCTTGACAACGAAGGTTTCAATGGACTTGGTGAAAATTGGCCAGCGATAATAACTGCAGTCAGATCGTTTACGTTGTCAGTAATTTGCTGGCAACGAGCGCAGGGACGAAAGAGTTAACACTTTACGTCTATGAGAGAGAATCTCACGTTGATATATTTTCTCAATGCCGAGCATTCGGACAATTTCTCGAGTGTACCCATATCAAGGAAGGTAAATATACCGATCTATTTTAATAACATTTTAAATTTTAATAACATTTTCCTGTGATATTTTTGTGGGAAATAATTAATGTAATATTTAATTTGTGAAGCCATAGCAAACTTTAATACATTCTTGAAATATGAAAACAAAAAGTTTTCAGTATTTCCGTTTACAAATCTAAGAAGTTTAATATTGTTCACGCGGTTGCTATCATAGTTCAAGTAAGTTTATCGATATTCTCAAAAATAAAAGAAACAAATATCAAAGAAAAAAGTAGCAGTGATCTTTGGTTCAAGCTTAATGAAAAATATCAAAGTTACTGAAAATTATGGAATGAGGGAAGAACAGAAATAAGGATTTTCTGTTCATATAAAACTCGTTAGATCTCGAGATAAGTTCTTTAAGTTTAATTTTAAAAAGTTAATTTAAGTTTAACAAAGATGATTCAAAATCACACGAGTCAAACTGCTATTCTTAAAACGACTTGGTTTAACTGGCATAAAGCATTTTTTCTCTTTTAACGTAGGATTACATTCCTCCATAACGGTCCTTCGGAAAGGAAATTTTCAGACGCTAAAACCGTCCGTCCATCCATTCTTGCGAGTTATAATTTTGGCTGCGCGCCAAACCCAGTGTATCGCTTGGACAAGTTCAACAGAAAAGTACCAAGATGTGTCAAAATTTTGACTTACATATATGTATATATATACATACGTAAATATATATAGATACATATGTGGTGCCCATGTTCTTGAATTTTTAACATCGATTTTTAAAAGGTGCCGCAGAAACTCAAGCATGTTTACATGACTGCGTAAAGGGTAAAAGTAAAGACTACAAGTCCACAATTGTTTGGACTGATCAAGCTAAGTTTGCCTTTGAGCGAAGTAAGAGTTTCTATGCAATGCAACTGCATTGTCTTTCCCTACACCTAATGCACTCCTTTCTTTGGCAGTCGATGCTTCAGAAATCGCTGTTGGTGCGGTTATTCACCAGCATGTAGGTTCAGCTCTAGAACATTTAGGATTTTTTTCTAGGAAGCTTACGACAACGGAAAAGAAGTATAGTACTTTTGATCGGGAATTGTCGGCTACATACTTATCAGTAAAACATTTTAGTCATATGTTGGAGGGTCGTCCTGTTTGTATCTTCACAGATCACAAGCCTCTCACACATACTTTTATGCAGAAGCATGATAAATACTCTTCTCGGCAAGTTAGGCATCTAGACTTTATCAGTCAGTTTACAACGGATTTGAGGTATATATCGGGCGGGCGATAATGTGATTGCAGATACCTTTTTTACGTATTTCCGAGATAGATAAATCCATTTTATTTAATTATGAGTCTCTTGCTGCGGATCAACTCTTGGACGAGGAACTGCAATCACTTATGCGTTCTGACACTGATATTGATCTCAGAACGATGTATCTCGCGTCATCTAATAAACCTGTCTATTGTGATATGTCTACTGGACGTGTACGACCCTACATCACTCCGTTATTTCGACAAGTCTTTGACAAGTTACACAATTTATTGCACCCAGGAGTTAAGGCTACGCAGAAACTCGTTGGCCAGCGTTATGTTTGGAAGTCTCTAAAAAAGGACTGTGCTTTGTGGTGTAGAAGATGTCTCGATTGTCAGAAATCTAAAATTTTTCGTCATACCAAATCTTCCATTGTCACTTTTCCATTACCAAATGCACGGTTTTCCCATGTTGACATCGTCGACCCTTTTAAAGAAGTAAGGAGCATGTCCTACTTACTGACGTGTGTCGATCGGTTTTCTTGATGGATGGAGGCTATTCTCGTTGAAAACCAATCAGCAGAAGTTGTGAAGAGTGTATTTTTGAATGGATGGGTTTCCAGATTTAGTGATCCTGGCATTATTACATTTGACAGTGGAACTAATTTCCAAAGTTACCTTTTCATATGTCTTGTGAAATTTTTGGGTTCCACTCAGACAAGGACTACTTCAAATCATCCACAAAGTAATTGTGCTGTAGAGCGTTTTCATCGACAACTTAAGTGTGATCTCAAGACGCATAGTTCAGAATCTTGGCTTGATGCTTTGCCTATAGTGCTCTTAGGTATACGTTCCAGTGGGAAAGAGGACCTAGGAGCATCGCTGGCAGAAATAGTTTATGGTACACCTTTAAATTTGCTTGGAGAATTCTTTATTGATTCAAAAATTCAGTCTCCATCGATACCATTTTTTCTGCAGCAGCTGCGTCATCCTGTTAAAGCTTTACGACCTGTTCCGGCTACTAGATATAACAAAGAATCAACTTTTGTCAATAAAGATCTTTTTTCTTCCAGTTATGTTTTTTGCGAGTTGACAGACTACGTAAGTCCATGGAACAACCTTATTCTGGACCATATGAAGTGATAACCAGGACAGACAAGGTTTTCACAATTTTTATTGACGGAAAAGAAACTACAGTTTCCGTGGATAGATTTAAGCAAGCTTACCTCGAGCCTGAGATTTTTTCTTCAGATTGGGAGTGCAAGTCTTCTGTTGTCACGTCTTCTACAGTCAAATCTTCTCTTCAGGGCTCAGATGTCATGACTCGCTATGGTCGTCGCTCGAAACCAGTTGTTCGTTTCGCTCTTTGAATCCACGCTTTATCACTGCAGGAGGAGTACTGTGGTGACCATGTTTCGATGACCAACAATATTCTTGCATGTCATGGACGTAATACCAACTACGGCCAGCTGACGAGTGACGCCATTATTCTAGTTATGACGTAATAGTCAATTCGAGTAATAGACTTCATTCTCATAACGTGTCCAGATTTTGAGATTGCCTGATATGCAAAACCGCCTGGAGGTTTCCAGCATAAATGCAGTGTGCCAGAAGGATGACAAGTAATTTGCACGTAACTTTTAATTGTTTGTCCTGTTCTTTGTTCTCCCAGTGTCTTTTTCCCCTATGTTTTACCTTTACTTGTACTACAGAAGCTTTTTGTTTTCCCCACTTTCTATTTTCCTTCTTATTTTCGTTTTTTGCTGATCACTGAAGTTTTATGCATTGCTATATCATCCTACAGTGGAGGGCCCGGCCCATCTACTGTAGTTACCACTACTCTTCCTGAAGCTCCTGAAGATGACAAGTAGTTCATCCGAGGCACTCAGCCAATGCACTTGCTAGTTCCTTCGTGAAGGGTTTGTACCTCACTATTCATTAACTAACTAGTTTTTTTCACGGGAATGCACTTTAGTTATGTTAAAGATTAACATTGCGATTGCTCGTGGAATTATTCACGTGCTGATTTTCTAATTTAATAAAAGTTTATTTTTAGTCATGAATAACTTCATTTACGCCTTCGGCATGCTGCACACCAGAATTATTTAGTATCTGTGCCCTGTACCAAGGTGCCCTATACAGATAGGTGCACTTCACATATATACATACAAAAGAGGTAAGCAACGATAAGTAATCCTTCGTTAATAACTCGCGGTAGTTTCGTTCGCGGTAGAGACTACCTGAAAATTTTTTTTAGCTATTCCTTAGAGCAGGCCTCGGCAACCTATGACCCACGGGTCGCTGGGTGACCCATTTCATAGTTTCAAGTGACCCACTTGAGTTCCGAAAATAAAGTATAATATATAAAAATAAATTATAAAACATAAATATGAAACGAACACTTGAAAATAAAATATCGATGAGAGCAATCTTAATATGTTCGAAAGTTGGATTTTGTGCATTAAAAGTGAATTTGAATGTCGATTTCAAATTTTTAAGAAGCACGGCGAAATGTTTTCTTTTAGCCTTAGAAAATACAGAGTATGGAAAGTTCATGGGAAAAACCTTGAGCATGGGAAGACTAAATTTATAGCAACAATGTTTGTTTGACGCTGTGTGTTCTTTGGATACTATTTATGGGCTATATAAACTATAACACTTCCAGTGGCAAACTTTCAGATAATAGTAGAACGTAATTTGAAAGGATGCAAACTTTTAGGATCAGTGTTATGAATTCTTTTTCCTTCTCTTATTTCGAATATTTTTATATAATTCACCTTAATATATCGCGGATCATTTGACAAAATTGCATATTTTAATTACAAATGTTAAGTCCAAAAAGTTAAGCCACCCCACATGAAGGCATACGGCAAGTTTGGCTGAAAACGCATGGTCGTTACAATTTCCATAGAGGATACAACTCCCCTAAGAGAGTTAGGCCATCCGCACACGGGTCGTCCCGTACTCGAAGTGGTTTCGGCTCGAACTCGAAACGAGATGTGCGTCGTGTATGAACTATGCGAAGTCTACCCGCACATGGGTCGAATCGCACCCGATATGGTTTTGTCGCGAACTTGAAGACCCTATTTTCCTCAGTGGGTTGAATGTCTTCAGCGTGCAAAGTACAAAACTTCTTGTTTTTGTTTGTTTAAAATGAGCAGCTCCAGTGATGAGGAGGACATGAACTATGCGAAGTCTACCCGCACACGGGTCGAATCGCACTCGATGTGGTTTCATCGCGAGCTTGAAGCGGGATGACGAGACCCTATTTTTCTCAGTAGGTTGAATGTTTTCAACGGGCAAAGTACAAAACTTCTTGTTTTTATTTGTTTAAAATGAGTATCTCTAGTGACGAGGAGGACATTCTTAATGTTATATTGGTACCGTAAGATAAAAAGGAGAAGGTTTCGGAGGAGAGTACAAGTACATCCATACTTGGAACGTAATTTTCACCATCGACTATTTGTTGCGTCACATTAATTACAAGAAAGTGATGCAAAATTTTTAGCATTCTGTAGTATGTCAAAAGAATGTCAACAAATTTTCAGTTCGGTATATTTTAATGTTATAAAAATACAAATTTTTTTGTTAATTATAACATTATTTGAAATTTCGTTTTCAATCGGAGTTATAAGTGCATATAATTTTTAAGATACAAAAGTTTGTGCTAAGCTCTTGTGTTTGTGTGAGTGAGACGATGAGACTCAGGTAGCAATCACCACGACAAAGTCCAGGCTATGACACTCTTTCATCAAAACTAAAAACATAATTTTTATGTTTATTGATTTGAAAAATGAAATATATTGAATTTCGCTCTGTGTTTTGTATTCGATTATTTTTTTATGTGTTTAATCAGAACAGATTTCGGGAAATTGTAATAAGATTTTTTAATGAATGTTTGTAATAAGTTTTTGTAATTAATAAAGAAATACTATAATGTAATAAATTTTTTGAACTAAACTATGTAACATTAATAAAGTTTGTAATTAAATAAATTACCTGTCAAGTTGACTTCTCGTGCGACTTCATTCCACGCTTTTTCTGTTCAATATTTTCTAGAATATTCTCGGAACGTGTGGTCATAAAGCTCCGGGTGTTTTTCCACTTCTACAAATTTAATGTTGAACACTCCCATTGATAATCCCGCCCGTATCTGCTGACGAAACGTCTCAAAACTTTCTAGTTTGCATTTAATTTCAGACACAGATACCTACTCACAAATATCACCAGTTCGCGGGAACTTAAGCATAATTTTAGTACAGCTAGTTCATTGTGAAATATTAACATGTTTTTTATGCTGAATATTTCACTGTTATAACTGTTACATTCCGCGGATGAAAAAAGAACACGAGGTAAAAGTTTTCAACTGTTAGTTTAATATATTATTCTTAGTTTTTATTCCCCCTAAAAAATCCACATGTAAGATTGGGAAATTTTCAAAAAACTTTTGGAAGGAATAGATAACACTAAAGAAATTTTGCTCAAAGGGGGCGAAGGGAAGAAAGTAACTCATTTGTGCAGATTGTGAAAATGATTTGTTTTCCGGTTACACGTTTCGAAATTCAGGTAATCAGACTAAATGACGGACAAAAGTATTTATTTTATACTAAAAACGAATCTTCAGACTATGAAGAAAATTTTTCAATTTACATTGGGAAAATGTAGCTAGAAAATGCTATCGAGAAAGTGTATTGTTTATTTTTGACAGTGAAGGTGAAATTTTTTTCAAAATGATGTTTGTTCCTCTTCACTTTCGAGAATTCGGGTTTTCAAACATACAAAGTGATTTGTTTTATAGTAAAAAAGAGCATGAATCCTCAGACTAATGTTGAAGGAGAAACTATTTTCAATTTACGTAAGGAAAATGTAGCTACAAAATGTTATGGAAAAAGTGTATTGTTTATTTTTGACAATGAAGGCGAAATTTTTTTCCAAATGGTGTGTGTTCCTCTTCAGTTTCGAGAATTCAGGTCTTCGGGCACACAAAGTGATTTTTTTTTTACAGTAAAAAAGAACTTGAATCCTCAGACTAAAGATGAAGGAGAAAATATTTTCAATTTACGTAGGAAAAAAGTAGCTAGAAAATACTATCAAAAAAGTGTATTGTTTATTTTTGACAATGAAAATGAAATTTTTTTTCAAAATGATATTTGTTCCTCTTCACTTTCGAGAATTCGGGTCTTCAGACACACAAAGTGATTTGTTTTGTAGTAAAAAGGAACATTAATCATCATACTAACGTTGAAGGAGAAAATTTATTTTCAATTTACGTACGGAAAATAAAGCTAGAAAATATATGTTATGTAAAAATTATTCTGTTCATTTTCAACTTTGAAGATGATCTGTCAAAATATCCGTTTTGCTGCTTCACTTTTCATAATTCGGGTCTTCAGACCCAATGACAAAGAACAAAATGATCTTTATTGACAGTAAATAAGTATATGAATCCTAGAGGCTTACAATGAAACAGAGAATATTTTCAAATAAAGGAGAAAAATATAGTTAGAAAATATATCATATAACTTTAAATTTATTTTATGTTGTATGTAGACGTTGATTATTATCGATGTTATTCTGAAAAAAAATTATGTACGTGTAATTTTTAAAATTAAACACTTTAAAGATATTTGGACGAACTAAGTACATCTTAAATTTCGGTAGTACAAGGGTAAAATGGCTGGAAGCCAAGGTCACTTTAAGAAAAGCAAAATTTTTCCATTCTTTTCAATTGAATGCTGAAGGCAATGGTAGAAGTTTTGCAGGTAATATAAATATTGCAAAGACGTCATGTTACCAAGCGTAACATTTGTAATTTTATTTTTAAAAATTGGTGATCTAAGATGTGTCTGTATCAGACATTATTTACGTAAATT
Source organism: Dolomedes plantarius (assembly GCA_907164885.2). Taxonomy (NCBI): domain Eukaryota; kingdom Metazoa; phylum Arthropoda; class Arachnida; order Araneae; family Dolomedidae; genus Dolomedes; species Dolomedes plantarius. Next base: position 24,335,817 of record OU015499.1, on the reverse strand, counting down.
TTTCGTTCGATAGATCTTAGTGTTTATGGAACACATTAAATGATCGACAAAGTTTGTAAAAAAAATCAATGTCCTTAAACAGTTACTAAAATTTATGTTCATTAAAACTGAAAAAGGACATATTAGAAAAACCTCTGTCAAGTAATCGAGTTTTTGACTATTGGGAAATGCATATTATCCTCGATAAATACAAACTTCTAGGACTTCAAGGATGATATTCGGAAAATAATTACAAATGTAAATTTTATTATTAATGGAAAATTATACTTTAGAATATAAGTTAAAAGGAAATAATAAGTAAACACTACATTCCAGGGAGTAGAAAATCATATACTTTAGAAGTCTATCCAATGCTAGAATTATTTTATTGGAGCATGAAGTTATCCGTGAAGAATTAAAGAAGACTGTTATATGACTGATGGTAGTTTTGTGTTAATATTATCAGAATTACGGGTGAAATGTTTGGTCATTTATTTATATCGGAATCAAGGTGGAGTAATATCGCTTTGCTCAACCGCCGAAATGAGTACGAACCAGAAATAGTCAATTTGAGCATGGTGATCTCGAAAATGAGCTTAAAAATTGCAGGCATAGTTTTCGAGATATGAGAGACTAAGTTTGTGTAACGTGACTGGTTGGTTTAATGACCTGATTTTCAAAACGCTGAGGAAAACGTAAAAAAATTTACAACAGTACTTTAAATGAGATCAGAAGGGTTCAATTCTGAGCTCATTTAAAATTTATCGTTTATGTAATCTTCACAGTAGTGGTATCACGTTTTCTCTTGCAATATTTGTTTCCGTGGAATCTTTGAGAAAAGATGAGCTATGAAAAAACCCGCATGTTTCTTTTGGGAGAGGGACAACCTTTATAAGTCTTACCACAAGAAAATAAATTGATTAGACCTCATAAGATTCACTTATATTTTGCCTAGTTATGCAAACAACAACTTCACTGTCGAGTTATTCCTACTTTTTACCATGTTTTTATTAACTTTCTTTCTTGTTTGTGTGTTTGTATGTGTGTTTGTCAAGTACAAATCTTGCAATCGATTTTTAACTAACTTCCCGGCTATCTAGACATTAGAAACTTTTAGAATTCCTCAGAACACGATGACAATGCATTTTTTAATACTTTTAGCCCTCTTTAAGCAGAATTAAATTAATTTTCAGTTATTTTCAATTAATTTTGTTTTGTATATTGGTGCAGCCATCTATTGGCTGAAAAGGAAACGAAAAGTTAAATGCAAGTTAACTTCCAATTAACTTCATTTTCTTTCAAGATGATGGGATAATTCATTAAAAAAATTTTTAAAAAGTATTTACTAATACATAGAATTGTCAAGTTTATATGATTCAACAGAAAATTTAAAAACATTGTAAATAAAAAGTTCTTTTTATCTTATAATTATTGTTATACTCGGATTGGTTAATAATGTCAACCCAGTCCTGGTAAAAAATAGCCCAGAAGGTTTTCGTATTCTTGATATAATTTACAACGACATAACGAAACAAAAGTTATCGAACGTTTATTCGACGGTCTATATAGCTCTTTTTATGGTAGGCTTTTTTTTATGATATCTTCACAAGGGAAGAAAACTTAATTTGGAATGTTATACAGAAAGTTGCCTTGAACTTTTTAAGGAAAAAAGGCTGCAAAACTTAAGGAATACGTTTAAAGCATATTGCAGTGCTACATGAAATTTTGACGCGCTGTGTCTTTGAACATATACTTTACATTCTCATCTAGATTCATATAAGAGTAAACGGCGTGACGCTCATATGAATCGCTGTGAGCGATGTCCTCCCGACTTTTCTAGTCTTAAAAAATGAGTTTAAGTACTCTAAGTAATTAGATCAAGAAAGTTAGCGAACTATTGTTAGACATTTGAAATACAAGCTCGAGAGTCTTATTACAATCAATCGTCAAGAGAAGCCTCGTGGCTGTTGCTGAGTTTACATGATCCTATGTACATGTCCTTGTTATTCACATTCTACTTAACATTTTTAGAAATTTTATAGATCGTATGACATAATGTTCTAGTTGGCCTTGCAAGCCCCCCCCCCCAAAAAAAAAAAGCTTCATCAACCAGCCAATCAATCAAGATAAAAAGTTTTTCTGAAAATTGAAGGTTTAAACATCGGTTTTTAGATGCGAAGAGGAAACTCAAATCCATTCTGGTCTATGTTGATTCCGTTAATTTGATAATTAGTTGATTCTTTAACTCATTTCCGTTTACTTCTTTGATTCTCTAATTTGTTTTTAGTCGGCTAAAAAACAAGAACTTTTAAATATTCAATATTCCTGTCTTTTACGAATGGTTGGTAAATGGAAATTTCAGTACTGGTTAATTACCCTCGTATAACAATTATACTCAATATTAAAAAGGAAAATTTTTCACCTGTAAAGCGAAAGCGAAAGCGAAAGAATATAAAGTTGTCAGAGTTCCAAGGTCGAGAGACTTTACCTCCAGTAAGTAAGTTAATTGATGTCAAGATACACATGCTGAGTAAAGTAAATAAAATTTAAAATTAGGCCCTCATCAGATAAGAATAATTTTAAAAATAAAAGGAAAAATTTAAAGTGATGCACTGAATGGAAAAAAAAAATGTCGTCGCTGGGGTTTGAACCTGGGACCATGAAGCTACAGCTTCAACTCTGTAGCTTCATGCCTGGGACTTAAAAACAACAAGTGAACACACTACCCACTGGGCTCTTAAGCTCCAGTCAAAGTTGAAGAAGGAAGGAAGTTATTCGAATTGCGATTTCAACGTTTCAACTATTTATCTGTCATCGTCAAGGTATCCTTTACGTCTCCATACGGTTTTCCCCTGCTTTTGGGGTAACGGATCTTTCTAACGATGGCCAATGCTTAGGCGGCTTACCGACCAAGGCTGTAGCCGTACGTGTTTTTCCAAATTCTGTCGCCTTGTGGTATTTTTAATTCGGAACTCTACTTCACTTTAATTTAAACTTTTCCACCCGTTCGAGGTTTAAGGCAGAAGTTATAATAGTTTCTAGCCAGGTCCCTCGTAAAACCAACTGCCTTGACCTTGAATTGAAAAGTTATCTAGGGAAGGCAAAAAACAAGTGGGAGGAGTTTTAGAATAAGTTAAGTAATCAAGATAGGAGAGATAATGTTAGCTCTTAAGGCTGCTGTGTATTAACCCTATTGGATTTTCTCACCCAGGGCCCGATTTAGAAAATTCTTGACTATAGGCACAACTCGGGATGGGGGCCCCCTAACACTGATGTGGGCGTAAAATTTCCAAAATTGACACACAAAACAAAATACTCCTGAATCAATGTGAAAGTACCATTTTACCAAGAATCGGCCATTTCAAGCGTAGAAGACTAGAACATTATCAAATAACAAAAAGCAATATTAACATAATAAAGCATATTAACATTTAATGAAGCATATTAACTTCATCAATAAAACACCAATTCAATGAAACCAGAAAAACTTATTAATCCCCTATATACACTATAACATACATATAACTATAAATATGATGAACCAATCAATCATATTTGAAAGGATGTATAAAAAAATTGCTATTAAAAAAGGTAAAATGAAAAAAAAATTTGAATTGGTAATTTTTCTTTTTTTCTTTCTTTTAAAATAAAAATTTTGGGCCCCCCCCCCCCAACATTCGGGGGCCCCTAGGCTCGGGCCTAATGGAAAATCAGGGTCTGCTCTCACCTCAATGTTTACCTATGGAAAAAATGTGTCCATGGATTGCCGAATTGAATTAAAATTTTTTTTTCTTAATTTGTACTCCGTTATTAGAAAAAAATTTTACTCCCTGGGGCATTTTTCGTCTCTGAAAAACAAATGCAAATAATATTTTAAAATCGCGAATATTCTGGGAAAAAATCTTTTGAGTGAGTTTTAAAAGGTCCTAAATTTCTTTGGTGGCCGAAATTTTAAAATGAATCTTGTTACGATGTGTCGGATTTTATAAAACAGGTCCATCAGAGCTAAACCATTCTGAAATTTCCGCCGTAGACCCCTATCTAAGGTTTTGGGAAACCGCAGCCTCCGTGATCTTCTTGTGCAGCCTTCATAAAAGCTAGCACTTGTATTAATTAATATTTTATTATATAGATTACAACAATTTGAAAATCAATGGAATTAAATAAAGAACGGCATGAATGTATGTACAGTGTCGGCCAAAATAAAGTTGACATTTTCAAATTGTTGTCTAAAGTCGCTAAAATTGTATATTTATCCAAATGAGCTTCGTTTACCTTGATTGTAGGATACTTTAACTACACTTTATATGCAATTAAATGCTCAAAGTTTCTTAGCAATACAAGACATGTTATATGATCTCTACACAAAAACTATTTTCTTACTTTATTGTTGTGACTGACTCCATGTACGTTAAAACGTATTATTTTTTCTGCACGAATGGCAACAGGAAGATTTAAGTTCGGAATTTTTTGGAATTGTTTTGTTTTTAATTTAAATAAAGGAATGTTGTTCTTTTAAAAACGGATGCCCTTTTGACTCTAAAAAGGATCCAATAGAAATCTGGGAAAATGCTGTTGAAAATCTATGCCAACGAGAGCATGCACTGCGTTTACTTTCCAGCTTTGGAAGTGCTTACTGCTACGAGGCAATATTTTCTCTCATGACAAAAATTCAAACTAGTTTAAGAACGCAAATCACAGATGCTCATATAGAGGATCAATTAAGGCTTCGCGTTACGAAGCTTGATCCAAATATTCAATTACTTTCAAGCAAGAAACAAATGCAAATATCCCACTAACTTAAATTTTCCTTCGGATGTTAAAATTATTTCAGGAATTGTTTTTATGTCAGTTATTTATAATTTAATACTATTATTTTTCTATTGCATTTCTTTATAATGTTAAAATTATTTAAAAAATCTTCTACTTTATTATTTTTATTTGAAATGGTATTTAAATATGTAGTTGTTTATTAAAATTTAAAAATCTGGATGAATATTTATATATATATGTGTGTGTGTGTGCTTACATAAACAAAAATACCGACAGTGAAATATAAAAAATTACAGCGGTATCTATGAATCGAATTATTTTATAAAAAAAATAATTAATGATTAACGTTATACCAAGTTTTTACCCTTATGTGAATACAAAGATATTTTATATTTTAACTTTTTATGTTAAATAATAAACAAATAAGGACTTAATTTTTTGTTGTTATTTTTCTATATAATGCACCAAATTGTTAAAACTATACCTAACTATAAAAATTTCATAAAAGTTGCATTTATAGGTACATCAACTTATGCGGCCTCCTTTATTACTACCTAATTTACATGTGGCCTCTAATGGTAAAAAGGTTCCCCACCTCTTCCCTATACTCATGTTTTTTTTCCTTTCATAAATCCAGTTCTAATATCGGATTCCAGTTCCGGATTCTAATATCTCCCACCTCCTGCTCCAAAATCAAATGGGTTTTGATAGTAAAATTCCTCCCGTATCCTGTTGTACGCCGTGCCTGTTTGGGGCTCAGCTCTGACACCCGTATCCAGAGATTGCAGATAATTCAAAATAAATCAGTCCGAAGTTTGCAAAATTGCACCTTACTGTTATTTGTGCTCTATTTACGTTAGATTTCTTGTTTAGTCCGCGGTATTAGGAAGGCGCCCTGGTACTTTTGCAACGTGCTTACTCACAGGGATCTGAGAATCGAACCCGTTCGACAACACATTAAAAATCTCGCAACTAATTTCTGCAATAGATTATATTCAATAGACAACGAAGAAATAGCTAACCTCCCCGACTACGACCCAAGAGAAAGCTGCAGGCGTCCTAAGACTACTTTGATTATTTACCCTTCTCACCATCCCCATTCTTAACTGTCCTTCCAACCTCTTCTTAATTCTAAATTACAATAGCCCGGCGCTTGTGGCTCTGACCTGTCATTCATTGGTGGATCGACCACTAGACTATCTCACCGACTTCTGCTTAATCATCAGTCATCGTATCTCCTTTTATTCATTCTGCCACCTTGCTCGCAACTTTTAACTGTTTGTCATGTTCTTTGTTCGCCCAGTGCCTTTCCCCAATGTTTTACCTTTACTTATACTATAGAAGCTTTTTGTTTTCCCCTACTCTCTATTTTCCTTCCTACTTTCGTTTTTTACTGATCACTGAAGTTTTATGCATTGCTATATCATCCTACAGTGGAGGGCCCGGCCCATGTACTGTAGTTACCACTACTCTTCCTGAAGCTCCTGAACTCATTCTGCCACATTAATTAGTTGTCAAATTTATTTTTATTTATTAATTTATTTATTATTATTATTATTCTTTTTTTTCTTTTCTTTTCTCTTCTTAACTTTCAATGTCTACACTTATCTTTTAATCTTGAGAACGGAAATATAGCCACAAAAAACTATCCATACCGAGGATAGGGAGCTCTGCTTTCTGATGCCTCGTTAATGTACCATGTCAGTGTCACTAACCTTATGTCCCTTAAAGTTTGTGTTGAATGCGTTATCTCTTATAGTCAAGGCAGCGCTATACCTTAAGGTACAGCGTATTCAAGAACATCTAAAAAGCTATCTGTCTACATGACGAGACTCGTGATCAGAATTTTATATTTATGAAACACTTGAGGCTTACGTAAAACTCCTTCTATAAAATTTCAAATGATGTTAGTAGGACCTTACACACCATTTCTTGTCATTCATATTTTATTTCACCTTTGCTGAAGTCTAGAAGGTCCTTTATCTCAGATTGTTCTAGTTGACCTAGTGCCGATTACAAACTAACCAACCAATCACAATGGCAGTGTTTAAACGTTGGCTATTTATCATTTTTAGATAACATGTGGAAATTAATATCTCCTCTATTCTGCAATAATTTCAAGTCCCTCTCTTTCTTTCTCTTCGAATTTCCCTTTTTTTTTAATCGGTAAAGAACATAAGGTTAGTTTGAACAATTAGAAATTAGGTCAGTAAGTTTGGACCAGGAATATGGCGTATACATTCTTTGACTAAAACAGAGGGATATTTTATAAATAGCGAAGAAAATCTAATTTAGATTCGGAGTTAGTATGAATAAAATATTTTACGGCAGAACATTTAACACCTGTGAATGCTTGGAACAACTTGATGTTTAGTGCGTAACATCAAGTTATTTCACAGATAGTTCAAACTCACAATCCGACGTAACAGCTATGATGTATCAGAGAGCTTTTCCTTTTTACTACTTTTTAGATTAAAAAGTTATGTTTATACGCTTAAAATCACCACTTGCGTAAGCAGCGATTTAGTAAGAGTACTAAGAAGTTTATAGTTAGAAGATATGAAACTTTTTAGAAATATCAGAAAATTTAAAAAAGAAATACTAAAATCAAAATTGGCGAAAAGTAATAACTATCTCAGAGGGTGATAAATATTACAAAATGTACTCCAATGAAACTGTATTAAGCGATTATCTACATATTTTCATATTAAATCTCTTATTGAAAACATAAATCTACAGGTTAGTAAAAGTACCTTAAGCTCTTGATTTTTCCTTTTAATGCTATGCAATGTACAAGAATCTGTTATACTGCTATAGTGCTTACTTATGACATTCCGAGGTGAAAGACTTTAAGGAATAATATCACTTTGAGAAATATCCCCCAAGATCCTGAGAAGAATGATAGTTTAAACGGTGAGTACACCCTTATAAAAACAAGCTTAGTTTGCGGAAGTGTTGGTAAACTCCCTTTTAAATAAAATGCCTCCACATGTAAACTTAAATAAAAAATATCGTAGCTGGGGTGTGAACCTGGGACGTAAAACAACAAGTGAACACGCTACCCACTGGACTATTAAGATCCAGGATGAGTGGAAGAAGGAAGGAGGTTATTCGATTTCAGATAGCTGAAGAGTTATCTGGGGAAAGTGAAAAACAAGTGGGAGGAGTTTTAGAATAAAATTAAGTAATCAAGATAGGAGAGATAATGTTAGCTCTTAAGGCTGTGTATTAATCCCATTGGATTTGTTCACCTCGATGTTATCCTATAGAGAAAATGTGTCATTTCATAATATGATCAACATGAACGAAATTTATAAAATTATTTGATGTTCAAAAGCATCATTCTGCTTCCATTTTCTGTAAAATAACCTGAAGTCACTTTGGACAATTAAAAACTACTGCTAACTCGAATTCTCAGAACGGCATAACTCCCTTGCGCTAGCCCTTTTTAAACACGAGGACAGGAAGTTTTGTTTATGCACTACACACCACCAAACATATAAAGGTACTCTCTCTTAAACGAGAAGTAAGCACGAGTAACTTGCGAGAGAACTGACTAATTTGTAAGAGAAACTCTTAAGAAATTTGAGACCATAATTTAAAAGAATATTAATATCTAATTCGATGAAAAGTATCAATTACTAGAGAGACTTACGAATTAAAATAATATCGTTCGAAAACGATATTTCCCGTTTTCTTATGTACAGATATCCAAATATTTTATGTTTACAGAATGCCACATGGAGCATAGAGCCAAGAATTTCAGTTTATTGGAGCCTCATGGTTAAAAAGATTTATCTCTATCGAGAAAGGTGATAATATGATCAACTAAATTGCTTAGTAAATAAAATTTCATAAATTAGGTTCCTAAGATATAACAAAATTAGTTCATTAAATAAAAAGTAAACTTAAAAAATTAATGAAATGAAGTGAGCTTGCAAAATAATGAAAATTTTAAAGTGGGGGAGGCCTCAAATTGAGAAGGAGGAGTTTAATATTAAAATTAATTAAGAAGGCTTGGAAAAATTAATGTTGGCTGCATACGAAACACTCCTGGGGGCGTTTACGGTTGGAAATTATCTTAGGCACTCAACACATTGAATAAATCAACTAGCTTGTATGCGAGTAGATATGAACAGGAATGATACAGAGTACTTATTTTTAGATTTGTTTTTAATGTCGATAATTCTTTTCATTTTTACTAAAATTTGCCCCTTTCTAGAAAAATGTTATTTTTTTTCCTAATTTTAAGATTATGATAGCTTATGAAATGCTTATAGTTCTCTAATTGTTCAAATTACGATATTTCACCATTTTTATAATTTAAAGATGAAGCACAAATATTTAATGTATCCGAAGGAGAAAAAAATGCTTTCAGTCTTTGTTGCTAAAATAAAGATAATCTTACAATACATTGTAGCCCCAATAAGAAGCACTCAAAGGATTTTTTGAGTAATCCTGCAATCAGCTGATTGTCCGGCGTAGCGAGAAAAATCTCATATTCTGTGAAATAGTCTGCGAATGTGATATCGCCTCTAGACTTCGATACCTGGTAATGCTGGGACTTATCTGCCCTCTCTTGGTGGTTTTGCAAAATAAAAAACTAAAACTCAATAGTTATCTTTAAATTCTCTAACTTTCTTCAAAATTTAGCTTCATTTCTTTTTGTTTTTTTTCTTGTCCCTGTGCTTAAACTACACTCAATTAAAGTTTCCACCATAATCTTTATTACGAATTACAATAGACCTTTTTTCCCTCTCCTGCTGACAACATTGGTAAACAATTTTTATAACAGTAAATTTTTGTGGCATGCTAATTTGGCGTACTGAGGATATGGAACTTGGCTTTCCGGTACCTCGTTAGATAGATATGCCTATGAGTCTCATCCAGTTTGCTAAGAGAAAGTATACAGATAGGATCACAAAAAGAGAGTACTACCACAATTATTTTAAACTTTAAAAAATAAATAAATAAATAAACTAACCGTAAAGGGCAGCACGAGACCTTTTTCTAGTTTTTGCATAGGCCGGGACACAATCGAAGAGTTCCAAGAGTGGATCATTGTAGATATTGTTACAAAAATTCGTGGATAATTTTTTAAGGAAATCTTTAATAGTGTGCAGATTGTGAAAATCGTTATTGGGAAAGTACCAAGAAGCGTTCTAACAGATTGTTAGTATCTTGATGCTGGATTCTGCTACATGTGACCAGGCCGGTGCGACTTAATGGCCTAAGAAAGGATTTGTAGATGAGCATTTTATTACTCAGGTTTAATTTGCTATCTCGAGCATTTTGGGGGTATAATAATCTTCTAGATGTTCGAAATACAGTCCTAATAGTGTGATATGTGTTTTCCAAGTGAGGTTTTTTTTAGAAATCTGAATGCACTTCTAGATATTTTACTGTATCTGCCCATGAGATGAGAGTATTTATCTTCATTATATTATTATTAATATGAGTTGTCGCCGAACGAGAAAACGACGAGAATATAGCACGAGGAGAAATTAGTGAGGCTCGAACACTACAAATCAGAGAGAGTGTGATTGGACACTATGATGAGCAGACGTGCCATATGTATCATTTTTAATATTATATGTTTTTTATGTATGTTAGTGGTGTAAATAAAAGTTGTAATGTTGTGTTAAAGAAAGTGGACTTATTTAAAGAGTCGGGAACTCATGGAACAATTTACCAATCCGCTATCTATATTTTGCATCTCAAATATCAAAACTTTAGGTGGGTATATCAGACTGAATCTGTTGTTCGAAAGTGCATCATAACTGTCATCCAAGTACAGAAATCTATTTTGTAAATTAATTTTCAAATCTTTGAAAAAAAATGGATTATTTTGTATTTAGTCTATGACACCTTTCTGTATTCCCAGTAGGTAACTTCGCTTTCTCCATGGCATTATCCATCAGTTTATGTCAACGAGAAATCAGCAGGCCCTGATTTTCCATTAGCTCGGTAGGCCCGTGCCTAGGGCCCCCCCCCCCCAAAAAAAAATTTTAATTTTAAAAGAAAAAAGAAAGAAAAAATTCCCAATTCAATTTTTTTAATTTTACCTTTTTTAATACCAATTTTTTTTTTATATCCTTTCAAATTTGATTGATTGGTTCATCATATGTATAGTTATATGTATAGTTCATCATATGTATGTTATAGTGTATATAAGGGATTAATAAGTTTTCTGGTTGCATTATGTTGGTGTTTTAATGATAAAGTTAATATGTTGTATTCCTTTTTGTTATTTGATAATGTTCTAGGCTTCAAATAGCCAATTCTTGGTAAAATGGTACTTTTACAATGATTCATAATTATTTTTTTTGTGTGTGTGTCAATTTTGGAAATTTTACGTCCACATCAGTGTTAGGGGGGGCCCCATCCCGAGTTGTGCCTATAGTCAAGAATTTTCTAAATCGGGCCCTGGAAATCAGCGATTGTCAGATAAACGTGTGCTGGCGATATTAGGTAACGTCCCCCATTCTCAGACCTGAAACCTGTTCGTCTTCTCCCTTTCTGCTTTGCCTCTCGATTTCTTTCTTTCTTTATTCTTCCCTTCTTTTTTTTTTCTTTATCTTCCTTAATTCTGTCTTCGCTTCGGTGGCACTAACGGTTTCGAGGACTCACTTAACGAGCTCGTAAGTAGAAGCTGGGAAGAACGGACTTTTTCTGTACCTCCTATTGTTTGAACTGTGCAGGGAAATAAACACGGGCAATTGAATTCGCATATTATATTTTTAAGGGAAGGATTTTTTTAGGAGGGATAATCGGGAAGATTTGTCTCGCTTGCTTGTCAACAAAACAGGATCGTGCTCCTAAAACAACAGAACAAAGGACAAGCCAATTTTTTCCTCTTTTAGCAAGTTACAGTGGGTATTGAATTTTCCGAAGTTCGGTTTACGAACTCGATTGCATTTGTAGCGTGCCATTTGTAGCTTCTGAATTCTCACAGGGTGTTTGCTGGTTGTGTGGGTGGCAGAAGGCTGATACTCCAAACTGCACAGCAAGAGAGCTCCTAATCAGTCCATAATATGAATAACTTAAAGAAAACAAACAAAAAAAAGTTGAATAAATTTTCATGCATTCTTTATGCCATAAAAAGTTTCTCATTAGCTATCAAGTATTCACCTTGGGATTTTTCTTTTACCTGAATTTAACACATTTGTTAATTCAGAATCTCCCGAACACTAGTAAGCTGAGTTCGAGGCACAAATGCCCTTAATCAGTTCATAATATGAATTACTAATGGTAACAAATAAAATAATTGAATTAATTTTCGTGCATTGATTTTGTCATAAAAAGTTTCTAATTAGCTAACAAGTGTTATCCTTGGGACTTTTCTCTCAACTGGATTACACTCATTTGTTAAATGAGAATCCTGCGAACACCCAGCTGAGCAATAAATCGCTCTTAATCGGTACATAATGCAAATTACTTGATAAAATTAATGAAAAGCATTAAATAATTTTCACTCTTTCTATACAGAAAGTTCCTTATTAGCAAACACGCATTCTCCTCGTGATTTTCCTTCTATATGGATGATAAAAATTTGTTGATTATAATATCCCGAACACCCAACCGAGCAGAAACGCTCCAAGTCGGTACTTAATGCAAATTACTTAATGAAATTAATGAAAAAAAGATTTTTCACTCTTTCTGTCCAGACAGTTCCTTATTAGAAAACACGCATTCTCCTCGTTGCTTTCCTTCTAAATGGATAATAAACATTAGTTCATTATAATATCCCGAAGACCATACTGAGTCCCTACAAATGCCCCTAATTACTTCATAATATAAATAAGAAAATAAAAATAATAAGTTAATGTTCAGGCTTTCTTTCTTTACAAAAAGATCCTTACCAGCAAACACGCATTCTCCTCATGACAACCTCGAATTTTTTTAATTTTCAGTTTTAGCTCTATACAAAATGAGAATAATTTGTATTATTTTTTTACTATAATGAAGACTTTTAGAATTCGAAATATTGTTTTTTTAGTAGAATAATGCCTGTTTTTTCTTAATTCCAAAAATACTACATGCGCATTCCAAATAATTTAAAAACCTTAAATTTTTATGATAGACGTTTACCATATATTTATAAACATAACCGTGCATTGATTTTGGTTGTATGAATTTAAAGTCATAAATAATAATAAATTTTGAATAATGAATGACTGTCATTAATTTTAATTTATTTTTACTATATTTCACGCTCTATAAACTTGTGGAAAAAAATTGTGATTTCAAAGAAAGACACACAGTTTTGTTGCAAACACTTCAATTCGAAATCCTGAGAAATTTGAAAAAAAAATCAGATGAAAATGAACACGCGTGGAGCATTTTGAAAAAAGCTAGCATTTTTGAAGAATTTTTTTTTAAAAATAGGTCTTATTCTTCTACAAAATACTTATTTGAGAATTCTAAGTGTCTTCAATGTAGCAGAAAATAATATAAATTATTCTCATTTTGTGTATAGAGTAAATTATTGAAAAAAAAGATGTTGAACCCCTTAAATGGCTGAATTAATTACCTTGTCCCCTTAAATGGCTGATAGACATTTGCTAATTACAGTATTCCCTTAACTCTATTCAACCGCTATTCAATTCATAATACGAATTACTGATATGAAATAAATAAAACAATGATTCAATGTTCTTTATTTTAAAAAATTTCCTCATAAGGAAACAAGCGATCTCCTCGTCTTTTCTCTGAATCGATTTCAAATATTTGTTAACTGAGAATAACGCAAACACCTTACTGGACCCAAACTCAACCTAATCAGTTCATAATACGAATACACTTAAATGAAATAAATAAATTAATAAATTAAACGTTCATGCTCTCTCTCTTTTATACAAAAAAAAAAAAAAAATGGATCCCAATTAGCAAGCAAGCGTTCTTCCGGAAACTTTCCTCTTAAACAAACAAAGAACGATGCACCAAAACGCCTCTTTGTAAGAATACGGACCGAATTGTACTGACATGGCCATGTTTTAATACCATATGTTACAGCGAGATTTGTTGGTGGCTTGTAATGGAAGCACCGTATAAGTCAGTGGTTCCTACCCTTTTGCTGATCAAGGACCACTTGTTAAAAAAAATTTCTCGGGTACACTCTCCCAACCAATCCTTTAAATTATTGAAAATAATTAAATATTTTTCACTCTTTCTTTACAGAAAGTTCCTTATTAGCAAACACACATTGTCCTTGTGACTTTCCTTCTAAATGGATGATAAACATCTGTTAATTATAATATTCTGAACACCCTACCACGCACAGATGCCCCTAATTACTTTATAATACAAATCACTAAATAAAAATAATAATTTACTGTCCGACGACGGAAGCAAGGTCCCTGGAAGCTGTTACGCATGCGCGAGAAAGGCTAATCTACTTAGAAAATAGGGGAAAACGTCATATTTTCGGATGTGTTTGTTTGTGAAATACGGAATGTATTTCAGACTGCTTTTTGTCCGCAATTTTAAAGTTATTTTTTAAAACTTTATTTTTGATCGAATATGTGAATAATAATTTCAAAATAATAAAAAGAAAGAAGCAAATCTATTTAAAAAATAGGAGTTTTATAGGAGTGGATATTTTCGGGATATTCTCTTTAGGGATTGCGAAAGTGGAACAATAACATTTCCTTCTAGTGCTTCTTTATCACACAATTTAATTACATTGTGTATTATACGTTTACAATCACTACGGAACGACTTATTCCGAGCAGTTGTGTTAGGTAAAGGATCCATTAATTTTAATATAATAATCAAAATAATAGACGAGGAAAAAGCAAGCAAGCGCAGTTAGTAACCGATTCTAAAGAATGTCGAGAGACTACGAGACTTTTCCTCCTCCTTGCTCAGCAGCCTTACCTACAGCGTGAATAGAATCGTCTTGGCACTATGCCAACCGTGGTTCTTTGTACTGTGGTCGGACTGTAATGTTTAAACTCTTTTTCTTTACAAAATGTTCCTTATCATCAAACACGCATTCTCCTCAAACTTTTCTCTTAAATGGGTGATAGACATTTGTTAATCACATTTGTATTCCCCAGACACTTTATTCAGCTATATTCAGTTCATAATATGAATTACTTATAATGAAATAAATAAAACAATGATTGAATGTCCTTCATCTTATAAAAATTTCCATGTAAGGAAACAAGCGGTCTCCTCGTCTTTTCTCTGAATCGATTTTAAATATTAGTTAATTGAGAATAACTAAAGCACATTACTGGGCCCAAACTCAACCTAATCAGTTCATAATACGAATAACTTAAATGAAGCAAATAAATAAAATTAATTTAATGTCCATGCTCAATCTCTTTGAAATACACAAAGAATGGTGTACCAAAACGCCTATTTGTAAGACTACGGACCCTGCTGTACCAGTGGCGGCTCTACATAGAGACGAAATAAGCGGCGCCTAGGGCCTCGCACGGCTGAAATGAACTAAAGTGCATATTTACATGCATATTCTTGTTATGAGTTTAAATTATTCTAGAATGATAGTCTTCGCAAGTCACAGGTCTTTTTTAACGTTCTATAATATCAATGAGAATGCCCAAAATTAGTGACAACTCATTTGTCATGCTCACTTTTAATTGCCCTAATAACATAGCATTCAGTCCAAAGTTTTTTTTTTCTTGAAGAATACCAGATTCCTGATTGCTTTCTAGCAAATAATATAGATATGTTCATGCAGGGCTGCCCAGAGACTTTAGGGGGCCTGGGGCAAACTTCTGTTGGGGGTCCCAAGAAAAATAAAAAATAGAGAGAGACGAAAACACACATTCAAATTAAGTTACTCAAATTTTTTTTACACGAATGATTAACATAATTATTATATTTCATTGCACTGCTCTTTTGTTATATTCTCCAATAAATATGACATATTCCATCCATGAAGCTTTTTTGCTATATATTTTAGTAGTTAGTATTGTTTTCAATTTATTAGAGAGAATGTAATTTTATAGCAGTTAGGACTAAACAGTTATAATTTTCATTAAAACTAAATCTCGTATTTTTTAGAAGACTATTTTGGAGTTTGAGAAAGCTAATTAATCGAATAATTTTTTTAAATTTTTTGGCGGCCCCTTTTTTTAATTTTGAAGTATTTTTAATTTTGAAGTATGGTACAAGTTTCAGAATTTTCTTTTGGGTGAAATCTAATAAATTAATTTAAAAAAAAATCATTTTTGGGGGCCTTCCCCCCCGCTATTTTTCGCCTCTCCATAGAGGCTTCGCTATCCTCTCGTTATGTAGTTGTACGACCCTGATGAGGGCCTTTTTATTTTCGTTTCCTCCTGACTTCTAAAAAATAAATTATTAAATATAGAAACATTAATTAACTACTCCAACTTAAATTAATTTAACTAACTGCTACTACTCTGAGCCAACTTAAAATTCTAGTTATCTAAAATACCTACTCTCTCTCCCCTTAAGTTAACCTTAAAGTTATGATTTATTAACTTAATACTTCTCTCTTCCTTATTACTTATTTTACTGAGCACAGATATCTTGACACCATTAACTTGCTTACTGGAGGTAAAGTCCAATCGGACCAGGGAACTCCATTTTATACCCCAATTAGCCGGATCATTTTTGGGGGCCCTTCAGCAGTTCGTGTCTCAGTTGCCCCCCTCCCCCTCCCCTTCTCTGGGCGGCCCTGTGTTGATGTTCCAAGTATTAATAATATTGTTTTTATTTTTTAAATATTCATCTAGGAAATATTAAAACAAATCTTTTGTCATATTAAATACACACTGATATAAACATTACTTTTAATTTGTAGACCTGTCTTATTTTACACAAAATAATTTGAGTGGACTCTCAAAAATGTTTTCCTAGGGCCTCGCAAACCGTAGATGCGCAACTGAATTGCACTGACTATTTTTCAGTACCTTCGAGTAGTGGGAACTACAGTAAATGGACAGGGCTCTCCATCGGTAGGATGATATAGCAATGTATAAAACTTCAGTGATCGGTAAAAACAGAAAATAGGAAGGAAAATAGAAAGTGGGGTAACAAAAAAAGCTCCGATAGTTCAAGAAAAAGTAAAACAGAAAAGCCCGGCTAAGTGTACCGTTCTCGGTGATTCAAGAAAGGAAATACTCGGGATAAATCTGAGTGGAAACATTACTGTAGATTGAAAACACAAGTGTGAGATGCAGAACGTTTTACGATTCATGTCATCACTGTGAGGAATTGCCATTTCATAATTTACCCATACCGACAGCTAAATAGGGTTTCTAGGGAAGTTTTTAGAATTTTTAAGTATATTGCTCACAAATGTGAAGTAACGATGCAGAATTACGAATACAAAATAACTATTTAAAAAAAAAATGGTAGTGGAGGTTGGACTTAGCTCAATAGGCTCAATAGGATAAGTATTATAACTACGTTACATGGGCCACAACCGCCAACGTAAAAATACTTAAAGGGAAGAAACAGTAAAAAAAATAGTTATAGATAACCACATACAAATAAAGTTTTAAGACTGTAAAAAATTACAGGAAAGGCCTTCAGAGAACCAATTGCCTATCAGGGCTATATAGCAATGCATAAAACGTCAGTGATCAGTAAAAAATGAAAGTAGGAAGGAAAATACAATGAGGGGGTATAAAAGAGCTTCGATAGCTCAAGTAAAAGTAAAACATGGGGAAAAATAAAAGAATTTAGATGGAGCAAGAACTTGGTCACGTGGACCAAAGGGAAATGACTATCAATAAAGAGTGAAGTTTGGGAAGTGAAACTGATCAGATCCAAGAGCGGTTAATTATCGGTAACGAAGGAGTACTTGTTCCTATCTTGTTGTAACGTAAACGTAATCTCATTTTAGAGACAAAAATTTATTTAAAACGTATATCTTTACATTTATTCGTAATGCTATTGACATGAACAACGTATAATATAACTCGTAGCCATGAAGCTAAAGATAGATCTGTAGCTACATTATGAAGCTACAGAAGGAGGGGAAGCTAGTGTTAAAAATGTGTCTCCGATTTGGTCGCCACCACTAGATGGCTCGCGCGCTTGATCTGTTGCCGCTATAACACGGAAACCATACGCTTTAATATGGATTTTTCGTATTTTTCAAAAGAAATAAGTTTTTTTTTAAAGTGCATTTTTAATATGAATTTATTTATTCAACTTAGCAATTGTTTATCTTCATTCAAAATGTTTATTTGAACTGCCTTTTTTGCTAAACTTCATTAAAATTCTTAAGGGGAGATCTCCTTTGCATGCACAAAAATACACTGATTTTACTACCAAGCTTAATGTGTTGTTAAACAGTTAATTTGTAATTAATTTGAACCAATTTTTAAAGGTGAATTGTACAAAGTTTTATCTATTAGAAAAAAAAAACAGAATTGTTGGGAGATTATTATAAAATATTTTAAGAAACAAATGTTTTATGAATAGTGAATCTTAGATCAATGCAATGTGCAGAGTATTTTTTAAAACTAAAAGAGATTTATATTAAATTATTTGTATATATTTTATCCATAGGTTATAATTTAATCTGCACCTAAAATAGTTACCATATTTCGCATAAAAATATTTTTTCAGGCAAATGTATTGTAATGTACAAAAAAATATAAATTTTTAAAAAAAATTTCTGCAAAAAAATACCTTAATTTAGGTAGAGATTGTAGAAACATGTAAGATATACATGTATACAAAAAATTTTAGCAATTTGTGATGATTAGTTTTGAAGAAATAGTGCGCACAACTTTCAAAATAACAGTTTTTAGAAAAAGCAATTTAAAGTTTAAATTTTCTATAAATTACTTTACTATTAGCTTTATACATTCGGCCATAAATTTGGTTCTAATTGTAGTATCGACTTCAATTTTTTTTCATAAGATTCCTTATATTCCATTCTTCAAAATTAAATCATAATAAAAAAATTGAGTTTTTTGAAGGTTTAAGGTGATCTCCCTCCTTAAAGGGGGAGTGGTCACATTTACGTACCTTTAAAAGTATCATTTTTAGACCTATGCTGGATTGTATGTACTACTCATGATTTTTGCTTGATTTACAAGAAATTTTTTGAGTAACTGCCTATAATACTGTTTATTATATATGCAATATTTCAAGGTAATTAATAAAAAAATAAAATAATTTTTTATGCATAAAAAGTTAATATTTTTTTAAAATCGAGCATTTTGCAGTCAACTACTGTGCGCATTCTATCAAAATAAATTATTAAGTTACATTAATAATTGCTTACTATATGTGATTACAACACTTTAGACAACAAAATCCACCAAAATTTTTTAACCTTAATATTAATTTTTTTAAGAATTTTTTATAAGCTTTTACTCAGTCATTTTTGAAATTTCTAATTAAAAATAGCACGTACTAAAATGTTTTAATATATATTAGAATAATGTTTCTTTATATTTTTGCCTGAAGCATTGTAATCACATATAGTTAAAAATTATTAATGTAACTTAATAATTTATTTTGACAGAATGCGCACAGTAGTTGACTGCAAAATGCTCGATTTTAAAAAAAAATATTCACTTTTTATGCATAAAAAGTCATTTTTATTAATTACCTTGAAAAATTGGATCTATAATAAACAATATTATAGGCAGTTACTCAAAAAATTTCATGTAAATCAAGTAAAAATCATGAGTAGTACATACAATCGAACATAGGTCTAAAAAGGATACTTTTAAAGGTACGTAAAAGTGACCACGCCCCTTAAGAGAAATGAGTAATTAATGATCCATTATTTTCTACAGCGAGCTAGTTACACAAAGTATGGGTTTTATTGTACTCACAGTAAAAAGATCGGAAAATATTAATTTTTTTTTTTTACTTATACACAACAGATTTTGCATAAGCATTTATAGTGACAACATTTTTTATCATACAACGAAAACTTATTTACTTATCAAAACTAACTTAACAGTAATTAAATTCTATATTAAGGTTTCAGCATATTCACCAGTTTTATGAAGTTTTCATAGTGGAAATATTTTATTTCTGTGAACAATTTAAAAAATAATGATGGCTTTAGCTCAGACGTATATTTAATTTGCCATAACCACAAAATATGTTGAATATAAGAAAAGTATTTCATAATTATAAAGAATTGAAACTAACAACATACACTATTAATACATTAATATAAAATAAAAAATTAATGCTTGATATACAATTTACTATAGATAAATTTGAACAAAAAATTATACATGACAGGTTTTACAGATATTTATAACATTATTTATTGATATTCAATTCAAAAGTAATATAAAATAAAAGCTTAAATTTAATAATAAATGTGATTTATAATTTTGACTGTTTTCTTAATTTTTTACCTTTAGCACAGAGTTGAGAATTTTTATTTTCTTGTTTGCATATAAAATACATGCGCGGAATTAGAAAAAAGTTGACAACATTTTGAATTAAATTAATGTTATGTTGCTCATTGCAACCTATTTCTGGCTTAAGAGGACCAGTATAAATTTCTTTTATCACTTAAACAATAAATTTATTATTTATTTATTAATTATTTTTTTATTATTTATTTATTATTATTTATTTTTAATTAATTTACTTTGATCAGTATTGCTGTTTATAATGGTAAGTTTTGAATGCATTGGTCACATTTAGAAAATCTACTGATCTTCCTAACAACATAACCAGTGTGACGAATTAAAATAATTCTCACAATTAAAATATACGCAGCACATGGCTGGAATATGTCGCAACTGACCGACACGCCCCCCCTTTAACGTATAACAGGTGACAGCGAGCTGGAACGAAAGGAACACAAAGCGGTGGGAAAAACGTGACATCTTGGCGGAACAGAAATTCGCCACGGTGCTCCAGATTAATGACGCGACCACCATGAAATCACTAGAATTTTAACCTTGCCTGCCAGCAAATCGAAAAGTCTAGAATGACATCACGATTAGCAGAGCCAATAGGAGACGAGTTCTCTGGACGGAGCGAGAGAGTCCAAAATTAGACGGGGCGAGAAAAAGTTAGTTAGCGACCGGCTAAGCTGTGGTAGACTCCTCCGACCATCCAGAGTCGAAAGAAAACGGCTATACGCGGACTTGCGTAGTCGGCGGCTTATTTCTCACGAAGAGAACTTTTAGCTTCGGCTAGGAAGCTTGGGTACAGTTCAACGAAATCATCAGTCCGGATCATCCTGATTCTATAAAGTGCCTCGCAGTCATCCGCCCTGCAGGGAGTGAAAATCGAGGGACTTGCTCTAATTTCAACGAACTATTCGATGATATTGAATTAGCGAAACTCCAAGTGGTAACTCCTCCTAACGGACTCAGTCGTCATTTTAGAGGACTTTCATTAACTGTATAACGGATCTTCAATCTCCAAATTTTCTCCTCCGAATTGAAATAAATTCGTCGATTTTAATTTATTTGGCTGTGATTTTTTGTTGAGTCGATTGCTACCTCGATCAACGCGTTACACCAGCAACATAATTTATAATGAAATCTGGCCACTGGAACAACCAGGTGAAAAACATGTTGGCATATCTGTGCACAGAATAAATTTAAAAATTTGTAAAACAATTTTCTAAAACACGTGTCCATATAACTCAATGAAAACTGGGAACCAGAGGAACATGTCGCGCCATCTGCCGGTGAGCGACCATAATCGGTCCATTTTTCGAGGAATTCCCCATTAAAGCTTACGCTCCTTCTGTAGCTTCATGAGCTACATGCTCGTAGCAAAATACCAAAAACATGCCATGCCGTCAGAGTGTGCTGCCATTCGTCGTCTAAAAGTACTCATAACACAAGCTCAATCATAACCATGGAGTCACAACATACTCCCTTTGATTATATGTCTTATAATCAAACAAAAAATACAGAACTTGTTACAAACGTACTAATTCGAATAAATATCACAATAAAATGGCATTCTTTTTTTTTCTCATATTCAAATTAATATTAAACAGTAAACTAATAAAACAATAACACGAGCACACTTATAGAAAAATTACAAATATGCATTACAAGAAAAGTTAATAATGTTCATTAAGAGAGTTCTTTTAACTAATTTTTTTAAGTGTCACAATATCTAGTTGGGAGTTTTACAACTCTTCCTCTTTTTGTGGTTTTGTTCTTCTCTCTAATATCAAGACACACACATCGTCTGGACTGATATCATCACCTGAAAGTTGGTTCTTTTAAGCCTTAGTAAATGATACTCTTTTTTTGCTATTATTAAACAAAATGCATATATTTATGTTGAATATACCGTAATTAAGTAAATAAACCTACGTTTCTATTAATATTTTTTTTTTTTTTTTGCTGCCCACCTATAGTTAAACCTTGTTTGTTTGGCCCAAGGTAGCCTTTGAGTTTGACACCCCTGCTGTAGATTGAAAACACAAGGATAAGGCCCGCCGCAAATTGAACCCAAAGCACGCACAGCCTTAGTAGATGATCTGATATCCTTTTCATCTTGATGCAACTCTAGAGTCTAGAGACGTTGAAGCGGTCGAATAACATTACCATTAGCGACTCTTAATTTCGCTACTCTCTGAATTCTATCTCTGCCCGGAAAGAGTTCAAGAATTCTGGCAATAGGCCAGTGAATTCTTTTCAGATTGTCTGAACTGATCAACACTATATTTCCCGGGACAAACTTATTCCTCTTTGTAGCTAAATGTGGATTTCGAACAAGCTCTTCGAGACATTCTTCTTTAAATCGTTGTCTCAACCTTTCTCTTAATGATTGTAGATATCGAGCACGTTTTAGCAAATATTTTGAATCAACAATATCCAGACCTGTAGTATCCCCTTCTCGTATATCTTGGATAAAATGAGAAGGTGATAAAGGCTTTAACTTGTTCGGGTCATCTGATAGGCATGTTAGAGGAAGATTGTTTATTGTACATTCAATGTCACATAGTAAGGAGACCATTTCTTCATAATTCAAACTAGCTCATCTAAGGCTTCTCCTAAGTAGCTCTTTCACGGATCTGACCATACGCTCCCACCATCCACCATACCATGATGCATCTGGAGGATTGAAATGCCATTTGATTTGAAAGGAAAAAACTCAGGGTAAATCTGAGTGGAAACATTACTGTAGATCAGGGGTGTCAAACTCGCGGCCCGCGATGAACATTTTTGCGGCCCGGCCAATATATTAGCACACAATAATATATAATAAAATAACCGACGCAGAATTATAATAAGATAGGAAGAATTCGCTAAATGTTTTTTTAATGATACTCTTTTTTTGCTATTATTAAACAAAATGCATATATTTATGTTGAATATACCGTAATTAAGTAAATAAACCTACGTTTCTATTAATATTGTTGTTTTTTTTTTTTTGCTGCCCACCTATAGTTAAACCTTGTTTGTTTGGCCCAAGGTAGCCTTTGAGTTTGACACCCCTGCTGTAGATTGAAAACACAAGGATAAGGCCCGCCGCAAATTGAACCCAAAGCACGCACAGCCTACGCTAGGCCCCACCTCCTTCTCGCTTGGGTCGGGGCACCGCAAATTGAACCCAGCACAGGCATCCACGCCAGCCTAGCACGATGACGTCCGAGGTTGAACTTCTCATGGATTTGGAATCGGAATCACAGAATGAAGAACTAATATTATTATATTCTATAGTTAGGAGCAGGAAAAGTAAAAGAAATGCATATTTAGCTGGCAGAAATATCCATGGGGAGTTTAAACTGTCATACATACATGTATCAATAATTTAAAAATTATTGATACATACTTCTATACAATAGTTTAATGTACAAGACAATCTAATGTTGACACAATTAAAAAAGTACAATACATCACAATTTAAACCACAGATTTATTCAAAGAATATGTAACTTTGATATCTAGTATAAATCATTTTTATACTAGATAAACAATGCAATTGAATAAAATCCAAATTCAAATTCGTATAACTTTGACCAAATCGAATTATAAATTTAGAAAATTAATATTTCTGGAAACCATACAGCTATCATAAGTATGTATCAATGATTTTTAAAATGCAAGATTACATGAAACTCTAAAATGAGTTCTGCATTTACTACAATTCGTATATAAAAATGACAAATAATAAAAATCTATATAATAATGACAAATGACGTTTCTTCATTACCTTATAACTACACATGGGGCCATGTTACACATAAGGCCATGTTACACATACCATGTTACATATGGGGTCATGTTACACAAAGTGCAGCACATAATAAAATGACACTTTCAATGTATGGCTTATGACACAATTAATTTACCAATCAAAATTTTTTTTTGATCGAAGGCCTGTATACACAGCCATATTTCCTGAATTATCTAAAATGGAATTTGGAAACCATACAGCTACCTAGTGAGACAAAAGTTTAGCTGATTAGAAAAGGATCAAATTAGTAAATAAAGTTCAGATGTTTAAAGCTAAAAACTGAAAAGTCAAATTTAGAGAAATACACTAGATGCAAATCTATGAAAGTAACCATTCAGTTGTAATTCATAAATCTTAAATCTAGATATAAACAACATTTTTCAGTATTGAAATGGAACTAAATATGAGATACCAATTCAATTCTGACTTATAATAGGAAGATGATCTTCTTAGATCTGCAGTGCTAAAATGCTTTAAGAGAAAATAATTATAATTAAGTGAGCATAATTTATTTTATATGATAAAAAATTAATTCATAATAAAGACTGATAATTCAGACTTTTTGATTTTGTTGTTTTCTGATGTCGGAGACATGAAATACAGTCCTTAGATCTTTATTAACAATATTTATTAAGACATAAAGAACAGTTAAAAGATAAAATGCACACAGCTCAAGATATGCGCGCACACAGCGACACATTCCCTACGCAGCTCTGGGGAAGAAACGGAGGCGAGGCGGACAGCGCCACTATACGTAGCTGTATTCTTCCGCACAGAAAAATAGTGCCACTCGCTCAAACTCAACACACCCCTCCTGCGAGGGACACATTTTTTCATCAAGTTTAAGAAATTACTACACACTACAAAATTATGACACAAAATACACACATTTACAAAATTACAACACAAAATACATACATATACATAGTTAAGAAATTAATGAAATACTTTTCAGAGAGTAAATTAGCTTGTCTTCATTGACAGCTTTTGTCAGAAAATCCGCTGTAATATATTCAGTCTGTATATAACCCAGTTTAATAATATTGTCCATTAACAAATCTTTCACAAAATGAAAGCGTAAGTTCATGTGTCTTGATTTAGTCGATGATCTGGTACATTTAATCCACTGGATTGCTGCTTGACTGTCTGAATTTAAGGTTACAACATCATTTATAAATTGTTTACATTTCAATTCAGATAATAAATTTACAGTCCAAATAATATCTTTACAAATTTCAGAAATAGAAAATAACTCTGCTTCACATGTAGAAAGACTAACACTTTTTTGCTTATTACATTTCCATGACACAAGTGAATTACCTAATAAGATTACACCACCTGAAAATGACTTACCATTTTCAGCATTTCCCCAACTTGCATCTGAACTAGCATTCAAAAAACCAAAATCGTTGCTATAAAACAATACTTTGTCTTTAGTACCTTTTAAATACCTTAATACTCTTTTTGCGATAAGATAATGTCTCTTTTCCGGTTTATGATTAAACTGAGATAGATATGTTGTTACAAATGATATATCAGGACGCGTTCTATTAGCTAAATACAATAATTCACCAATTAATTCTTGATACATAGTTACATCAATTAAATCATTTGTAAGTGGAAAACTTTTATCTTCTCCTTTAACAATGAGGAATTTGCACATGTGGGGAAAATGCTCATTTCTATTTTTTATTAACAGATTGGTTATCAAATTGTTCGAAAACATCAATTAAAACGTATATATAGATCTAAATAATAAGAATTTTAAATTTAAAATAAGCGAAAAGTGTTGAAAAATCATGTGACCTCAAAACGCTACGTGATTGGTTCTGACGTCACTATGCACCATGCTTCAATGTTTACATTTGTCTAGCGCGAGATTCTACGTTTCCTCCTCTTAAACTAACATTTTAAAATCATATTTTTTTTCTAATTTGGTTAAATTTTTCTAATTTTAGTTTGTGGCTATTGTTTATTCCCCCTTTTTTTTAAATTATATTCTATCATCGTCTTTATTCTTAGTTTTATTTCTGTTTTGTTTACCATGGCGTTATTACCCGGTTTTGCAAAAGGGCAATCTGACAACCTGCCTAAAATAGATTCATTTGCAGTGTTTTCCTTTTTGGGAAATAATCCAAGTTTTATGGGAGCAGAAATACGAGGATTTAAAGTTCAGAGGGATGTATATATTTGTTTGCATTTATTATTCTAGTTATGTAATGTAGATTGTAGAACGCTGACATGCGTTGTACTTTACACAAACTTTAAAGTTACACATTGTTTATGCATATTATTAAATTAATACTCTAAAAGTTTAATAAACAGCTTCTATTATTATTCATTCATAGTACATGTTTAATTTTGTAGAATTAATTAGCTCTGCAACATTACAAGTAGTGCCTGTTATAGGATATTTAGTATTTTTAATTGTGTATTAAAAAGTTGACAGAAATTAAAAACACTACCAAATTTACGAATGTGTTCAGTGTTCTGCATTCATATCATAGAAATATGTGTATTTTAAATAGTAAAGGAATTATAATAAATCTGAACTATGCATGATAATTAAACTTTTGACTAATCACATACTAAGTGGTGCAAAGAAACAAATGTTTACTACTCATAATAATTTTAAACAATCCTCTAACTCCATAATTTTGTGTTTTAAAAACACATTTTTAAATTAATGCTTTAGTACTTAGAAAGTTACTTTTACTTAGATTTGGACGATAAGGCTATGGAGATAATGCTGTAGGATATGTTCAGGTAAAAAGGGATGGAGACATCTGTACAGTCAATGCAAGGGTGACACCAGAACATAATGTCACAAAAAAGACTTACAGTGTGGAACTCAAGTTGAATGAAAAGGAAGAAAATGTCCTTTCCGTCCAATGCAATGATTGTGCAGTATCTTTGGATGAGTTCCTTTATGTATTATATTTAATTTTATCTAAAAGTTTTAATGATAGTGTGTTTGGGGTAGATACAATAGACCATCCATGGTTAGCTTTCCCCGCTTTAAGTAATTTATAAATAATTAGAAATACTTCAGCAGTTATAAAAAAATCTTTTTAATACAATACTTTATACATTTTATGTAAAAAAACTAGCACCCAAAACTAGTGTAAAAAGATTAATTAAAAATAAACTTACAAAATAATTAATATATTTTATGCTTTTGTCACATTTTGCACACAAATTGTATTTATTTTAAAATTTCATCACCTACCCCCAACCCAGCATCTGGTGAATTCCATTGTAACGGACGAAACATTCACACACAAAATAAATAATAAAAAGATTATGAGATGCATATTAATGCTTCAAAATAGGAGAGTATTATTTTTTCCTGATAAAACCAATTCCTGATAAAAACTAAAGATAAACTTGACAGGTTTCAAAATTTATTTCTGGTGTATTTAAGCTGAAAAAAAAATCTTTAATGTAACGGATGCTACATAAAATGGAACATCATTTGTACTATAGCATCATAAGATAAAAAAATCTGTGAATCTATTATGTCAATTTGTTCAAAAATTTAAAAAATAACATCACAAGACATGCCTGTAATTTATCAGAACCTTGACATAAAAAATCAGTCATTTTTTTCTGTAATAAAAAATATAAAAACTATTTGTAACAGATGTTACATATAATACATGATGCTGCAACTGTACCCTTAACTAGGCTATTTATATTCAAAACAGTCACAAACATGCATTTATTTTACTTTTATAGTTTTTACATTAATATTAAATTTACTCCAATTAAATTCAGTGGCATAATTTACGTAAGTAATAAGGTATAAAAATGATAATTTTACTAGCTAAAAAAACTTACAAATAGATATTTTCCCATTACATCCCCTGCAAAACAAACTTAATGTAAGGAAAAAGCAATAGTACGTTCTAGTTCTAGAGGTCATAAGCTTTCCAATGATATATAACACTTAATAATTTGTTTAAAATGATTTTCTTTCGTAATGGTTTCATGTTAGGTGGAATTCACCATCTGGATAATATAACTCATAACAAAACTCGTTGTGTTTACAAATATATTTAAATATTTATTTAAGTGGAAAATGTCAAAACTTGTATTTTAAATTCATATTTGCTGCAATGATTTGGCAAGTCATCTGTATCACATTAAAACTCACAATTATAGCTAAATTAAAAAATTATTGAATGAGGATTTTTTTTTTCGTCGCGTTTCATTGCAACTGTCCATGATTTCCTTTTGACATAATCTGTTGGAACACTAAAAAAAAGCTTTCCAGGTGTATTTACCGTTGTGCTTGTGCAGCAAGGTACTATACAATATTTAAAATTTTCTGTAACACACTTTGACATCTTAAAAATAAAGAAAAAACACTAGATATCAAACTCAAACTACGCAACACAATCCAAACACCGAAGTAAACAAATTCGCCATAGTGCATTGTGACGTCACATGTATCCGCGTAGGAAAAGTAGCGTTTTTGAGACGAAGTAAATAGTGCGCGTTTAAAAACAAATTATGTTAACTTTTAGAGTTCTAAAACTAAAAAAAAAAGATGCTTTCGATCATATTTTTCTATTTTCTATATCATAAATGTAAAATAAAAAAACGTGCAAATTCCTCATTGGAGATTTTACTGATTTACAATTTTCTAACTTATGTTTAAGCAAAAGTGACTCAATATATTCAATTTGTGATAAACTTACACCATTTTCATGTTTATTAATTTCCATACCTAAGAATTTAGAATTCTTATTCTCTTGAAATTCAAATACACTTTTAATTTTAGAAACAATCTCGTGATACATTTCATTATTATTACAAAAAATAGCAATATCATCAACATACATACTTAATATAAAAAGATTTGTACCATCATGTTTAGTAAATACACAATTATCAGAAGCCAACTGTACCAAACCTATTTTTTCCAATTCAGATTTTATTTTCATGTACCAATTCCTGCCCGATTGTGGTAAACCGTAAATACTCTTTTTTAATCTACAAACTTTTCCATCCCCAATTAATTTTTCAAAACCAGGTGGAGGTGACATGTATACTGTTTCCTCTAAATCACTATACAAATACGCAGTTTTTACGTCAAAAAATTTAACTATCAAATTTAATTTCGCTGAAAGCGCAAGTAATAATCGAAAAGATTCTATGTTTACAACAGGTGAATAAGACTCTAAATAATCCTTATTTTTTATTTGATTGTATCCAGCAGCTACAAGTCGCGCTTTATATTTTATTTTATTGGAATCGCTCTCCTTCAAAGTGTAGACCCATTTACTTTTTATTATTTTTTCCTTTAGAGGTTTTTCTACTATTTCCCATACTTTATGATGATTCAACGAATCTAGTTCATTTTTCATTGCTGACTCCCAATCGCGCCAATTTACACTATTTTTTGCCTCCAAAAAAGTATTTGGTATATCATCAGTTAGATTTGCTGACATTTGTTTATATTTTAGCCGTTTAGAGCGTCGGAGTTGCGGTTCGTGTTGACAGTTTTCACTGTATATTTCCTCATCGGAGGGTTGCTTTACCTCCTGCATTGAGACTGGCTGTCTCTTATCTAGGTCACTGCTATCAACAAAAATCTCAAACTCCGCCATTTTGTTTTTTGAACTAGTATACTCTAAATAAGTGCTACCTTTTAAATTTTCATTGAATCGAACTGATCGTTCTTCAATAATTTTATTACTTTTTAAGTCATAAATACGGTATCCTCGGCGTTCTATAGCATAACCTAACATTATCCCCCGTTTTCCTGGAACATCAAATTTATTATTACGCATTATTTTCGGAATGTGAAAATAAGCCACACAGCCAAACTTTCTAAGATAATTTAGTTTGGGTTTTTTGCCTGTCCAGATTTCGAGAGGAATTTTTTCTTTTCCTTTACGTGGCGTCAAATTGGAAATTCTTGTACTACAATTAATAGCCTCAGCCCAGAATTTTAAAGGAAGTTGACTTTCATATAATAAAGCTCTAGCTCTATCTAATAAAACTCGATTAGCTCTCTCAGCTTTACCATTGCTTTCACTGTTGTATGGTACAGTTTTTTTCCCTAAATATGCCTGAATTAGCAAGAAAATTATCAAATTGCTCATTTACAAACTCTAGGCCATTATCGGTCCTTAACTTTTTAATTTTCTTACCCGTAAGATTTTCATATTTAGCTTTAAATTTCAAAAATACATTAAATACTTCACTTTTAGTTTTTAAGAAATATGTAAAATACATCCCAGAAAAATCGTCCACTAATATCATAAAATATTTCGAACCGCCAATTGATTCCGTTTGAACCGGACCGCAAAGATCTGCATGAATTAATTCAAGAATTGCAGAACTTTGCTCAATATCAATATTTGGATGATTTTTCCGTGTAATTTTACTTATATCACAAGTTTCACAGACAAAATTCTTTACATCATTAATATCAATATATTCCTTCATTTTAATCATATATTTAGGATTTAAATGACACAACCTATTATGCCAAAGCTCATAACTTTTAGTAGAATTTTCATTAACAATACAACATTCAGAATTATAAAAAGGTTCTAAATACACTTCAAGTCTGTTATCATTTTTAAACGCTTTGGTAAGTAACTTATTATGTTTATCAAAAATCAAAACACAATTATGATTTGAAACAATTTTACATCCCTTATTCATTAACGAGGTTACTGATAACAGATTATATCTTAAATCAGGAACATAATTTACATTACTGATAGTTAAAGTTATAGGCTTAGAATTCTTATTTATAGTATTAGCTTTAACAGTACCTGTTCCTTGAGAATAAATCACTGAGTTTTTACCTGCTTGGTGGATGTCCTTAATTTCTGGTATTATTTCCTCAAACCAGAAAGAATTTTTGGCCATATGACAAGAAGCCCCACTATCTAGTAGCCAAACTTGATCATGCTCATCATCTTGAGCAGAAACCGTAAGCGCAGACCTGGGATGTTGATCACCCGATGAATAATGCGCATTTGGTGAACTCCTCTTTTTTTCTTTATTATTTCTTGTGTTGAAGTAACAATTTTTAGCTAAGTGACCAGGGCGTCTGCATATGTAGCAGTTTCTATTATTAAAATTCTTCTTCTTCTTCGAAATGAATGCCTCTGCGTTTCCTTCACTGCCTCTTCCGTTTTGGGAATTCGTCGCTTCTTCTTCACGTAGAATTTCTAATACTTCATCCATTGATTTGTCCCTTTGGGTCTTCAAAATGTCACGCACACGGATAAATTTGCCTTTCAGGCCTCGAACAGTGTAAAAAACTAATTCCCGTGGTGTAACTTCTAATCCGAGAGAAAGACACTTAGTCAATATCCCTCTTGCTCTGGCAATATAGTTGTTCGCAGATTCATTCGAAGTCATTTCCAGATTTTTTAATTCGTTTCCTGCATCTATTTTTCGATCTTCAGCTTGCCCCATGAATGTTGACTTTATTTTCTCCCACAGAGTTGTTGCATTTACTTCCGTGGCGAACTGCAGCGCCTGCTCGTCTGACATAGCGAGCTGCATGTAAGCTACTGCGTCAGCATTCTTTTGATCCCATTTTTCAGATTTCTTTTGATCCAAATTTTCTGGTTTCACACAGGAAATAACAGTATCTAGACGTTTTAATGACAGAGCTGCTTTCATTTTTAAACACCAGATGAAATAATTTTCTCCAGTCAGTTCTGGAACGTTAAGTTTCTCCATTTTCGATTTGTGCTTCGGCAGTTTCGATTTCAGCAGCCTCTTTAAATACAATTAATCATAACCAAACTCTGCTACCAATTTGTTGTTTTCTGATGTCGGAGACATGAAATACAGTCCTTAGATCTTTATTAACAATATTTATTAAGACATAAAGAACAGTTAAAAGATAAAATGCACACAGCTCAAGATATGCGCGCACACAGCGACACATTCCCTACGCAGCTCTGGGGAAGAAACGGAGGCGAGGCGGACAGCGCCACTATACGTAGCTGTATTCTTCCGCACAGAAAAATAGTGCCACTCGCTCAAACTCAACAGATTTCTACACCATGGGAGGATTACAGCACAAGGCATGTTATACTTTTCTACTTGTATTAAAGGGGATATCTACTTTCAGCCTATTTTCCTCCGAAAAACTAATACTAAGTAAGCACCATTTTTTCAAAAAATAAATACCAATGAAATATTGAAACATAAATCAGATATCTCAGTTTAATACATTTAAACAATAAACAAAATAACAATAATAATATATACAAACAACTGCAATAATTTTTACAGTATATAATACTTTAATAAATGGCATTAAATTTATGAATTACATCTGTTTAAGAACAAAATGAGTGTTCATCCAAAAAGCATAATTTTTTTGTACATTCTTTGAACTAAAAGCTTTTGTAAACCAAACAACTTAGTCACAGCACTGAACACATATCATAGCCATTTCTCATTGAATCTAAAACATAAAATCTTAATTATGTTGATAACCGTTGTAAAAAAAGAATGAAAAGTTACCAAATACATATTTTTCAAATATTAAAATTCAACAATAAATTTTAGATGTTACAATCTTAACCTATTAAACATTTAGAAGCATTACATAGAACTACTTGATTAAAAAATAACGTGGTTTCTCAAATGAGCCAGTGGTATCTAAACAAAAACTGCTGTTAACTTAAGTTAACTCTATGTTTGTCTCCCTATGGGCACCCTACAACACCGTTTCAACAGAAACTACAAGTGCATATGGACTCACAATAAATCCACTTTTCTGATCGGAAAGAGCATCTTAGTATATCAGAAAGGTATGACATTAAAACACACTACAATCATGTTGAAATTTAACAATGTGTGTTTAAAAACTATACACACTTTCCACGAGACAAATATCATCATCAGAACATTTATTGGAGAAAAAAAAGATGTACGATTTCATATCTGGCATATGGAGGGGAAAAAACCTTACCCGTTTAAAAATGTTTTCCGAAGTGAGCCAGCATATGGTTTCCAGTCTGCTCTAATCCAGAAGTCACGTCGTTTTTCATATTTTGGAAAACGATACATGCCAACATCCAGTGGCGCCGGAAAGGGGGGGCAAGGGAGGGCACTTGCCCCCCCCTAGAAAATTGAATTTTTTTGTTTCTACTTAGCTAGCGCTCGTAAAATATTAGAATTTTCATTTAAAATCATAAAGCCTAACAAAACTGAATACTAAATTGCAACCTCACACTCGTTAACGCAAGCGCGATAAACGTCATTCCATATACGCAGGAGCGATTAATCGCCAATTTCAGGTATGCAAGAGCGTTTAAACGCCAATTCCAGACGTTTGCTTTTGCTATTAAAAAGCAACCCTACACGATGTTTCTTCATCGCGAAAGGGAATCTTGAATCCGATGCATTTGAAACGCGTACACGTTGACGTGTGATAGAGCATAATATAACATAAAAGTTTATTTTTTATAACCGTATATATGTATTTTTAATAATAAAGGTGTAAAAGTTTTAATCTATTTTACTTTGCCCCCCTCTATGTTTGACTCTTCCGGCGCCACTGCCAACATCAGATCCATTTTGGAATCTGTATGTGCATAGCAACACAACTCACTACAATTTAAAAAAATAAGCGATAACATAATGGTAAATAGCTTTGTAAACGAGTTATAGATGCTATTCCGAATGTTTTGCCAGCCAGAGGGCGTTGCTATCGTCTATCCAAATCTGACCCACGGCCCAATAAATCTGTGCGACGATCACAGACCTTCCCACGTTTGGGTTCAATTTGCGGTGCCTCGGTCAAAACTATGCTTCACATTTTCCGCCACGCGTGGGCTGTGAGAGATTTGGGTTCAAATTGCGGCTGGCCTTAGAGGCAGAATGTTTGACGATTTATTCATCATTGCGAGGTTTTGCCATTTCTTAATTTTCCCACAACAGCGGTTTAGGGATTCTAGAAAGGTTAATCTGTTATGAGCCAGTTATAAAAGTGAAAATAAGATGCAGAATTACAAATACAAAATAACTATTTACAAAAAGTGATAGCGGAAATTAGGCTTAGACATGGTACATTAATGAGGCACCAGAGAGCAGGGCTCCGTATCCACGGTATGGATCATTTTTTGTGGCTATATTTCCGTTCTCAGGATTAAAAGAAAAGTGTTGACTTGAAAGTAAAAAATAAATAAAAATAATAATAAATATAAATAATACTAATAATAGCAATAAATAAATAGACCATAGGAACAATTGGCTAACTGTGTTGCCTAGGCCAACGCCTTCAAACACGGATATTTCAGAAGAATGTCAGCGGAGAGCGGAAGTAAATAAATATAAATTGACAACTATTTAATGTGGCAGGTTTAAAAAAATACGGTAGCAGACGATTAAGCAAAAATCAGTAAAGGATAGTCTTGAGGTCGATCCATAAAAAAAACACAGGTCAGAACCAGAAGCGACGGCAAATGTAATTTAGAATTTAGAAGAGGTTGAAGGGGAAGAAGTTAAGAAAGGAGAAGGAGGCCAGGGTGAATTATCAAAGTGGCCTTAGGACGCCTGAAGTCCCAAGGGGACTACAGGCCCCCTGTATTCCCTTGGGTCGTAGTCGGAGAGGTTAGCTATTTCTTCGTTGTCTATTGAATATAATCTATTGTAGAAATTTGTTGCGAGATCTTTAATGTGTTGCCGAATGGGTTCGATTCTCAGATCCTAGTGAAAGAGTGCGTTTTTAAGGTACCAGTTAGGGATGCGACATCGATGTCGATGTTTTCAAAACATCGATGTTTTGATAAAAACATCGATGTTTTAAACATCGATTTATTGAAGCCGATGTTTTTTTAACATCGATGTTTTGTGCTCGATGTTTTACGTTGTCTCGATGTTTTTTTTAATGCCGTAATAAAAAAAAAATTACCACGTAGCATAATTTTCACACTCAGTAAATGTAAGTCTGAATTCTGAAAAGGACGAATACAAAAGGGGGAATGATTCCTTAGCAAACAGACAAATGGCAATTAACAACCAATGAACCAATCAGAGCGCTTGGAATGTTCATGTCACTCCAGAACCTTCCATGGGGTTTTATTTTACAAATAGTATATACACGAGTGCATCCATTTAAGTTTTTGTTTCGTTCTGGTTTTATATAAGTTGACGTTAATATTATTAGTAAGATGCCTCCCAAAAGAACCGTTTGGAAATATTTTTACAAAACCTCTGACAAATTGGCAAAATGCAATATTTGCCATAAGTCCCTTAAAACTTCTGGCAATACCACGAATTTATCTGGACATTTTGAAGGCAAAACATGGCGGTATTTACAACGAGAATTTTGAGTCATCAATGTAGCCCAAAGCAACCAAGTTTTTGTCATTTATGTCTGCCCAATCAGAGAGTAAAATTAAATCACCCCTCCCCCCACGACTAACGGAAATAACATTAATGTTAGAGATTACTAAAACAGTTTTAAAAAATGGATGTTCTAAAACATCGATGTTTAAAAACATCGATGGTTTTTGGGCGATGTTTTATTAGCATCGATGTTTTAATATTGAATATCGATGTTTCAAAACATCGATGTTTTGTTATCGATGTCGCATCACTAGTACCAGTGCGCCTTCCTAATACCGCGGAGTGTTTTGATTTGAATTGCTTGCAATCGCTGGATATGGGTATCAACCGCTGAGCCCCAAACAGGAACGGCGTACAACAGGATGGGATGCAGTACGGTTTTATACAAGAGTAATTTGTCATCTAATCCCATTTGACTGTGGTACAGAAGGTGGGCGATATACTTACGTGCTTTAAGATATTTTCTAATGTTATGTACTTTATTCTTCTTCCACGTCAGTCGACTATCGAGGTAAATTAGAAGGCTAACTTTACAACAAGCAACAATATTTAAATGAAAAAAACTGTCAAAAAATAGTGATAGATACCACATACAAATAAAGAAATAACAAGACCGTAAAAAATTACAGAAAAGGCCTTCAGAGAACCAATTGCCTATCAGGGCTCATTTTGTTAGCACCGAAAGGATTCCTAGCTGAGTCTGATGGATGACGCTGTAGAAGGTGGGAGAAATTAAATCGAGAACGGTGCAAAACTGGAAAATAAAACCAAACAGTTAAGTTAAATAGCAAATTAGCAGAATGTAGACCGGTATAAAAGACTGGGACACCCAAGAACTTTCTCGACCTTTGGATGCACCGTAGGAGGCGCCTTGGGGGAGCATGTTTTTACGTGTTTTTCCCATATACCTTCATATCTCAAAGTAGGAAACGGATAGCCATAAGATTCTTGCTTTAAAATGAAAGGAAGACGAATACCTAAAAATCGGTTTCAATATTTTTCAAAATTCTCCCCCCAAGGGGGGAAGGGGGGCAAAATGTATTTTTTACATATTCCTTCATATCTCAATGAAGGAAATTGATATCCATAAGATTCTTGATTTAAAATGCAACAAACAGGATTAAATGTAACAAACACGATCAATGCCACAATATTTCGACATTCGCTTAGATTTTGTAAAATTTGCTAGAAACAATCCAATAATTTGTATTTTTTATATATTTTTTGAACACCAAATTGATCGTAGGGGAAAAGAGAGAGATCAACCTTTATTAAATGAAGCGTGGAAAGGTGTGTGTGTGTGAATTATAGATATTTCGGTTGTTTGTACATATGCATCTAGAGCTCGGGTTAACCCCATTCATTTTTATTATCCTGGGCAACGCCAGGTAATTCTTTGTTTATGAAACCAGTCCAGGGGTTTACAGGGAAGCCCTCAAACTCCTCGAAGGCCCGGGATCCAGTGGGATATCAAGAAAGAAACATTTTAATGCTGACATCAGCATGAGGGGGGGGGGGGGTGATTATAATATGGTGATGGGTTGTTGAGAAGAGGGGAGGGGTATCGATTGGCATAAAATTGCAAGTTTACATAATATACAAGTAGACCTTATTAAGGGGTGCAACGCCGTGCAACGCCGGTTATATAAAGCTTTTTTTTTTTCCAGTGCGGAGGCACTTGTCGGGAAGACATTCGCCTATAATTCACCGCAGTTTTGCTCGCCATTTTATTACGGGGGCGCCATATAGGCGGACCAGCATTGCCCCCTATGAAGGGACGACACAAACGGGGGCATTTTAGTGGCGCTTCGCCAGGATTCGATCTGAGCACCCTCAGCACCGAAAACCAGCGCGCTGTACCACAAGGCCGCCACGGCCAATATAAAGCTAATATTACTATATAATATCAATTTGGTACATTTACTAACAACTAAATACAAACATTAAACGACTCAATTTTAATCGAGCCCATACTTTTTTTTTTGGTGCGGGGGGGGGGGGACGACTTGTGCTAATTGTGTTTATTTTAATATCTACCTTTACATGTATACACACATATATACATATACTTATATATACACATACATATATATATTTGTCTGTAAATCCTGTCTGTTTAAATTTGTTATTAAGTCATAAAATACTACGAAGATTAGGAAATAGTATAATGATCAGCCATAAGGGCCATAACTATTTTCCTTATGGCTCTTCTACAATAATATTCATTGTGATATGGAGTGTGATATGAGCTTATGTTATCCCAGCTTATTATATAAAGCTTATTGTTATCCCAGATATCAATGTTTGTAGGCAAACATCTGCACATATTATTAAACTGATTGCATACTATTATACAGTGCTCCACCGATTTTTCAGTACCACAAGAGCAAGTGCTACTTTTTCCGTGAAACCTGTTTTGATAACTACCAAACGACCCATGTCCTGTGATTGCTTGGTTTATGTAAAAATCTGCACTTAGCCTGTCAGTTTTAACTCGAGGAAAAATTTCTCTTACTCTAGTTCCAACTGTTGTATTGTTCCACCTATCTTGCGAGACGTGTTCCGCCATTTGAAATAATTTTGCTTTTACTTGGTTTCTAGTCCATTTAATTTCTTTATTTATTACTTCTAATTTAGTTGCTTCTTTTGCAGTCTGATCAACTGCTTTATTTATAACAATTCCAATATGCGCTTTTATCCAATGTAGTGTGACATTAAGTCCCGTAGTTTAAGTAATTTTTTGATGTTATCTACCATCTCCCTTTTAAAACTAAGTGTATTTAACGACTGTAATGAACTATGTGAGTCTGAATATATATCAACTAGCTGAAAACCCATGCTTTGCTACGGAGTACATTCAAATTAAATTCAACGGTCAATGCAATTAATGCCAATATATATATACTAGCCGGGCTTCGCTTGTCTAGCCGGTCGGTTTAGGGACCCGCTCCCTTCAGCAATCATTGTCAGAGAATTGAAACACTGAAAAACATCGAATAAAGGTATTTAAATATTTTGGTACAACAATAAATAGCGCAAAGACTATGTATGTGTCACACTCGATATAGCGCATACTGTATCACTCTCGTGGCGCCATCTAACGGACCTTAGCGCAAATAGAACCAAATATTGCACAAAAAATTGAATCAAATTTTCTCTAGAATAAAATTTAAAATTATGGCTTCGAGGTGCACGTACTCATCGTCTGCACTACCTGTGTGACGAATTTCATGGCTGTAAGTGACATAGATTCGTCTCGAGGCAGCACACACATAAACA
Source organism: Dolomedes plantarius (assembly GCA_907164885.2). Lineage (NCBI taxonomy): Eukaryota > Metazoa > Arthropoda > Arachnida > Araneae > Dolomedidae > Dolomedes > Dolomedes plantarius. The sequence goes on along the minus strand of OU015499.1, from coordinate 24,297,294 downwards.
CACACACAAACTCTTCCTTTTATTAATATAGATTGCTTTATGACCTTGTCCAATAGCATCTTCAATAGACAATTGTATTGCATACAGTTCGGCACTAAAGGAACTCGCATTATCAGATAGCCTTTGTTTTATTTCCAGTACTTTTAAATCCTTTATATATTTATTAATACCTGCACCAATTTTTCCATTCATGCGGGAGCGATAGTTCAAGTAAAAGTAAAATATGGAAAAAAAAAATTAAGACGGAGTGAAACTCCAAGCAAGAACTTGGTCACGTGGACCAAAGGGAAATGACTAGCAATAAAGAGGGAAAAGTGAAACTGATCAGATCCTGGAGCGGTTTCAGGAATGAATCAGAAAGCGAGAAGACGAACAAAAGACAGGACAAACAATTAAAAATTACGAACAAGAATGGCACAGGGTCGTTTCTTCTTAGCTGGGTCAGCACGGGCGTAATCGGAAAGATTTTTAATAAGATCATTGGGTAAATTTTCATGAAAGTTAATAGCAAGATTTTTGAAGATAATTTTGAATAGCGGAGAGATTTATCTCCCTATAAATGTCAACATTGCGAAAATACCATGGAGAGTTAGTGATTTGCCGAATAGTCATGTTTTGAACAACAGCCAGAATTTTAATGCTGGAATCCGCTGCATACGACCAAACTGGTCCAGCATACGTAAGTAAGGGTCTGAAGAAGGATTTATAAATGAGCATTTTGTTACTAAAGTTCAATTTACTATTTTGGGCAATTAAGGGGACAGTGGACATTCAAAATTATGACATTTGTCCAAAAATTAGATTTTTAAAATTTTATTGAATTTTGAAACTACGGACGAGTAGGAATGTGTTGCAAAAAGAATTTTTAATTTCTGTGATTACTTTCCTAGTTATAGGCTTTTGTATTTAATTTATATATTATGTGGTTACTAATAGTAATAACTTTAAATGTGTTTATCTCAAAATAAAAATTTTCATGTCATACGAATATTCAAACTGCTCCAGGTGCATTTCTAACTATCCTAATTCTTTGAAATTTAAGTTTTATATACTTAACTGTATATCAAATAAATCTTATTGAAAAAAATTATGCTTCGTAGCTCAAAATTTCTAAATTTTGTACTTGAAAAGATGATTTGCAGGTATTTTGCGTAATAAAAAGGGAGTTTTCACTATTATTTTTTCTCTTTATATTTTTAATGAATGCCCAAAATAAGCAATAAGTTTCATCCGTAGTTCTATAGGGTATCTTGTAAATAAAAATTACCATATTATATGCAAAAGAAATGCGCATGGAACATTTTTAATTAGGCCAATTTTTGATGTAATTAATAATTCATAATTCATAAATTATTAATAATTCATCTTCAAATTTTAACCACTTTTACATATCTATGATACTAATCACATATTCAAATTTCAAGCAAATCTATTCTAAACAAAAAAAGTTAGGTTTGAAGGTCCACTGTCCCCTTAAGGCGCAAAGTTGTTTAAAGTTGACTCGATAGCTCGTTGAATTTATTCTAAATTTCCTAATGAAAATTCTGCTATTCTTTAAAATATATTATAAACTATAAATGACACTGACTTTTCAATACCTTTTAATTTTCTATTCACAACTGTTGTCTTTACATAATCTGTTGTTAATCCTTGCGTTGCATGCAAAATTTCCCTAAAATTTTAACATACAGAATTTTTTATAGATGTGTACATATTCAAAAATTGCTTATTTTGCAATGTATCTTTAAATTAAAAATCATATCCCAGATGAAAGTACCATTCATTATATAAGCTGATAATCTTATTCAATTTCTGCATAAGCGTTACCAGATCACCTAGAGTTATATTCTGCCCTTGCATTATAATACCTCTGTCGTGTAATGACAAAAGTAACTATTTAATACAACTGCAGTTATGTACATTGCTTTTGTGAGAAATAGCTTTTAACAAGCTGAATTTATCCTAAATTTATTGATAAAAATTCTGATATTCTAAAGTTCTATTATAAACGTATAAATGACACTGACTTTACAATACCTTTTAATTTTCTATTCACAAATGTTGTTGTGACGTTTGGTTCTTTTGTATTATAGACTTCAGGCGTTGAACAACATGAGCATTTATTCAGAATTAGAAAACAAAATATTTATCATAAGAGACTGAGATGCCCTACTCGACGATCTCAGGAGATGCCCTACTCGGCGATCCCAGCGAAGTAAAATTGTACATAACTGGTTCCTTGTCCTAAATACAACCTAAAGACGTATTCCATCATATAGACTAAAAAATATATAGAAGTTGCCATCTTCAGTTATTGTAAAATGCGAATAATACAAAATATCATATCACGCGAATAATACAAAATATAATATCACGCGTGCAAACAATCTCAGGTGCAGGAATCAAGCAAATATTATATTACGTTATACTGGTAGGCTGAATTTCAAACATCACACCTCCCCCGCAATATCTGTGTTAAAATTTTCTTTAAATGTAACACAGAGCTGAATTTAATTAGTTGGAAATTCAGACCGCATAAATTTTAACATATTCAGTACAAAATCCAAAATTAATAGGAATAAACACATATAAAAACAACAATAAATACACAAAAGTAAATAAACACTAAACGATAATATAATGAAATTTAAAGTTCTACGTATTTAATGTCCATATAATAGTCTCTATTTATCTTCAAATAGTCTGGATAATGCGTCTTCATGGGGCATTTTAGATCCAGGACAATGTTTTAATACTTACACTATATTTTTGGAGCTCAAAAACCCATCGTTGTAATCGTGAAGATTGAGGGGCATATTTTGTTAGGTAAGATAGAGGGTTGTGGTCTGTATATAGTTCTATTTCAGAACCGAAAACTAGAGTTTCAAACTTCTTCAAACTCCAAACGATAGCATATGCTTCCCTCTCTATCGCAGACCAAGCTTGCTGGGTTTTATTTAGTTTTTGACTTGCTTAAGCAATAGGTCGAAGTAACCCATTGTTTCTTTGAGATAAACAAGCAGCAATACCATACTGGGATGCATCCGTATGTATTATAAATGGTTCACACATCACAGGAGTGTGAAGTGCTGTGGCGTTCATTAAAGCAGCTTTCAGTTTGTTAAAAGCTATGTTGTATACATCTGACCAGAGGAAATATTCTGGAACTTTCTTCTTAGTGAGCTCCGTTAGAGGTAAAACGATCTCAGCGTAACAAGGTATGTATTCTCGATAATAGTTGCACAATCCGAGCATGCTCCTCAGTTGTTTCTTGGTTGGGGGTATTGGTAGTTGAGATATTGCCTTGATTTTATCAGGGACTTGATGTTTCTCAGAACCGATGATATGCCCTAGGTATTTAACTTCTGATCTTACAAACTCGCATTTTTTTAAATTTACAGTAAACTGCAGTTCTTCTAACTTAGAGAGGATAATATCCAGATGTTTTAGATGGTCCTTCATATTATTGGAAAATATTGCAATGTCGTCTATATAAGCACGACTAAATTGTCTGTATGACGCTAGAGCATTGTTCATTACTCGCTGAAATGTAGCCACTGCATTTCTTACACCAAAAGGCATCACCTTGAATCTGTACTGAGCTCTATGGGTCTTGAACGAAGTGAAATCTCGACTTTCTTTTTCCATCGTAATACCCCAATATCCCTTCAATAAGTCGAGTGTAGTGATAATATTGGCCTTTCCTATGCAGTGGATTAGTTGAAGGACATCTTCCATGGGAAAATTATCAGCTTTGGTAACGGCATTGAGGGATCTGTAATCAATGCACAAACGCAAGGCTCCATCCTTCTTGTTTACACACACAATGGGATGAGCGATCTCTGCTGAACTCTCTTCTATTAAGTCTAATTCGAGTAATTCATCGATTTGGGCGTCTACTTGAGATTTCAGAGCTTCTGGTATTCTGTAGATGTATGGTTTTGTTCTTTGTTTGCCATTTTCAAGCCTTATCTTATGTTCGCCAATCTTTGCAATCTTCACCTTTCCTTTAAAAATCTCTTGATGGTTCTTCAACAACTCAATCATCTGGGTTCTGCCTTTTTCAGATAAATGCTGTAGATTTAAATCGAGGATTTTCTCAGACGATTTTTGTTGACGCACGAGTTTGAACGAACTAGAGGCAAGGTTACAGCAAATATGGAACGAAATGTCTCAAGACATCATACAGAAGTTGTATGACTCAATGCCCGATCGTATCGCATCGTGCATTCGCGCTAGAGGGGGTCCAACGGAGTATTAACTTCTCCGTTCTTTTGCCTTTTTCTTAGAAAAAAATTATCCTTTTTCTTTGATTTTCTTATCATTTACTTATATCAAAGTAGTCATTACGTATGTAAAATTTCGTTTCATTTTGACGACTCCTTCTTGGTGCGCTAATTTTTTTGTCCATGAGTGTATTATATTACGTCATACTGGTAGGCTGAATTTCAAACATCACAGTTGTCCTTAAATAATCTGTTGTTAGTCCTTGCGTTGCATGCAAAAGTTTCCCTAAAATTTTAACATACGGAATTTATTGATAGATCTGTACATATTAAAAAATTGTTTAATTTGCAATGTATCTTTAAATTAAAAATCATATCCCAGATGCAAGTACCATTCATTATATAAGCTGGTAATCTTATTCAATTTCTGCATACGTAAGCGTTAACAGATCACCTAGAGTTGTATTCTCCCCTTGCATTATAATACCTCTGTCGTGTAATGACAAAAGTAACTATTTAATACAACTGCAGTTATGTACATTGCTTTTGTGAGAAAGAGCTTTTAATAAGCTGTATTTATCCTAAATTTCTTGATAAAAATTCTGATACTCTAAAGTTCTATTATAAACGTATAAATGACACTGACTTTCCAATACATTTTAATTTTCTATTCTCAACTGTTGTCTTTACATAATCTGTTGTTAATCCTTGCGTTGCATGCAAAAATTTCCTTAAAATTTTAACATACAGAATTTTTTATAGAACTGTGTATATTCAATAATTCTTTATTTTGCAATGTATCTTTAAATTAAAAAATATCACATGCAGGTAACATTCAGTTTTTAAGCTGCCAAACTTATGTAGTGTCTTCTTTAGGAAACATTGTCAGAACTTCTAAAATTGTATTCTCTCTTATATTACATCACCTTGGCCGAATATTGACAAAAGTAGCTTTTTAAATAAATGTTGCATATGTAAATTCTTCCTTTGTAATCTCGTAACTCGTTGAATTTATTCTAAATTTCATGATAAATATTCTAGTAGCTGGAAAAGTGCTATTACAAAAGTATAGATGACGCTAACATTTCAATAGCTTACAATTTTCTGTTCACAATTGTTGCCCCTACAATTGTGAGGCAGACATGATCTGTTGTTAGTCAGTGCTTACGTTGCATGCAATAATTTCCCTAATATTTTAATATAGTGAATTTTTGATAGGTCTACACATATTAAATTATTGTTATTTTGCAATGTAACTTTAAATTATAAATGATATACCATTTGCAAATGACATTAAATTTTTCCTTTAGAAATCGTTGTCTGATCATCTAAGATTGTATTCCTACCATTAGTCCAGTCAAATTAGGTTTTCATTTCGCACTAAATACAGGGGTTGAGATTTTTTCAGGAATGTGTAGGGGTTGGCCCCCTGAACAACGCCTAATAAAGTCCCCTCGATTTCGGGCGCCGCGGAGGGTGGTGGGGGGGTCCCAAAGGTCCCCCTTTTCAGTTTTTGACGTTTATCTCGAAAACAGTGAATCGTACAGAAAATTGTCAAATACAAAAATTAAAGCTCATAAAATTCCCTTCCAAATGGTATAACCATATTTGTACCTAAGTGTTACCGTTTTCGAGATATGAGACGTTGAATATGAAAATATTTTTAAAAAGTGGTAGCGGTTCAAGTATCTCGTCAAACTTCCTCTTCTATCTCTTTCCCCTTCCATTTCTCAGAAAACTCGTGATAGAAAAAGTTGTAGAGCGAAAAATTTCCTTCAAAAATGTATATATTTATGCTAATTTATCTTCACCCGGTAAATAGTTAGAGCGTTTTGAAGTTTAGGGGTACTTTTCAACATTTTGCTAGTAAAATGCTCGTCACTCAAGTTTCGTTTCCAAGGTCTGTAACTCTCTTAATCACTTTGTATGCTGTTTAATTAGATACGTATAGTATTTATAACTCGCATAAATAATAAACTATGTATACCTGTACGTATAATGTATATCTCATATTATACAGAAGAACACATGTAGTAGAAAGGAGGAAGTAAGAAAACAAACTAAAATGTATAAAAGTTGTTCATATAATCAAAAAATGGTTATCAAAAGTAGGTTCAAACAACAAGTACTTACATTAAATAGATTATATATAATTTATTTCATCTACTGCTTTCCTATATATTAAAAGCCGTCAATCTGATACTTCGGAAAAAGTTTCAAACAAGTCAAAGTCTTCACTATCATTTTAGCTTCTGTAGAATGTCCGAAATTTTAACTGATTTCCCACAAAGGTGGCATCCCACTATAATACCACGATCAAAATCACTAAGCTGTTTTGACTTACTCATCGTCTCACAAACGCATAAATATGACCTGACAAACCACTACCAATAGTTTCAGGAGTTTCAGGAAGAGTAGTGGTAACTACAGTACATGGTCCGGATCCTCAACTGTAAACTACCAATACTTTTATAGCTTTCGGTTACGCATCAAATTACGTCACCAGCTAGATCTATTTCTTTAGGGGGGGGGGGTGTCCGGATACTTTTGGCCAGATAGTTTACAACGTATTATTGAATATTAATGAATTATATAAATTATTAAATTTACTTAATGAGGTCAGTACGAGCAAAGAAAAAGGAAAGGTACCTGTGGGGATTGAGATCATGCTCATTTGCCGGGGCCTGGAACATGAGCAGGAACATTCGTTCTTCAGCTCCAGCAATGTCTCATGGTGAAGATTTTGAGTCATAAAAAACTTTGGCGACGCTTGTTGTTTCATTGGCATACCGCTGGAAACATTGTACTATTGCTGCTTTGCTTTTACCATAAATCGCTGACGTAGTGTCACATCCTGAGAAACTATGGATGAAGAGAATGTACTGGCTGAATGATAAGACCTGAAGATGTTGTGAAGAGTAGAGCCTGTTTTCTGTGTTGCCCCATCCGGCCTTCATGCAAACCACATTCGTGTCTTATGGGGTGAGTGCCACAAGTAAGACGAGCAGGTCTGTCTTCACCTACTATCACCATAGTTGAATGAGAGGTGTTTTGCCACCAACCTCTGACAATACTGCAGTCAGCATCTCCTTTGGCTATAGTAGATTGTATTGTATACCTCTTGCACCCAAGGCCTGAACTAACATAGTAATGAGCTTGGTTTTGCTCTTTTCATTGGAAAGGAAGTTTTCCTGATGAACAGTAGCCACCATGTTCTTTTTGAAGTCAATATCCACTGATGTTTTACTTGATGCTCTCCGATGTTGTTCGTCTCTTTCCGTGGAGTTCGTGTCTTCATAACCATCAAAAACCACAGCTAAACTGCTGCCGTAATGGTTGAATATGTACGATACATATTGATAGCAGATGGAGGCGAAGGGGGTGTTGGTATTCCCCTTTACTCTATGAAGCAAGAAGCCGCCATCGATTACCGTGAAACTGTTCTTCACATTGATCAGTTGATTACATTTTGGGAAAGCATCATACAGTGCTGACTTTTTTATTCCAAGGCCTGGTAGCAGTTTACGTTACTTGTTCCAATTACTCCCGTTGAAAGTGACATGAAACAATTGCGTTCAGCAAAAGGCAGATGATCAGCAAACCATTGAGCAAGCTTCCTTCTGCCTAGATCATCTTTGGTTATGCGTGATGCTCGAAACTCAACATGTTGTTCTCCGCTTGCAGTATGGACGCCACAAAATATCTCAAGTGAACTACATATTGCTGTAGCTTTGCGTGCTCCCACAACCCATTTCGCCAACACCAAATCACTAAAGCCTCGCCCAATTTAATTAATTCTCCTGTTGTTAATTAATCCTTCCAATTGTTAATTCTCCTTCACTCTTCATGTCACACATGAGTGTCACCTCATTTGCCATGTCAGACCACACACCAGCCATTGGTGTTCCAGTTATGTTTACAGTGAAGTATCCACGATCTATAAAATCCTGTTTAAGTTGAAGGTGGCGAGTTGTTAGTCCCAGCATGTCTTGTACATATAGGTGAGTACACTTTGCATAATGAAAATGCCCGCTGGCATGGAAGTAAGGTATCATCATCTGGACGCATGCCATATGATCTTCCCAATTGCGCTGCGCTGCAATGAATTTTTTCATCAACACCACCATTTCAAAGTGCTGGACCCACAAAGCTGCTGTTGGCCCATTACCTTTGAAACGTGACAATTCATTGCTCAATATCCACTGAATGCTGGCAAGGGAGGTATTTGTGGAAATGTGTTGTGGAGTAATTTCTACTGAGGTCTGAAGTAACTGAATTACTTCTTCTTTTTCATATGGTGTGATATCTAAATTTTCCAAAATGATCTGATCTAAAGTGACACTTTTATATATTTTGGTTTGTTTTCTTACTTCCTCCTTTGTACTACAAGGGTTCTTCTGTTTATGAGATATAATTTATACGTACAGGTATACATAATTTATTATTTATCCGGGTTATTAATATTATACGTATCTAATTAAACAGCATACAAAGTGATTAAGAGAGTTACAGACCTTGGAAACGAAACTTGAGTGACGAGCATTTTACTAGCAAAATGTTGAAAAGTACCCCTAAACTTCAAAACGCTCTAACTATTTACCGGGTGAAGATAAATTAGCATAAATATATACATTTTTGAAGGAAATTTTTCGCTCTACAACTTTTTCTATCACGAGTTTTCTGAGAAATGGAAGGGGAAAGAGATAGAAGAGGAAGTTTGACGAGATACTTGAACCGCTACCACTTTTTAAAAATATTTTCATATTCAACGTTTCATATCTCGAAATCGGTAACACTTAGGTACAAACATGGTTATACCATTTGGAAGGGAATTTTATGAGCTTTAATTTTTGTATTTGACAATTTTTTGTACGATTCACTGTTTTCGAGATAAACGTCAAAAACTGAAAAAGGGGACCTTTGGGACCCCCCACCACCCTCCGCGGCGCCCGAAATCGAGGGGACTTTATTAGACGTTGTTCAGGGGACCAACCCCTTTATTTAATGCATGATTCGCCGCCATTTTGAGCTAATTTGACTGGACTACATGTAATATGCCCTTTTACCGAGTATTGACCAAAGTAGCTTTTTAAATAAATACTGCTTATAATGCACTTAATTCCCAGATGTCTCGATTTTGTAACTCGTTATATTTATTCTAAATTCCTTTATAAAAATACTGATAATTCTAAAAGTTTTATTATAAACGTATAACAGACGCTGACTTTTCAATAACTTACAATATTCACAACTCTTGCCTCTACATCATCTATTGTTAGGTACACCTTATGTTGCGGGCAATTGTTTCCCTAAGATATTAATGTATTTAATTTTTTGATTCATCTATACATATTCAATTATTGTCTGTTTCGCAATTAAAAATGATAGACCACATGCAGGTAACATTCAGTATTCAAGAAGCTTAAACTTATTCAGATTCTACTTCTCTTGAAAATATTGTCAGGTCACCTAACTCGGTATTTTCCCCATATATTTTTTACCTTCGCCGTGTATTGACAACAGTAGCTTTTAAAATGATTGCTTCACATTGAAATGTTTCCCGCATTACTTGAGGAGTTTCAGAAGGGCGTCATGAAAATTACAATCCATGGGCCTAGCTCTCCATTGTAGAATTATTTAGCGATGCATGCAAAACTTCTGCTATCAGAAATAAACAGAAAGTGAAGGTTAACGCAACCAAAAGCAAGGCTAGGCCGCGCGCTCTAACGCAGTTTTGACTGCCCATGTAAACCTCCAGGACCTCCAGGAAGAGTAGTGGGAACTACAGTACATGGGCCGAGCCCTCCATTATAGGATGATATAGCAATGCATAAAATTTCAGTGATCAGTAAAAAACGACAGTCGGAAGGAAAATAGAACGTGGGGGAAACAAAAAAAAAGCTTCGATAGTTCAAGTGAAAGTAAAACATGGGGAAAAAATAAAAAAATTAAGTTGGAGCGAAACTCCAAGCAAGAACTTGGTCACGTAGAACAAAGGGAAATGCAATGTAGAGGGAAGTTGGGGAAGTAAAATTGATCAGATCCTGTAAAATTGATCAGATCCTGGAGTGATTTCAGGAATGAATCAGAAAGCTAGAAGACGAACAAAGAACAGGCCAAACAATTAAAAATTACGCGCAAGAATGGCACAAGGCCGTTCTTCTTAGCTGGGTCAGCAGGGTCGTAATCGGCAAGATTTTTAATAAGATCATTTGGTAAATTTTTATGAAAGTTAATAGCAAGATTTTGAAGATAATTTTGAATAGTGGAGAGATTTATCTCCCTATAAATGTCAACATTGTGAAAATACCATGGGTGGTATTTTCACAATGTTGACCGATGAGTCAACATTGTGAAAGGAGTTAGTGATGAGTTAGTGATGTGCAATGAGTTAGTGATTTGCCGAACAGTCATGTTTTGAGCAACAACCAGAATTTTAATGTTCGACCTTTTAATACCATATGTTACCGCGGTATTTATTGGTTGCTTGTAATCGAAGCACCGTATAAGTCAGCGGTTCCTAACCTTTTGTTGATCAGGGGCCACTTGCTTTAAAAAAAAAAAATGCGTCGGGAGCCACCTCCAAACTAATTATTTTAGAGGCAAAAATGGTTTTTTTTTCTTAATAAACAAACTATTTGTGATAAAGGACTTATAAAATGCAACAAATAAACTTAAGGACTATAAAAAATTTAACGTAAAAGAAACTTTAATAGCAAACGTAAAAGTCAACGAAAGCTTAAAAATCAAACACTTTTCTGAGCTTGCACTTGCTCTACTAGTTGTAAAACTTCTGTGATGCTGAGAAATGGTTGTGACGCTGTGAGTCCACGTCTCAGAAAATGTATCAGAAATTTTTAGGAAAACAAGGATTTTTCTCGCTCTCAAAACGTCAGGAAAATACAGGAATTTTTAGAATTTAAACAAAAAAAGTTTGTTCCGGGGTTTGAAAAATTGTTTAAATTTACGGTCGTTTTGAAATGATGAGACAAATTTTCTTTTATCCCTCCGTACCTCGCAGACCACTTCTTGGGTTCTCTCCGACCACCGGTTAGGAACCACTGGTGGAAGTGAACCAGTACCCTTTGGTACCACCTTAGTTTTGATCGAGCATCCCCCCATGGATAACATCTGGTAGCCTTGTACCCTTCGATCACATACCACAAGGAGGGACTTTCCGGATTACGGATTTAACGTGTCTGTACCCGGCGTAGACACGAAGCCATTCAGCGGCACTTGTGGAGATTCGAACCGAGCACTCCCAGTGCCGAATTCCGACACGCTAAGCCACTAGACAGCCCTGGGCTCTAGTTAAAGTTCAGAATCTGAAAAGAGTAAAATATGAATAAAATGTATTTAATTAAAGTAGGTTTATTCTGTTCAAATTTGCTCAGTGGAATAGAATTTCATTAAACTTAACGGGTTCATATATAGACCGCTATGACAAAAGAAGAGTAAATTTTCTTTCATTTTTCTTTTTTTATCAATGAAAATTTTATTCATTATCTCAAATTCCATTGCTGCCATCTGTCGCCCGATAGCGGAATCTTTCCTTTAAGCTGTAACTATTTTCAGAAAAACTTCGGTAACTTGGCGTTACTAAATATTTAAAACTTCAATTTTAAGGAATGTATAACCATTTTTCATAACAAAAAAAAATACACCAATGCATCTAAATCCGGTATAATTTAATAACTTATTTTTTAATTCGGGAATATTCTCGTAATACTGATTATACGTAGAAACAGATTCTGTTAGAATTTCAGCTTTTATTAACCTCGTTTAAGACTCTAACAATGGCTACAAAAACTCTTTTTCATCCCAATGAATTTTTATGAATGTGATTACAACTATTACACTTTTCTCGTGAGCTCTAAGGCCGTCTGCACACGGAGCAACTTAAAAGAAACTGATAACCGACTCCAATCACAAACCAGTCCGTGATGAGTCGTAACCTATGTAATTGAATGCAGCCACGCACACGGCGCAACTGGTTACAAACCCGTCAACAACGCGTTTGTAATCAGTCGCAGGGAACTCAACGTGTCGAGTCACTAGCAACTTCAGTCGGCAGTTTCTCTTGCGTTGTGCGTGTTATTACACAATCTATGTTACAGCCGCTCTTTTGGAAAACTGCCAAATGACGTATACGAGAGTCATGTGACTTCTGTCTAGCGATAAAATGAAATTCTAACGTTTTTTGTTGTATGGAATATGTGCGGCCATATGTACGGTCCATTTTTAAACGATTGATCAAAGACAATCTATTTTGACAATTTTTTTAAATAAATTAATTTCTGGTAATAATTTAACTAAAAAATGCCCGGAATAATGATGTTCTTCCTTCCATGACAGGTCGCAAACTATTGATTTGGATCACTTTTGAGTAGGCCCGTGTGCGGAGCCGCTTCACTAACGAGTTTGCAACCGATAAGCAATTTCAGTCGCTAACCAGTTCAGATTCCTTTGAGTCGCTCCGTGTGCAGATGGCCTTAGCCGAGAAGAAAGAAATTGTTGGATACTTCTTAGGGCGTGTTCACATAGAATCCGTCAGCGTAAATTTTTTTAACCAATCATATACCAGTCATTGACCTATTCAACCAATCGGCGACAGTGGAATCTTTAACGCTGAAGCTGACGGATTCTATGTGAACAGGCCCCTAAACATTGCAAATCTAATAAAACTTCAGTCAACAAAAGCATTCTCTCTTTGACGCAAATAAGTTATCCTTACAATTCGAAACAATTAATTCTAATTCGGGAATTATCAATGTCATTTATGTACTGAACTACATTGCTGGCCACCCTAATTGCTACACCAAGAAAGACAAGAGATATCACAACAAAATTTATTTTGTAGATAACATGTTGACCAAGTATCAAATGATTAAATTTATAGACTTCTGTGAAGTGTGGTTCCTGCCAAAATCAGTAGCCAGAGTAGCCGCCATTGTTGGAGATCACCGCTGCCACACGCCTCGGCATTGATTCAAAGAGACTTTGGATGAGTTATTGGGGTACAGCAGACCAAGCAGCTTCCACGCGTTGCCAAAGTTGATCTGCTGTGGCAGCTGGTGATGGAATCTGGGTCAATCGTAGAGCAACCATGGACCACATGTTTTCTATCGGTGAAAGATCCGGAGAGCGAGGCGGCCAGGGAAGCAATTCAATCTGGCGATTGACGAAGAACCGTTGGACAATGCGTGCCACGTGTGGTCGCGCATTATCCTGTTGAAATATGGCTGTGGGCAAGCCCTGAAGGTAAGGAAGGACAACTGGCTCCAACACCTCGGAGATGTAGCGCTGGCTGTTTAAAGTACCGGCAATGCGTACTAGAGGTGTGCGAGAGTGATATCCAATACCGCCCCACACCATAATACCCGGTGCAGGACCAGTGTGGCGGTGCATAACGCAGCTGTTCAGCATCCTCTCTTCACGGTGTCTCCAGACTCGAATGCGACCATCGTGGTGTTGCAGACACAAGCGTGACTCGTCAGTAAAGACAATTTCATTCCATTCTGCCGTCCACATCCTTCTGTCATCGCACCATTGGCGGCGGAGACGTCTGTGGTTCTGCGTCAAGGGTAGACAAAGCAATGGACGTCTTGCGGACAGACCACTCTGCTGTGAACGGTGTCGAATGGTACGCGCAGACACTGGATGATGCGTTACAGACTGCATGTGCTGTGCTATGATTCGTGATGTGACTGAGCGATCCGTCACTGCCATGCGCACAATTTTCCTGTCATCACGTGAAGTGGTGCGCTGAGGTGGATGCGATCGAACACGCCGATCCGCCGTACCCTCTTGCATCTAACGATCACATATCCGCATTACAGTTGCTTGGTTTCGTCCAACACGACTACCGATTTCCCTGAAAGATAATCCACAATCTCGGTAGGCCACTATCCTTCCTCTGTCGAACTCGGATACTTGATCAAAAGATGATCGCTATTTTCGACGAGGCATAATTGATCGTTTTTTTGAAAAAATCACAAGAAAAACACAATTGCCGAACTTGAAATCGTCGAAATTTCCAAGCCTTAAATAGCGCTTTGAAGTGGCGCCACAGGCGCGCGTGATGTGAGTCTGCGCTGAGATTCTAATCATTTGCATATCTCACCTCCGCTAATGCATGTTGTAAATTTCATGTTATTTGCATGTTTCCTTCAGGGTGTTGCATTTACAGTGGCCAGCAGTGTATTTTATTAAATTACCTGAACATAAATTGTAGCTTGTAAGCAAACGGAAAAGGAAGCTAAATACCAGAGTATTTTAGAAAGATGGAAAATCGAAAGAGAATATTATCGAAAACACTCATTGTTGGACTTAGCAAGCTATTTACCAAGATAATAAGGAATAATTAATTCTGATTTTTTAAAACTTTTAATTACTGATGATGATTCGAAGATGAACTTCGAAGAACTTCGAATGACTGATGAACTTCGAATACTGATGAACTTCGAAGTACGTGGCAGCATAAAGAGGTTTATGACCTCTATTGAAGAGTATATAAAAATAGTGGGTGAATATAGTCTTCACAAAATTATCTCAAAGTAGACTCCCGTTTCGGCGTCGTATAAAACGCTAAATGGCCTCTATTGAAGAGTATATAAAAATAATAGGTGAATATAGTTCTCTTCCGATCTTTAATAGTCACCCACCTTTCAATTTTAAAACAGCTGTCTTACACAAGCAACAAATTGAATGTGAAACTAATAAAAAAAGAGAGGTCTGAGATGGTAAAGCAAAACTATAGATTGGCATGTAAAGCCTCGAAGCACGTGGCAACATAAAAAGCTCTATGGCCTCAATTGAAGAGTGAAAAAAATAATGGGTGAATATAGTTCTCTTCCCAACTCTAATAGTCGACCACATTTCAATTTTAAAACAGCTGTATTTCACACGCAACAAATTGTATGTGAAATTAACAAAAAAAAGAGGTTTGAGATAGTAGAGCAAAACTACACATTGGCATGTAAAGCCTCACGTGGCAACATAAAAAGCTCTATGACCTCAATTGAAGAGTATATAAAAATAATAGGTGAGTATACTAGTTTTCGTCGATCTCTAATGGTCAACCACCTTTCAATTTTAAAACAGCTGTCTTACACACGCAACGAATTGCATGTGAAACTAACAAAAAAAAGAGGTTTGAAGTACTAGAGCAAAAGACTTCATCATGTAAAACTTCGAAGCACGTGGCAGCATAAAAAGGTTTATGACTTATATTGAAGTGTATATAAAAATAATGGGTGAATATAGATCTCGTCCGATCTCTAATGGTCAACCCCCTTTCAGTTTTAAAACATCTTTCTTTCACATGCAACAAATTGCATGTGAAACTAACAAAAAAAGAGAGGTCTGAGATGGTAGAGCAAAACTATACATTGGCATGTAAAGCCTCGAAGCATAAAAAGCTCTATGGCCTCAATTGAAGAGTGAAAAAAAAATGGGTGAATACAGCTCTGTTCCAATCTTTAATAGTCAACCACCTTTCAATTTTAAAACAGCTGTCTTTCACACGCAACAAATTGTATGTGAAACTAACAAAAAAAAAGAGGTTTGAGATAGAGCAAAACTACACATTGGCATGTAATGCCTCGAAGCACGTGGTAGCATAAAAAGCTCTATGACCTCAGTTGAAGAGTATATAAAAATAATAGGTGAATATAGATCTCGTCCGATCTCTAATGGTCAACCACCTTTCAATTTTAAAACAGCTGTCTTTCACATGCAACAAATGCATGTGAAACTAACAAAAAATACGAGAGGTTTGAAATAGTAGAGCAAAATTGTACATATGCAAAACTTCGAAGTACGTGGCAGCATAAAGAGGTTTATGACCTCTATTGAAGAGTATATAAAAATAGTGGGTGAATATAGTTATCGTTCAATCTCTAATGGTCAACCACCTTTCAATTTAAAAACAGCTCTGTCACACGGAACAAAATGCTTGTGAAACTGACAAAACAAAAAGGGGGGGGGAGGCTGAGATGATGGAACAAAACTGTGCATTGGCATGAACAGCCTAGAAGCACGTGGCAGCATAAATACTCTATCGTCTCTATTGACGAATTTAATAAAAATAATGGGTGAGTACAATTTTCGTTCGATCTCTAATGGTCAACCACCTTTCAGTTGTAAAACCACTGTTTGTCACGTGCAACAAAATGCATGCGAAATCAACAAAAATAAACAAAAGCTATTTTTAAAAACTCAGGTTGAGATTTTAAATATGCACAAAGGTGTTACTGATTAAATTAATAATTTTTTCTTCCTCCGTTAGACGTCGTCAAAGCGTTGCTATATTATTAGTTTTATTGGATATTTTGGCATACTTGAAAAAAGCAGAATCACAAATCTGTGAAAGAGATAACAGTAGCATCTTAGTGCTGAAAATTCAGAGAGGCTGGAACAAAATTATGCAGATCTAACCAATGCATTCGGCCCCATACTTGACATTAAGCCCGTCTGCACACGGAGCAACTCAAAAGGAACTGATAACTGACTCAAATCACAAACCAGTCCGTGATGAGTCGCAACCTATGCAATTGAATGGAGCCACGCACACGGCCCAACTGGTTACAAACCCGTCTTGACGGGTTTGTAACCAGTTACGGGTCAGTTACGTCTTGACCAGTTTACGTCTTGTAACCAGTTACGTCTTGACGGGTTTGTACAAGTTAACATGCACCCGTCTTGACGGGTTTGTAACCAGTTGCGCCGTGTGCGTGGCTCCATTCAATTGCATAGGTTGCGACTCATCACGGACTGGTTTGTGATTTGAGTCAGTTATCAGTTCCTTTTGAGTTGCTCCGTGTGCAGACGGCCTTAGTGTATTTCTAATCCTGTTTATCATAAAGAGTTCGTCATTTAAGTAACATTGTCCATCATCGTTTCGTTTCGCCGGTTAGAAACCGCTCTTTTTCACCCTGGCCAAAGTACATGCGTAATTAAGGCTGCTGTTTACTAACCCTATTGGATTCGTTCACCTCAATGTCAACCTACGGAGAAAATGTGTCCAAGGATTACCTACTTGGATTTAAAGATATATTTTTTAAATTGTTCTCCGTAACAGAGAAAGAAATTTTACACCTTGAAGAATTTTTCGTTTTTAAAGAAAAATTCAAATATTTTAAAATTTAAATTATTCGGATAAGAAAACCTGCTATAGTGCATTCGCTCATGTATTCCTTTGGGGGACGAAATTTATAAAATGAATCCTGTTGCAAGGTACAGAAAAGCTCAGGCTATCTGAAAACATCATTTTTGTTTGATTTTTATCAGCATTTATGTAGCTATAAATAATAGACAAATTTTTCCCCAAGTTAACATTGAGGTGAGCAAATCCAATAGGATTAGTACACAGCAGCCTTAAGGAAATAGGTACCTTTTAAAAGCCAAGAGACTTGAGAAACATATCCCTATTTTCAATCATCAGTAGTTAAGAAAATAATTTATTCAGAATTATGAAAATTTTACTGTGAGTTAAATATTCTTTCTTCTTTATAAATATGGCTCTAATTTTTTTGTAGTTCAAGGAGAAATATATTAATTGTTTTTTCATTGCTATACCATTGCTCACATCATATCACCAGAACATTGTCTAGAATACCATGAAATTTTATTCACATGCAATTCAAACATGTATAATTCATTTATCAACTGTTATGTCATTCCTATTATAAAAAATTTAATTACAGTAAAATTTATTAAAATTTTTTAAATTTCTCTTCTGAGAAGAACTAAGAATTTTGATTTCAAAGTTGGTCATTTTAAAGATATATTATATAACTTAATTTTAAAAGTAAAAAAATGTGTATATTCATTAATATACAGATGGAAGTTTTCTTGCACTGACATAACATTGAAAAAAAAGGGTTGAAATTTAAAAAAAATTTTTAAATTATCTTCAAGCTAGAAAAAAATTAGAGCCATATTTATAAAAAAGAAAGTGTTTAACTCGCAGTAAAATTTTTATATTTCTGAATAAACGATTTTCATAACTACTGATGATTGAAAATAGGGAAATGTTTGTCGAGTCTCTCAGCTTTTTAAAGGCACCTGACCCCTTAACAAGGAAGTCAAAGACCCCATAACAAACTTATGCAGAACTAATCTTAACTCCCAGTAACATTTTCATATTTCTGAATAAACGATTTTCATAACTACTGATAAACTTACAGTAAAATTTTCATACTGCTGAATAAACGATTTTCATACTGAGGAACTCACACTAAAATTTTCTTATTTCTGATTAAGCGATTTTCATAACTACTGATGATCGAAAATAGGGAAATGTTTGTCGTGTCTCTCAGCTTTTTAAAGGCACCTGACCCCTTAACAAGTAAGTCAAAGAGCCTGTAACAAACTTATGCAGAACTAATCTTCCTATTCGACAGCATACATTAAAGTCAATGAACATTTAGTGTAATCCTAATTCTTTTATAAAATGTCAACCATTTTATGATCTACCAACGTCGTTTTTATATTCATTCTCCTATCTTCAGAAACCGCTCTGTTTCCCCCTGATCAAAATGCATGCGAAATTAACAAAACCAAAATAAAAATGTCAAACAGGCTGTAACAAAACTACGCAAATCTATTCTATTTCACTACTGCATCATTGTATCTAACGAGAATAGCTTCCTTTTAATCGCGTCGGAAACACGGATCAATGATTAAAACTTCCACGATACGCCCACGAATTAATTGGCTGTACAAGACAACGTCCTCTGGCTAAATGAGGAAATTCAATGAGCCCGAAAATATTTTCTGAAGTTTATTACCCCTACGAATAACACTACTTGAATAAAGCATACTTTTGCGGTTATGTATAACGTCGACTGCAGTCTGTCTGTCGAGATCGGTAGCACGCAAACTGTGGGGTCGCGGACACTTAGAAATATATTTATACCTTATTGAATTATTTAATTAAATGTGCTTTAAATTTTGTACAATTTCAAATTTTTAGTATTGTTATTTATATTTTTTATGTGTTAAAAAATTTGTGATATGATATTGTTAAATAAGGTGTTAAACAGTCTTTGCAAGGCTATACTTACATTGTTTCCTTTCGCTTTTATCTATTTTTGCGAGACTGGGTTTTCAAAATGAGTAAATATAAAAACCAAACAATAATCAAGACAACCCAGAAGATTATAGGAGAGTAGCACTCTCAAACATTTCACCAAATGTTCAATATATATTATCTGAGGTCTAGGCTATTTCACCAAATATTCAACACATATTATCTGAGGTCCAGGCCATTTCACCAAATGTTCATACATATTATCTGAGGTCCAGGGCATTTCACCAAATGTTCAACACATATTATCTAAGGTCCAGGCCATTTCACCAAATGTCAAACACATATTATCTGAGGTCCCGGGCCGATTAATTGTGACTCCTGAGGCAAGTTTTAAAAACGGCGCCTTTTCAAAATTTTTAGAGAGTCTAAAGTAATGAATGTATCTCTATTAAAAATAGTCTACTTAATAGAATAGCGAACATTTTTGCGAAAATATGTACACTGCTGGCCACCCAAATTGCAACACCAAGAAAGACAAGAGATATCACAACAAAATTTATTTTGTAGATAACATGTTGACCAAGTATCAAATGATTAAATTTATAGACTTCTGTGAAGTGTAGTTCCTGCCAAAATCAGTAGCCAGAGTAGCCGCCATTGTTGGAGATCACCGCTGCCACACGCCTCGGCATTGATTCAAAGAGACTTTGGATGAGTTCTTGGGGTACAGCAGACCAAGCAGCTTCCACACGTTGCCAAAGTTGATCTGCTGCGGCAGCTGGGGATGGAATCTGGGTCAATCGTAGAGCAACCATGGACCACATGTTTTCTATCGGCGAAAGATCCGGAGAGCGAGGCGGCCAGGGAAGCAATTCTATCTGGCGATTGACGAAGAACCGTTGGACAATGCGTGCCACGTGTGGTCGCGCATTATCCTGTTGAAATATGGCTGTGGGCAAGCCCTGAAGGTAAGGAAGGACAACTGGCTCCAACACCTCAGATGTAGCGCTGGCTGTTTAAAGTACCGGCAGGTACCTAGAGGTGTGCGAGAGTGATATCCAATACCGCCCCATACCATAATACCCGGTGCAGGACCAGTGTGGCGGTGCATAACGCAGCTGTTCAGCATCCTCTCTTAACGGTGTCTGCAAACTCGAATGCGACCATCGTCGTGTTGCAGACAGAAGCGTGACTCGTCAGTAAAGACAATTTCATTCCATTCTGCCGTCCACATCCTTCTGTCATCGCACCATTGGCGGCGGAGACGTCTGTGGTTCTGCGTCAAGGGTAGACAAAGCAATGGAGTCTTGCGGACAGACCACTCTGTTGTAAACGGCGTCGAATGGTACGCGCAGACACTGGATGATGCATTACAGACTGCATGTGCTGTGCTATGGTTCGTGATGTGACTGAGCGATCCGTCACTGCCATGCGCACTTGCCTGTCATCACGTGAAGTGGTGCGCTGAGGTTGATGCGATCGAACACGCCGGTCCGTCGTACCCTCCTGCATCCAACGATCACATATCCGCATTACAGTTGCTTGGTTTCGTCCAACACGACTACTGATTTCCCTGAAAGATAATCCACAATCTCGGTAGGCCACTATCCTTCCTCTGTCGAACTCGGATACTTGATCAAAAGATGATCGCTGTTTTCGACGAGGCATAATTGATCGTTTGTTTTGAAAAATCCACAAGAAAAACAATTGCCGAACTTGAAATCGTCGAAATCTCCAAGCCTTAAATAGCGCTTTGAAGTGGCGCCACAGGCGCGCGTGATGTGCGTCTGCGCTGAAATTCTAATCATTTGCATATCTCACCTCCGCTAATGCATGTTGTAAATTTCATGTTATTTGCATGTTTCCTTCAGGGTGTTGCATTTATAGTGGCCAGCAGTGTATTTATTTATTTTTAGAACAAAAAATTACAGAACTTTGAAAAAGTAAATCAATTTGAATATAATTTGCTATGTAATAAAAATATTTTCTAATTCATTCTGCGACGTCTAGGTTTACCCTACTCATTAACATTTTTTTAATTCTAGATTTATATAAATAAATGAAATTTTTAATTTTCAGTATTTTAACATGAAGCTTATAATTTGAAATCAAGCTCTTTCTTTAAATTTTAATTTTTGTTAATTTTTTTTCCTAGATGAAACATAAATACTACATATAAATATTTAAATATGAAGTTTTAGTCACGCGAAATTATGCAGTGGAGCCTCGATATATCGAACCTCAAGGGAAACGAGAAAACTTCGAATTATCGAGGATTTTGATATATCGAGGTTCGATTTATCGACGGGATTTTTGATTGACTTCGATAAATAGAGGTTCACACTAAAATAATTCTTGAAGGATAAATAAATTTCTTGAAGGATTGGTCTACTTATAGTAAAGTTTTTGTCACGGCACTGCTTCAACCATTGCAGAACATGCTCTTGATGCCTTTGAATTCAGGTCCTTTAAGTTTCTTTGATGAAGATGGTTGGTTTTTTGTGCTTTTCTTTGTTTTTTTAATATTGTAGATAGATTGTTGGCTGGTATGCCAAACTGTTTAGCAATATCGTTTTTTAACGGAGGATTACGTTGCTCCATAACGGAACGCCGGAAAGCAAGATTTCAGATGTCCTGCGTCATGAGTTATAATTTTGGCAGCGCGCCAAACCCAGTCTGTATCGCATGGACAAGCAGTAAACAGTTAAACAGAAAAGTACTAAAATGCGTGAAAATGTTGACATACATATATATGTATATATAATATGTATGTCAAATATAATAAATATATATCATATAATAAAAATATCATATATAATATGTATGTATATAATTTGAGACTACCTGAAATTTTTTTTTCTTTTTCAAATTTCTCAGGATTGGGAATTGAAGTGTTTGCCACAAAACTGTACATCTTTCTTTGAAATCAAAATTTTTTTTCTAATTTATAGACCATGAACTATAGTAAAAATATATAAAAATTTTAAATAACAGTCATTCATTATTAAAAAAAATTATTATTTATGACTTTAAATTCATACAAAAAAATCAATGCATGATCTATATATATAAAACAGTTCCGTAACTGACTCATTCATTCACTGACTGACTGACTGACTGACATACAACGCACAGACCAAACCACTGGACCTAAAGGGCTGAAATTTTACATGGCGATTCTTCTAATAGTGTAGGGGTGCACTAAGAAAGATTTTTCAAAAATTCTTCTTAGATTTTTTTAAATTAAATTTTTAAGCTGTTTTTTAAACTTTTTTTACGATTGTATTTAAAATAATACATTGAGGGTTATAAAATTTATATCACGAGAAAGATCATAAAATTTCCTTCAAATTGAATTTTTTTTCGAATTTTTACCTCCATTTCCTGATTTTTGGTGAATTTTTAAAGATTAATTTTTAGAATTTAATTTATTAAATGCTGATCACGTGATTTCTTTTTCTGGTACTTTCAATAAATTTATCGTCACGTGCGTAACAACTAAATAGACAAAAAAATATTTTTTTCTCTTTCTAATGCAGCAGACGATTGGATATTATAAAAAAAATGCATATCCCTTACGATTTTTTTATAAATATATATATATAGATAGATATATATTTTACATCAATTGTATACATTGATCATCGCATTTATTATAAATATATATATTTATTTTTTGGCATAAATTGCATACGTTGACCGTTGTATTTTATTTGAATGTACTCCGTAGCGAAGCGCGGGTTTTCAGCTAGTTGTTTATAAATATATGATAAACGTCTATTATAAAAATCTAAGGCTTTTAAATGATTTGGAATGTGCATGTAGGATTTTTGAATTTAAAAAAAAAACAGGCATTATTCTACTAAAAAACAATATTTTGAATTCTAAGGGTCTTCAATATAGTAATAAAATAATACAAAGTAAAAAAATAATACAAAGAAGAGACTACCTGAAATTTGTTCAGATAGTCTCTAATTCTAATCTTCCAATAGGAAGTAGCTGCATTTGGATATTGTAGTAAGTTGGCACCTCTTTTTGTAAGGAAGTCCACTTGTTCATTACCCCAAAGACCACAATGGCCAGGCACCCACTGAAGAACGATTCGTTTTCCCATTAGGGTTAGAGTTCTCAGAAGTTCTTGGCATGCAAAATTTCAGCCCTTTAGGTCCAGCGGTTTGGTCTGTGCGTTGTGTGTCAGTCAGTCAGTCAGTTACGGAACTGTTTTATAAATAGAGATTTATTTCTACTCGTCAGATCTTATGCATATTTTATCATCCGAGTTTAAACTTTTCTTCTGTGACTGACTGCATATTTCAATTTGCTTGTTGGTCTCGTTTTGAAGCATCCACTAATTTCAACTAAAAGATAGAGACGCGAAACTGGTGGTTTCGGAAGCTTTCTAAAATTTCCTTTTAATGAAGCAAAGTATTCTTTCAAATATGCACATACGTGCAGACGTCTGTGTAATTTCGCCATTTAGATAAATTTAAAATTCGCAGCACCTGATTAAAACCGACACCAACCGAAAACACGTCTACGAATTTTCGTGACCCAAATTAAAATAAAATAGTAGAAAAGGCTGAAGTTGCTTAACGTCACGTTTTAATTCTTGTTTCAACCTTTAACGTAACATCAAATTGTTTCTCACATCGCACGGGAAAGATTTACGACATAGAACTTAAGGCTTAGTATTCACCAAGAAGATATTTAAATAATAAGCGTTCATTTCACCCACTTCATTCCACAACATAAAAGAAGAAGAAAAATATTTTAAAAAAATTTCAACACACCGCCCTTCTTGGCTCTATTATTTGATGTATTTATTTCTTAAGACATTCATAACAGATTATTATAAACCAGTTTTCTGAATGTGTGCTTGAAAATTAGGTGTTTGCTTGTTTTGTGGGCTGTTTACTTGCGTTTTTCGGTAGAGTACGAAACTGAGAAAGTGATTTCAGGAGTGAGAAAGTCCTCACCATTTTCCTCTTCAGGAGCTTCAGGAAGAGTAGTGGGAACTACAGTACATGGGTCGGCCCCTCCACTGTAGGATGATATAGCAATGCATAAAACTTCAGTGATCAGTACAAAACGAGAGTAGGAAGGAAAATAAAAAGTGAGGCATTTTGCTTCTTTAGGCTGTTTTGGGGGTGAAAGTATGGAACTAAAAGATAAACTTCCGGTGATAGGAAGTTGCATAAAAACTTCATCTCTTTAGAAGACCTCTCATTTTGAAGATCTTTGTTGTTGTTTTTTCGGCAAAATGTACTGAAAGGCTTTTTATGCATCATCTTCAGTTTTTTATTGAGTTTTTAGATAGTATTTACACATTAAATCTTTAGTGCACTAAAACCTCGTTTATCTGGCCCTCGTTGATCCGGATCTACGGATAATCCGGATCAGATTTGTAGACATTATTTTTATTTATTGTTCACATTAGATAATAATTTTCAACTATGATAGCAAGAACGTAACTACAAATACGCAAAATATTCGCTTTTTAGTTTGATTCAATGTACGGTTCCTGCATAGTTTGTACAATAAATTATGGTAATAAAATACTTTTTGTTAAGCTTAAGAAAGCTTTGTTAGACTTAGCAATTCTTTGTTAAGAAATGATGTGAGAAATTATTTTTATATTTTTTAATGTCTTGTAAACATTACTATGTAATTTTGTTAGAAAACATAGTTTTTTTATCTTAATGAACGGTAAGTCTGCTTAGTTAAGGATTTTGTTTTGCTTATTACTCATATTACCCGGATTATCCGGATTGCCTATGGTCCTAGTTAGTCCGGATAAACGAGATTTTACTGTACTAACCCTATTGGATTCGTTCACCTAAGTGTTAAACTATAGAAAAAATTTGTCCACATATTGCTGACTTGGATTTGGCATAGTGTGATTAGGTACTTGATCTGATATAGTGTGTTTTAAACGCTCATCAATTCTTTTGGTAGACAAAATTTATAAAATGAATCCTGTTGCAAGGTGAAGAAAAGTTCAGGCTATCCAAAAATACCATTTTTATTGGATTATCAGCATTTATGTAGCTGTAAATAGTAGACATATCTTCTCCATACGTTAACATTGAGGTGAGCGAATCCAAAAGGGTTAGTACGCAGCAGCCTTAAATTAAACTCCCCGAGGTACTCATTAAACAAATTTACAAGTTTCCATTGTAACGATGTTATTATAATTGTAGAACAGATAACATTACACAAGTTCGCAGCATTGAAGATCACCTGAGGAACATCATTACAGTGATTTAGGCTGTTATTTACATCATTTATCGATGATTGATGATACCTTTAGAATGGGCCAACCACAGTTTAAAAAGATACAGAGTATTCCATTCTGCAGATAAAATTGAAACATATTGCGGGTAATGTAGATCGATTCATTTAATACAGATTTTTAATTCCTAATTTTCATCGATGATTGAGGATCCTTTTAGAATAGACCAATGGTGTTATTTTCTTTCAATGAAAAATCTCGTGACCCGAATGAAAATTTATTGGTAACAGCAATTTAAAAGTAGAGAAAAATTAGGAAAATGTTAACAAAAGTATAGAAGAAAGAAATAGATAAATTTTGAGAAACTGTTTCAAAAATTAATTAACAGTAAATTGGGAATTTATACAGGGTGTCCAGGCTAAAGGTATCCAAAAGTTATTATTTTTTTTTAGAAACTACCCATTAGAATTTAAAAATATTTATTTAAATAGAAAGAAGATCTCCCCAAGTTTTAATATCGATCATAGATTTCGATGTGTGCACCTTTTGTAGCACGACTAACGTGTAAATGGTAATCCAGTTCTCTCCAAGTGTTTCGTAGTATATCAGGAGTTAATAGATTTTTTTGCTTGGGGATTCATTAAATCCGTTATGAAGAAACAAAAATTTAAAACTGTGGATGAATTGAAGAGGCGTATCTTTCAAACAATTCGTGTATTAACTCCTGATACGCTACGAAACACTTGGAGAGAACTGAATTACCATTTAGACGTTTGTCGTGCTACAAAAGGTGCACACATCGAAATCTATGATACTATGATCGAAATCTATGATTGATATTAAAACTTAGTGAGATGTTCTTTCTATTTAAATATTTTTTTTAAAAATTATAAAAGGTAGTTCCGTAGAAATAAGCCATAATTTTGGATAATTTTAGCCCGGACATCCTGTATATACTTTGCATAATAACATTTTTTAAAAAAAAGTCTTCCTTACCATCTGCAAGTGAAATGCATGTTTATTTCATTAAATAATTCAGAATATAAATTTACCTCCAACTATACTCGACCCATCCAGTTTTTTCCCGACCAAAAATATTAAAGATATTTTATTATAGAAAGTTTAAAGCATGTTTATTTAATTAAATAATTCAGTATATAAATTTACCTCCTACTATCCTCGACCCTTCCAGTTTTTATCCCGACCCAACATATTAAAGATATTTTATTATAGAAAGTTTAATGCATGTTTATTTAATTAAATAATTCAGTATATAAATTTACCTCCGAATATGCTCGACCCATCCAGTTTTTTTCCCGACCCAAAACATTAAGGATATTTTATTAAAGAAAGTTTAATGCATGTTTATTTAATTAAATAATTCAGTATATAAATTTACCTCCGACTATCCTCGACCCATCCAGTTTTTTTCCCGACCCAAAATATTAAGGATATTTTATTATAGAAAGTTTAATGCATGTTTATTTAATTAAATAATTCAGTATATAAATTTACCTCCGAATATGCTCGACCCATCCAGTTTTTTTCCCGACCCAAAACATTAAGGATATTTTATTAAAGAAAGTTTAATGCATGTTTATTTAATTAAATAATTCAGTATATAAATTTACCTCCGACTATCCTCGACCCATCCAGTTTTTTTCCCGACCCAAAATATTAAGGATATTTTATTATAGAAAGTTTAATGCATGTTTATTTAATTAAATAATTCAGTATATAAATTTACCTCCGAATATGCTCGACCCATCCAGTTTTTTTCCCGACCCAAAACATTAAGGATATTTTATTAAAGAAAGTTTAATGCATGTTTATTTAATTAAATAATTCAGTATATAAATTTACCTCCGACTATCCTCGACCCATCCAGTTTTTTTCCCGACCCAAAATATTAAGGATATTTTATTATAGAAAGTTTAATGCATGTTTATTTAATTAAATAATTCAATATATAAATTTACCTCCGACTATCCTCGACCCATCCAGTTTTTTTCCCGACCCAAAACATTAAGGATATTTTATTATAAAAAGTTTAATGCCTGTTTATTTAATTAAATAATTCAGTATATAAATTTACCTCCAACTATCCGCGACCAATCCAGTTTTTTCCCGACCCAAAATATTAAGGATATTTTATTATAGAAAGTTTAATGCATGTTTATTTAATTAAATAATTCAGTATATAAATTTACCTCCGACTATCCTCGACCCATCCAGTTTTTTTCCCGACCCAAAATATTAAGGATATTTTATTATAGAAAGTTTAATGCATGTTTATTTAATTAAATAATTCAGTATATAAATTTACCTCCGACTATCCTCGACCCATCCAGTTTTTTTCCCGACCCAAAATATTAAAGATATTTTATTATAGAAAGTTTAATGCATGTTTATTTAATTAAATAATTCAGTATATAAATTTACCTCCGACTATGCTCGACCCATCCAGTTTTTTTTCCGACCCAAAATATTAAAGATATTTTATCATAGAAAGTTTAATGCATGTTTATTTAATTAAAAAATTCAGTATATAAATTTACCTCCGACTATCCTCGACCCATCCAGTTTTTATTCCGACCCAAAATATTAAAGATATTTTATCATAGAAAGTTTAATGCATGTTTATTTAATTAAATAATTCAGTATATAAATTTACCTCCGACTATCCTCGACCCATCCAGTTTTTTTCCCGACCCAAAATATTAAGGATATTTTATTATAGAAAGTTTAATGCATTTTTATTTAATTAAATAATTCAGTATATAAATTTACCTCCGACTATCCGCGACCAATCCAATTTTTTTCACGACCCCTCTGTGGCTCGCGACCCGCAAACTTTTCTGGACCGCGACTCATTTTATTTAAATAAAAAATCACGGGACCCTCAAGGAACATATTTTGATAGCAGCAATTTTTTTTAGATTAGGAAAATGTAACAAAAAATAGAAAAAATAAATAAGCAAATTTTTACAAACTATTTTAAAAATCAATGAATTGTGGGTTTATATTAAATTTGCCTAAAAACAAGAAAAAGAGTATCGCTTACCTTTTACAACTGTTTTTGCGAAATCTCATATGACCAAAACTACATATTTATATATTAATGCGTATTTGTATTTCATTTAGTTAAAAGAGCATGATTTCAAAATTACAAGCTTTATTTTTTTTTAGCGAAGGCACTTGTTGTCAAACTTTTGTCTATACTAAACCATAGTTTACTGTCCATTTCACCATATAGGCGTAAAGAATCACCGCCTATGCAGTGACGACACAAACCGAGGTATCTTTCGTAGCGCAACGCTGGGATTCGATCCGAGCACACTCAGCACCGAATATCAGCGCGCTACACCACAGGGCCGCAACAAGCCCCAAGCTTAATACTAAAACATTGAAAATCATAAACTTCATTTATTTATATAAACTAAAACAGGAAAAATTAATGAGAAGGGTGAGCCCGGATCTCGAATAATGTTTGTTCGATATTAGTTGAAATATTTTAGAGTGCTACTCTTGCATCATCTTCTGGGTTATGGCTTGATCGTTGTGTGCTGTTTTTATAGCAACTAATTTTGGAAGCCTTTCTCACATACATAGGTAGAAACGAATGTAAGCAGTGTCAGTAAAACATTGAAAGACTGTTTGACACCTTAAATAACAATACCATATCATATATTTTGATATAACAATATCGTATCTTATAAACAAATATATATAAAAATATTATAAATATGTTGTAGAAAATTTAAAGCATACTTTTTAAAGATAATTCAATGATATAAATTTACTTCAAACTATCCGCGATCGTTCCAGATTTTTTCACGACCCTTCGGTGGGTCGCGACCTACAGTTTGCGAGCCACCGTCCTACACGACGAAGGTCGAGGAACTGTTTTGTGACTTCCCACTTTGAGGAAGAACCGTTGTTTTGAACAACCATTCTTTCAACGATTTTAACCGATGTTATCAATGACACGAAGACGAATTTTTTTCATTTTATTTTCAGCTCCGTACACTCAAATTTTTAATGTTTTATTTCAACAAAACTTAATTACAACAAACAACAAATACAGAGGTTTATAATCAAGAAATGTTGTATCAAGAATAGTCATGGCAATTTATATTTACTTTTATCAAGTGCTCAAATTGCTTCGTCTCACAAAATGTTTACATCATTTACACTGATGAAAATGCTAATTAAATCTGAAAAATTTCAAGCATATAATTTAATTAAATAATTCAGCGATATAAACTTACTACAAACTATACGCGACCCCTCCAATTTATTTCGCGACTACTCTAACATCCTATAATACTTCTGACGTCATGAAATAATAAAACTAGAGTATACAATTAAGTGTACGTAGTTTCCATTCACACATCATGGCAGTTCTTTAAAAAGAAACCATGCTTTGATAATACCTGTTTTATTAAGATTATACGACCCAGAAATATTTATAGAAGTGTTGTGCAATTAGTATATTTAGAGCAGCAAAGATAGTATTAAATTCTGTGGTTTGATCCAGAATAAGTGTTCTACATGTTGAAAAAAGTTCCCTAAAGCCTAATACAATTCTCTTTCAAAGTACAAAGGAGGTCTTTTTATCAGAAAGAGAAACCCAAACGTTTCTAAGAGAAATTAGTACAAGTAATCTCCATAACAAAACAAATTTATGCAGCGCCTATGAAAAGACCGACCATTGTAATTTCAATTATCCCATTTTTATATGTCAGATACGCCATTTGCAATAGCTTCCTTAAGCATTTGTTAAAACAATGTTAGCTGTAGACGCATTGAATCTCTTTTTGTTAATCGGTGTTTTATTTTCTGAGAAATTAGAAGAGCATTGATTTGACCTGGCCCTTCAACCCCACCGGAATGAAAATCATATATCAAAATTAAAAGGTATCTAGAAGAAATCAAAATAGGACATCGCTGAAGTAAAGCAAATGTATGTAACATCTTCATTGAAAGGAAAACTATTATAATTTCATAATTTTCCTTAGATGAAAAATACTACCATGTCGGAATAAGCTCGGGAAGCTAAGGAAAAGACTTGGGAAAGTGCAATGAAATTCAAAGTAGAAATTTTCATCAAAAATTTTAAAACTATGAAACTAAGTAATACTTTCTACTGACAACTAATACACTAGTTATCAAAAATTAAGGAAAAATCACAAAAAGAGGGATAACACGTTCAAAACTAAGCCAGTCTGTATAAAATTTGAATATGTTGCTAAGTGAAAGGTGCTGAATAATACTACATTATGCAAAACAGTGCGGCTGTAGTCGGAATACGTCATTTGCGAGAAGCATAAAAGTGCATGTCTCAGAGCAAGGCGGCAATTGTATCTGCGAGGCTGAGATTAGACATCTGACATAGCCAAATTGTAACAATGACCTCCAGGCATCATTTGACTGAAGAACTGCGATGGCGAGCTATTGGATGACTAGAGGCAAGACAAAGTCAGACAGAAGTGGCCAGATGGCTAAATGTGAGTCCGTCTGTGGTTCATAGACTTTGGCAACAATTTCTAACCCCGTATTTGGCATCCAGGAGGTTCAGCCAAGGACAGCCATACGCTACGACGAGTGCCGATGACCGATATTTGTCATTATGCACAAGAAGGAATTGAACCGCAACTCCGTCTGCAAGGTCCGTCTGCAGATCCTCCCTCGCTGCAAGCACTGGAAGATTGGCATCAACTTCAACCATGCGTAGAAGGCTTCACGAAAGTGGTCTTTTTGCGAGGCGATCAGTCATTTGCGTCCCGCTCACTTCACGCCATAGGCGGGAACGTTTGCAGTGGGCACGTCAACATGTCCACTGGACGCGTGATTAATGGAGGGCTGTTCTCTTTACGGATGAGTCCAGGTTTAGCCTCCAAAACGATAGTAGGTGTAATTTGATTTGGAGAGAACCTGGAACTGGTTTTCATCCATCACAAATCCGTGAAAGAGATGCATACAGATCAGGCAGTATCTGTGTTTGGAGTGGTATCTCTTTGGGTGGACGCACAGACCTCCATGTCTTTCCCCGTGCAAATGTGAATGCTCACACCTATAGAGATGGCATCCTTGATGCTTATGTGCGCCCTTATGCCGGGGCAATAGGTGATGCTTTTGTGCTACAGGACGATAACGCGAGACCGCACAGGGCTCGCGTCGTGGATGCTTATCTTGAGCAGGAAACAATTCAGCGCATGGAGTGGCCAGCTCGATCACCGGACCCGAATCCTATCGAGCATGTTTGGGACGCTTTAGGATGACGTATAGCTGCTCTCAATCCTCCTCCTAGGATCCTAGCCACGCTTTCAACTGCTTTGCAAGAACAATGGCTCTCACTTCCTACCGAACTCATAGACCTCATAACTGGCAGCATCACACATCGCTGTATGTGCTGTATTGCTTCTCGGGGGGATCATACGCCATATTAAAGGTACTTTTCCTATACCAAACTGACACATCCGATTTGTTCATTGTATACATATGCTAGTTTCTATAACACCATAATTGTCTGGCGATTTCTTTTTATGCTATTTTATACCTCCCTATGTGTTGTATAATGTGTATAAATTTCATTTTATTCTACGCGTAACTTTTTGAGTAATCGTTAATTTTGTGACTTTTCCTTAATTTTTTATAACCAGTGTAGTTTTGACAGGTCCGGTAATTCTGGCATTATGTACAGATGAAGGAACGTAATTCAAGTTACTTCTTCAGGGCTAAATACACCATAAAGTATTCTAGCTTTTTCTTATACCACAAATTACATATCACACTGAGCCTTTCACTATAGCCTCTTTGAACTCTATTTCACAATAGTAAGAGGGCACATGTATCATAATATAAAATCCAAAACGTATCCGAAAGAACTTTTTGGAACAAACCATCTCCATAATAAAACAAATTTATGCATCGCCACCGATGAAACGACACAGCACCTAAAGTTTCCATTATTTTCCAGAGTGTATGCAAAATACTTTTTACGCCATTGTGGTTTGAAGAGAGGGATAATATGGTCCCAATTCCTTTCTTTTTCCAGCTATCAGTATCATTCTCGAGAGAAAAACAGAGCTTTTCACGAAGGAAAATGCGCCCATTGAGCCATATCTGACTTCCAAACCTGCTACCGGCTCACAACTCACGCGGCCTTGACACCAAACGGATTCAAATGAGGCAAACGCCTGGAAATACCGCTTTTTGATGTCAAGAAAGTGTATTACTGTGACCCGAGAGGCTCTGTAAATAGATTTAGGTGTATTCTCTGTGTGTTTGTTCCATTGTTCCCGTAGCAAGTCCCTCACGTTATGCAGTTCGTAAAACTGAATTTCCAAGTCATGAACTCGGTTCGGAATGGTTTCTCTAGGTCTGTATACTAAAGAGTCGAAATGTCCTTTAAGCAGGTTTTTGGTGGGTCATTGTTTTACAAAGTTAACAAAACATAATATGTAATAAATCTGGATTCAAGCTTTCGTAGATAACTGGAGTCTGTCTTCAAGAAGTTTAGTAACCCTGAACAATATTTCTTAGAAGGTCTTAATCATGGCGAAGATTTTTAACAGCTACCACGAGAGAATATTCTTGAGGTTGAAACTATATCCTCCACATTTGCAGTGATTTATAGGGGCAGGATCCTCGCAAAAGTAGAGAAATTGGGAATATCTAAGAGGTTTCCAATTCTTAACTGTACGCCGTTTTTAACAATTAAAGCATAACATAGTTGCAAGAACTTAATCGTTAGATCTCAACGTAGATAGTTTGTTTGTGGTCACGATATTGTATTTACTTGGTTCTGAAGAAGGCAACGACAGAAGTTAGGTTAAAGCTATAGAATTTGGGGGAACCACGTTGGGAAATAGCCAGATAGGGAAGTAAGAGCTGTAATCCTCCTTTACTGGAGTTAAAGAAAGAAACCCATCCAGAAACTTAATTAAAACTAGTTGATACCCGCAAAACATGACGGCTAGATAGTAAATAAATGTACTAATACGCAAATTATACTCATCATTGGCAGATGTTGAAAATCATAATAATGCGCAGAAAAAAATTAATGTGTTTAAGCGGCCTCGTGCTTACTGAATATCTAAAGCCAGATTTAAAAATGTCACTGAGCATGCGCAGAAAGCAATTTTTTAGTGATAAATTATCGCTAATTAAACAAAGCGAAATAAACAATTTCCGTCAGGTTAAATCTTATATTTCACAAAAATAATTATCATAAAAATAAAAATGGCAGAGGGAGATCTAGAGAGATCCTCAGAATTAACGTGTTTATCATTAAAACATGTCACTGAGCATGCGCAGAAACAGTGAGTTTCTAAATCCAGATTTAAACATACCACTGAGCATGCGCAGAAATCAATATTTAATTGTAAATTATCGCTAATTAATAGAAATTTTTGTTACAAAAACCAAATTTAATAAATCTACAGATTGCAATCTTTCGTTTAAGACCAAAATGAAGTAAATTGATGCAGTAGTTTTCTCTCACGGACTGCCCAAATAGTTGACTTAGCAACTTAAATATATAGATGTTGAAACATCAATTGCCACCAGAAAGTCTTTAATTTTTCAATGAACTCATCCTTAGAAATAGATCACTTAAAAGTGTAGTTTCCGTTACGTAGCTAAATACGAGTAACTTCAGTGCATGCAAAGTACATGTATTAGAGAGTGCATGAACTCGATTTCTTCTTTCTTTCTATCTCTATATATGTATGGAAAAAACAAAACACAAACGGAAAAGTGGTGGCAGTTTTCAATGTCTACTTTCGAAAATGATTAATGTTACAGTCTTTCTCAATGTCTGAACTCGATTACTTTTTCTTTCTCTCTCTTTCTCAATATATATGTACGCATAGGAAAAACAAAACATAAACGGAAAGGACTGGCAGTTTTCAATGTCTACTCTCGAAAATGATCAATGTTACAGTCTTTCTCAATGTCTGAACTCGATTGCTTCTTCCTCTCTCCCTCTCTCAATATATATGTACGCATAGGAAAAATGAAATTTAAACGGAAAAGTACTGGCAGTTTTCAATGTCTACTCTCGAAAATGATCAGTGTTACAGTCTTTATCAATGTCTGAACTCGTCTGCTTCTTTCTTTCTCTCTTTTTCTCAATATATATGTACGCATAGGAAAAATGAAATTTAAACGGAAAAGTACTGGCTATTTTCATTGTCTACTCTTTATTAATGATTTGACAACAAAGCCGTAAACGTTGATGGAGCTGATAAGTTAATAGTCAGATGTCAACGCAGATTAGTACTCATCGATGGCTCTAGCCCAGAACGTCTGGACGGTTTGTTTGGAGCGATACGGTCAGCATTTTTCTACACAAACGGTAATTAAACCGGAACCTACAGTTTAAATCTGATTCCGAGCGGATACAAATATTCATGCCGACCATGGGACCCGAACCCACAGGTTCTGGATTGATTGCCAGATCCCTAGCCACTCGTCCATCGCCCGGCTCAAAAAAAGTCTGGAAGTTGGACTGATGACTATGTAGTGCAGTAGAATGGAGTTGAGAAGTCACGAGAGAGGATAGTAAGTGCTATAGCCTTCCGTCTCAAGGAATTATCAAAATAAGAAATCCTTACGGAAAATAATAAAGTTGCTGGAGTATTAATTGCCATTAGGATATTCTCTCATTACCATTAAGCTGTAACATAGAAATAGGTTCGTAAAAAGAGTCAAGCAGCACAACTAACGTACCGCTTCATTACCGCTAAAGAACCGTATTTTCAAAATGTTTTTTCTTCAGAATTCGCTGTTAAAAACTCTAAAACTGACGAATTTTATTTATTCTGGAAAGTAGTAAGCTTTAGTAATGTAACACTATCTCAATTACTACATGAAATTATTATTTATATAAGTATGTGATGCCGCGTTCCGACCCCTCAACATGTCATCTATCGGCGAACTGTTGATCTGGGCGGTCTCATCAACTCTAGGATAAGAGGCCATAAAGTTCTTGTAATGTGCGGTTCTGACGTTATAGAACGCATAAATCCCAGAGTGGTTCGAGGGCGCTTGAGATTTTTGACACTACAGTGACATTTAGAATCCCATAAAATTCGAACACTTACAGCACTTCAGACGCCAGAGAAATCCCTTTGAATTCGCCGACAGTAAAAAAGAAGATCCCAATAGTCCACAAGGGAGAGATCTGTTTTTGAGTGCCAGAGAGACGCAGCTCTCCTGGTCAGAGAGGCCTCATAGGCCAGAGCTGTCATTGAGCCCGAAGCCATCCTGACTATCTAACTGTATATATTCTAACTCGCTGTACATACTTGCTTTAAATGTTGTAGTTGTAGTATGTTTAACTTATCGTAGTAAAGTAATTGAAGCGAAAGGCTTTCGTATTATTGACTACGGTACAGTAATATCAATAACTTTACTATAAACTGAACACATGTAGTACTGAGTACGAGAATTCAATCACTTTCGGCCCTCTACCTGAAAACAATAAACGATAAAGTACCCGATGTTTTTGATGTCACTACTTTACACTTAATTGAACGCTGAAACCGTAAAAATTGAAGGAGCTTGCAACTTTATCCACAGTTCTCCACATACATTGATTACTCGTCGTCAAATATTACGTGTACTCAGTTTCAAGATGGCTAAAGTGCTCACGATCTAGAAGTTTGACTAAAGGCTGTAGAGTGTGGCGAAACAGAGAGGCGTTATCGGGACAGAGGGGACAAAGCGATGTAGCCCTCCCTCTAAAAGGGTTAAAAAGGGAAATTTCTAGAGAAAATTATTTAATGTGCTGGAACATTAACAGACATCTAAAATAATTTGGTTTTCCTTTAAACTTTACCGTAGCAATAGGATTTCGGTTTTTTTGTGTTTTTCGTGGGTTTTTTGTGGTTTTTTTTTAATTTTTTTAAAATACAGGTTTTTAAGGCTGCTGTGTACTAACCCTATTGGATTCGCTCACCTCAATGTTAACATACGGAGAAAATGTGTCCACGGATTGCTAACTTGGATTGAAAGGTTTTTTTTAATTGTACTTCGTAATAAAGAAATTTTACACCTTGGGGCACTTTTCGTTTAAAAAAAAATGCAAATAATATTTTAAAATTTAAATTATTCGGGGGGGGGGGGAATCTGGTGTAGTGTGTTTTAAACGCTCATGAATTCCTTTGGTGGACGAAATTTATAAAAATGAATCCTGTTGCAAGGTGCAGAAAAGTTCAGGCTATCTGAAAATACCATTTTTATTGGATTATCAGCATTTATGTAGCTGTCAATAGTAGACAAGTTTTCTCCATAGGTTAACATTGAGGTGAGCGAATCCAATAGGGTTAGAACACCAGCCTTAATCTTCAAAATTTACAGAAAACCGAAGAAATGGTGGAATTTTTTTACCAAGTAATACTCTTTCGTAACCCTTATTGTTTTACTGTAATCTATATTACATATGGTACTAAGTACTTGTACACGATTGCTTCTGTCTCTCTCTCTTTACCTCTGTACTCGGGAAAGAAAATTAGAAAAAAAAAGGTAAAGTACTGAGTTTTGGGCCCCGATACCTAATTGTTAATTTTACAGTAAAATCATCTAAATGAAAATAATGTTTTTAAGTTCTCTGTTCTTTATATTGTACCTTGTCATGCTCTTAAATCCCAGTCAAACATCTTTTGGCAATGTCCCAAATGATTCATGAACAGTGAACATGCTAATAATGCCCGGTTAAGGCTGCTGTGTATTAACCTTATTGGATTCACTCACCTTAGTGTTAACCTATGGAAAAAATGTGTCTACTATTTACAGCTACATAAATGGTGATAATCCAATAAAAATGGTAATTTCAGATACCCTGACCTTTTCTGCACCTTGCAACAGGATTCAATTTATAAATTTCATCCACCAAAAGAATTGATGAGTGTTTAAAACACACTACGCCAGATTGTTCCCCCGAATAATTAAAATTTTAAAATATTATTTTCATTTTTTTAAACGAAAAATGCCCCAAAGTGTGACATTTCTTTCTTTATTACCGAGTACAATTCTCTTTTTAAAACCTTTCAATCCAAGGCGGGAATCCTTGGACACATTTTCTCCATAAGTTAACATTGAGGTGAGCGAATCCAATAGGGTTAGTGCACAGCAGTTTTAACACGATAAAAACAAAAATATCTTTGCACATCAGTTTCCAAATGAGAAACTCGATAAAATCGAAAATTGACTACAGCACATTTCAATTTGAAAACGTGAAAATCGGATAAAGAGGAAATTTAATTCATTCTAAGCATGTAATAACAAATTTCAAATCTTAAGAGCCGATAAAAGCTAATGTAAACGACATCGTCATCGGTTATACGCTCTTCGCGCAGGTAATTTAATTCCCACATTATTATGCCTTATCAGTTGAGCGTTGCGGCCAGCGCTAAAAACTATCGAAAAAACTTCGAAAGTTTTATCCAGCGAGACTTTGCCAAACAGGTTTTTAATGAACCAAAAAATGTGAGCGACTTAAAAGAAAAAAAATGGCTACGGTCATTATCTACTTTCGGAAAATTCTCCAATAAAAAGATCCAGCCTCTGAGAGAAGAGACGAAAAAAATAAAAAAAGAAGAAAAATCTTCCCGCGAGTTGGATTCTATGGAAACAAGATAAAAGAATTTTTCAAAGAATTTTAAAACTTCGTCAAGAAACTTAGGCTGTCAGAGTTTAAGGGGACAAGGGATCTTCAACCCCGAATTTTTTAATTTTCAGTTTTTAACTCTAGATACAAAATGAGAATAGTTTGTATTATTTTTTACTACACTACAGAGGCTGTTCCCACATTTTTTAGACGATGTATATTGTATTCACAAAACTAAATTACATAAAATTCTTGTGTTTTAAATGTTCTATTTGACATCCCTTATTCTGAACTATCTTTCGACACCGCAATTTCCAGGATAATAATGCCTTTTGAAGTGTCAGAAGAGGTATTCTATCCCATTCCTCCTGAACAGCTTTCCAGAGTCCTGTAAGGGTTTTGGGACGACGTTTGGATAATGCAGATTTTAAAATTCCGAAAGCACAAAAACCATAGGTGATACATCGGGAGATTTAGTAGGGATATCAGTGAAGGGTATGGCCTTGATACGAGTTTTTTGTTCCATTTCTTTTAGGAAATTTACAGTGGATTTTGATGTGTGACTGCTACCTTTGTCCTGATGGAGTCTCACAGATTGATGGCACTGTGGGTAAAGCGATGGTATTTCATTCAGAAAAATTGGCGATAAAATATGTTCCTGATAGTATTTGGAGTTAATCTTGACATTTTTTTCCACTCTCTTTATTTTTAACTTGCTATTATAAGAAAAACCAGCAACAATCATGAATACCTTAGAAAAACTTTCTTTCGATTCTTTTAACCATGTACTTAAATTTTTTTCTCCCCTTTTATGATAATAAATGGCTCTTTTTTTGTTGCAATAATTTAAATACACCCATGATTCATCTATTGTGACAATTGTTTACCATTTTTATTTGGGTAAGTGTTTCTCATATAGAATTCTGCATCGTGTCCTGCGTTCAGCGATATGATTTGGAAGAAGACGATGCACATTGCGTTTTTTCGCTTTCTTAAGATTTAAATCAACGTTTATCATTTTGTTTACAATGGACACCGAACATTTTAATGATTTTGCAACTGTCCTTTGACTAGGGGGATTTTCTTTTAACATTAAACAGCGTACCTTTGCAATAGTCGAAGATGTCCGTTTTTTCCTTGGATACTTGTCTGGAATTTTTATCCCTCTTGAAGCTAAAATTTGACGTTTTTTTCCTTTCTTGTTGACGATATTACCTATCGACGCTTTAGATATCACAAAACCATGCACATCGCTTTTGGAGAACGGAGTATGCATATTTCTCTTCGGAAAGAGCATAAATGTAGCCTTCGAACCACTGCTTTGTTAAAAACGCTATTTTGAATAAAAACAAAACTTTCAAGCCGCAGACGATAATTTTGACTTTTAAAAACATAGTACAATTGCAATTTTTTCTTTTGCAGCAAATGATTTTTTATTACCGCTTACCAAAAGCGTCTAAAAAATGTGCGAACAGCCTCTGTAATAACCCTCAGAATTCAAAATAAAGATTTTTTGGCAGAATAACGCCTGTTTTTCAAAAACCTTTTAAAAAATACTAGCATTTTTCAAAATGCCTATTTGTAAGAATACGGACCGAATTGTACTGACATGTCCATGTTTTAATACTATATGTTACAACGAGATTTGTTGGTTGTTTGTAATGGATGCACCGTATAAGTCAGTGGTTCCTACCCTTTTGTTGATCAACGACCAGTTGTTAAAAAAAAATTTCTCGGGTAAACTCTCCCAACCAATCCTTTAAATTAATGAAAATAATTAAATATTTTTGACTCTTTCTTTACAGAATGTTCCTTATTAGCAAACACGCATTCTCCTCGTGACTTTCCTTCTAAATGGATGATAAATATTAGTTCATTATAATATACCGAAGACCCTAATTATTTAATAAAACAAATCACGAAATAAAAATAATAACTTAATGTTCATGCCTTCTTTCTTTATAAAAAAACTTCCTTATTAGCAAATACGTATTCTCCTCGTGACAACCTCGATTTTTTTAATTTTCAGTTTTTAACTCTATATACAAAATGAGAATAGTTTGTATTATTTTTTACTACACTGCAAACCCTTAGAATTGAAAATAAGGATTTTTTTGGCAGAATAACGCCTGCTTTTGAAAAAACTTTTCAAAAATACTAGCATTTTTCAAAATGCCTATTTGTAAGAATACGGACCGAATTGTACTGATATGGCCATGTTTTAATACCATATGTTACAGCGAGACTTGTTGGTTGCTTGTCATGGAAGCACCGTATAAGTCAGTGGTTCCTACCCTTTTGTTGATCAGGGGCCATTTGTTAAAAAAAATCTGTCGGGAACCCTCTCCCAACCAATCCTTTAAACCAGTGGTTCTCCAACTGTGCGCCCCAGAGCTTTTCCAGGTGCGCTCCGTAGTATTCCTAAAAAATCTATCCAGATATGAAAAGCAAATGTATACTAAGTTACTATATTGTACCATTTCTTTACGAACACTCGGTTTGTTTCGTTGCGACATTATGATAGTTATAAGTTACTTTTCTTGCAACTAGCTTCTGATCCGCAATTTTTTACGCGTTTGAAACACGTAACAAACGGGGCTGGAACGGCATGTTAACACCGGCAAGCTTTCATCACTTGGTAACTGTCAGTGTTGCATAACAGGCGTTGGTGAGTGGGCGTGTCGTGTCTTGTGAACTGCCGTCAATAAGAGTAACCTTTTACAACTTTCAGAATAACTACCATTGATATAATTGTCTTTGTTAAAAATAACTCACCCATAAAAATGGATAAGTTTCTTAACCAATTGCTTCTTACCAAGTCTCAGAACTGATCGCACAAAATATGAAAGCGCATACTTTGGGTGAGTCACTTATTTTGCCTGCTTGCCAAAAGATTGTCAGTACGATGTTAGGAAATGAAGCAGGTATGAAAATAAGCAAGATACTTCTGTCCAATGATACTGTTAACAGGAGTATTTTGGAAATGTCTTCTGATATTGAGAAAAATGAATATGGTAATAAACTCCAGTGTTCTGATTTTGCACTGCATGTTGACGAGTCAACCGACATTACCAACAAGGCGCAACTCATAGCATCCATTCGTTTCATTGGCGAAAATCAAATAACAAATCAGTTTCTTTTTTGCAAAGAATTAAGCCTGACTACAAAAGGTGAGGACATTTTTAACATCCTGAAAAACTACCTTGATAAATGGCAGTTATCGTGGAAATCGTGTGTAGGCATTTGCACAGATGGAGCTCCTTCTATGATAGGCTGCAACAAGGGTCTTGTATATTTTATAAAGGAACAAAACGAAAATGTTATTGTAACTCATTGCTTCCTTCATAGAGAGGCATTGATGTCAAGAACATTAGGAGAGGATTTAAGAGAGGTCTTAGATCAAGTTGTTAAAATGGTAAACTGTATTAAAAGAAGACCAGTTAAATCACGCCTATTTGAACAGATTTGCACCAAATTATAACATATTAGTCCTATTTTGTATACAGTGCGCCAGCAAGTATCTGTAGTATTGTAAGTGCGCTCAAACTGTATAAAGTTTGAGAACCACTGCTTTAAACTAATGAAAAGAATTAAATATTTTTCACTCTTTCTTTACAGACAGTTCCTTATTAGCAAACATCCATTCTCCTCGTGACTTTCCTTCTAAATGGATGATAAACATTGGTTGGTTCATTATAATATCCCGAAGACCCTACTGAGCACAAATGCCCCTAATTACTCCATAAAGACAAATCACTGAATAAAAATAATTGAATGTTCATGCTTTCTTTCTTTATAAAAAGTTCCATATTAGGAAACACGCATTCTCCTCGTGACAACCTCGAATTTTTTAATTTTCAGTTTTTAACTCTATACAAAATGAGAATAATTTTCATTTTTTTACTGCATTTAAGACCCTTAGAATTTAAAATAATGATTTTTTTTTGCAAAATAAGTCATAAATTATTATTTTTTTAAAAATATGCCTGTTATATTTTATGTTATTTTTATATTTTTGCTATATTTCATGGTCTATAAATTTGAAATGAGAACAGTTTGTATTATTTTTTACTACATTGAAGACCCTTAGAATTCAAAATAAGGATTTGGCAGAATAACGCCTGTTTTTCAAAAAAATTTTCAAAAATACTAGCATTTTCCAAAATGCTCCATGCGCATTCCAAATCAATTAAAATCCTTAATGTTTTTAATAAACGTTTACCGTATATATATATATATATATATATATACAAAATTGTGCATTTATTATTTTTTTGTAGGATTCTAAGTTATAAAATATGATTAATTTTTTAAAATCTTCCTGTTATATTTTACCTTTTTTAAAAATGTTTTTGCATATTTCATGGTCTATAAATTAAAAAAAAATTTGTGGTTTCAAAGAATGATGCGCAGTTTTGTGGCAAACACTCCAGTTCCGAATTCTGAGAAATTTGGAAGAAATCGGAAGAAACTGAATGCGCATGGAGAAATTTGAAAAATGCTAGCATTTTTGAAAAATTTTTTGAAAAACAGGTCGTATTCTTTTACAAAATACTTATTTGTGAATTCTAAGTGTCATCAATGTAGTAGAAAAGAATATAAATTATTCTCATTTTGTGTATAGAGTAAAATATTGAAAATTTTAAAAAATGAGGTTGAAGGTCTCTTGTAACCTCAAGGATGGAAATTTATTCTTTTGGCGAGTTTTTTTTTTCTATTGTGCTGTATCTGATTTCTTTTCACACTTCTGTTTGTGTTACTAACCTTGGTGAAATGTCAAAGCAATATTTCATGTTGATGCTTACTCACGTACAGACAAAGAGAAACGTGCCTAAATATTTATTTACTTTTATTCTCCCATAAATTTCCTTTTCCTCGGAAGTCTTTGAACAGGAGACATGCAAAAACTTATTGGCGTAAAATCACGAATAGCAGACTGAAAACTAAATTGTAAAAGATGCGAAGCAATTTTCAACATATACTAGACAAACCGTTACTTGTTTGATTTATCGACTGTTGAAAGGTTATGAAGAATTCAAGCTAGTTCCGATGTTCCCCAGAAAGGAAGGTTAATTTCGCGATAATTTAATTTTAAAAAGCAATCTATGTGTGCTGTCGATTATTTAGAACAGGGGTTCCCAACCTTTTTCCTACATCAACCCCTTTTAAAAGAATGATTTTCTTCTTCGACCCCCTCACATTTTCCTCTATAATATACAGCATACAACATAATTATAATACTAAGAATTGCACATAATACACTTAAAGATAACAATTTGACTAAGAATATCAACAAAAAATTAGAAAAAGTGGTTCATTAGGTTTATGCTTTATTATTTTTGTACTATTTTTATTTTTAATTTCACAAATATAAACAAGACTTCAGAAATAGATTGTAATTGCAGAAACATCGCCAAGAGAAAAACGAAACTGCTTGTGATTGGTTGCATCTTTAAAACCCATGTGCTGTTTAAAATCCAGTGGATTTCCCCTGTTCTGCCTAGTGTTGGTACATAAGTAAAAGCCGACGGTGGCATTCGAGGCATATACAAAAGCGTTATGACATTCGACTTTAGATGCGTGGATCACTCCGCCCTATACAAATCGGTATTTATACATATTAAAACGGATATTATTATCTAATGATTACATTCGTAAAAATTAAATTAAATTTTAAAACAGAAAAAAATATCATAGACCCCCAATAGATCCCTGGAATACTATAGAACCATTTTAAACTTCCATCGTCCAAGGGGTCCACCTGGACCCCGTTGAGAATCCCTGATATAGAACAATGTTGCGCTATCTGTGGTATTTCATGCTCAGTTTAATTCAATTTCCTATCCAACTTACTGTTGTTCCGTGGAATAAACTAAAATTATATATTTACGTGCTTTCCTGCTTCAAATGTTTCCTAATAAAATAAATTCCTCGAAAGAGAATGTAAATATTCTTATCAGTTAGTAGGGTTTCCATTAACTCTGGTACCTGTAAAAAATCCGTTTACCTCTGTAATTTTTTCCCTTCTTTTTAAGTCATGGCGTCACTTATTGCATAGTGTCCTCTGGTTTTTAGTCGTGTTAATTCTGCAGATGACACGACCTTTCTTGTTCAACACAAACATACATCGAATTCAATTTTCTTGAAATGTGTGTGCTCCTATTACCGATGTGGCTTCGTAGGCGGATTGTATAGCTCAATGCCTCTAAAATGTCCCTGGGGGGCCAGAGGTAGCCTAGTGGTAGCGTCTTGGCTTTCGGTACTGAGGGTTCTCGGATCGAATCTCGACAAGCGCCATCAAATTCCTTCGTGTCTAGGCCGGATATGGGCACGTTAAATTCGCAGACCAGAAAGTCCTCCTTTGCAGTAAGAGGGTGGGGAAGGTTCGATCCTCCCCCCCCCCCAGATGTCGCCCCTGGGGTTGCTCGGTCAAAATGAAGGTGGCACCTGGCTAAGTCAAACTCCGACCCTTGTGGTGTCATTATAATCCAGAGCTGCATCCCTCAGCCCGCAAGCCTATATGGGCCTGGTCTAGAATACATCCGGCCAGGAGGCACAAGCAACAACAACAGCAAAATGCCACTACCCTTAAACATGCTTTTTATTCTAGACCCATTAACGATGACATTTCACATTATTGAGAACACATAACCTCAGAAACTGTTCAAAATCAATTGGGCAGCGACAGATTAAGTAAATTTCCCGCAAAGCTAGTGTTTTGAGTGTTGGGAATCGCAAATTCCTGTTATATAACTAATCTAACAGTACCAGCCTAGTCTAGTCTAACAGTATCTAGCCTAGTAAGCACAAGATGGCGCTAGGAATAGTATCTGTGTGTCTGCTTTGT
Source organism: Dolomedes plantarius (assembly GCA_907164885.2). NCBI lineage: Eukaryota > Metazoa > Arthropoda > Arachnida > Araneae > Dolomedidae > Dolomedes > Dolomedes plantarius. The sequence continues at coordinate 24,252,336 of OU015499.1, read as the reverse complement.
TCACACACACTTCTATACAAAGGCGTAGCGTGCTTCTACCTTCTTTTTTTTTCTTTTTTTTTTCTTTTTTTTTGGGGGGGGTGCACAAATTGAATTCAGTTTGGGCCCTCCTCCGAGCATTGACTGCCTGGTGGTCCTTAAAATATGAAATATTATGATTTTTTAAAAACTGAATAACAATAAAATTGATGTAGTATTCAAAAGTATACAATGAGAAAAATAAATATAATATAAATAAAATGAGAGAAAAAACATAGCATCGAATTTTTGTTATGGATCATATCATTGTTAAAAACTATGTTAAGGTTAAAGACATAATCGGAATCTTCAGTTCCACAGTTTGAAAAAGCGGGGGGAAAACCAACTTTCTTAAAAGTTTTCGAAAATTTTCCGATTTTAACTGAACTTTTATTAACATTTTAATTTATTTCAAGTTAAGTTGGGGGAGGGGGCACATTCCCCCCCCCCTGACGCTACGCCTATGCTTTTATATGTACTTCTCTCTACTAACCAGTTGTGTTATCTTGTCCATCTTAGTACTAACGTTAATTGTCCAAGTTTTGTTTTGTGTATTAATCTATACTTATATATAAAGAGAGAGCGATTTTGTACGTGGGGGGTAATCTCCAGAACCACTGCACCTATTTGAAAAATTCTTTCACTGTTTGAAAGGTACATTATTCGAGATGGACATAGGCTATATATTATGTATATCTGATCTATACTTATATATAAAGAGAGAGCGATTTTGTACGTGGGGGGTAATCTCCAGAACCACTGCACCTATTTGAAAAGTTCTTTCACTGTTTGAAAGGTACATTATTTGAGAGGGACATAGGCTATATATTATGTATATCTGATCAGTAGAAATAAAGTTAGGGGCTTAATCCTAACAATCTCCATTGTTACCGCTACTGGCCTCTACCTTTTTTGGTTGAAGAAAAGTCTTCAACGATCCTTAGCGTGGTGCTGTCGCGGTGGGCTTCTGTTCTGACGTTAGCGGTTCGAAACTAGCCGTTCTCCGGCACGCTTTTTTTCTTTTAAAAAATTAACTTTAAATATTAACTAACGTAATATTAACTTGAATATTATTTTAAGAATATTATTTTTTTAAAAATTGAATATTTAAAAAAAACCTTCTTTACTTAAAATCCTTTTTTTATTTTTGTATTTTTATTTCATCTCTTAACCTCTTTCTATTAATTTGAATACTATTTTAGGTGCTTAAAATAATTAAAAAACATTCTTTTCTTAAAATCCTTTTTTTATTTTTGAATAAAACTACGGTCTCAAGCACACCTCTTTCTTTTAAAAAAATAACTTTAATTAATAACTAACGTAATATTAATTTGAATACTATTTTAGGTGTTTAAAATAATTAAAAAAAGCATTCTTTATTTAAAATCCTTTTTTTATTTCTGAATAAAACTACGGTCTCAAGCACACCTCTTTCTTTTAAAAAATCAACCTTAATTAATAACTAACGTAATATTAATTTGAATATTATTTTAGGTGCTTAAAATAATTAAAAAAACATTCTTTACTTTAAATCCTTTTTTTATTTTTGTATTTTTATTTCATCTCTAATTCTAATTTTGGGATACCAATGTGTATCTATACTTCTATAATCTATACTCTATACTAATATATAAAGAGAGAGCGGATTTTGTATGTGGAGGGTGATCTCTGGAACCACTGCACCTATTTGAAAATTTTTTTCACTATTTGAAAGGTACATTATTCCAGATGGACATAGGCTATATATCTATACTAATATATAAAGAGAGAGAGCGGATTTTGTATGTGGAGGGAAATCTCTGGAATCACTGCACCTATTTGAAAAATTCTTTCACTATTTGAAAGGTACATTATTCCAGATGGGCATAGGCTATATATCTATACTAATACTATATAAAGAGAGAGAGCGGATTTTGTATGTGGAGGGAAATCTCTGGAACCACTGCATCTATTTGAAAAATTCTTTCACTATTTGAAAGGTACATTATTCCAGATGGACGTAGGCTATATATTATGTATATCTGATCAGTACAAAGAAAGTTATGTTGGGCTAAATGTTGAGTTGATGCTTCACCTTTACAACTTTTCCACACACACATGAAACTACATTTTCATTTATTATCAGCAACACATGAAACTACATTTTCATTTATTATCAGTAAAACATTTAATATTTTAAAGATCCAAGTGGAAGAGGTATTGATAAATACAAAAAGGATTTTTGAAATTGGCTACGTTTAAGGGTTTATTGAAGAAAATTTCATTTGGAACTACGCTTTTTATTGGACATTTAAGGTAAAAAAAGTTTTACAATTTATTGGCTATCAACTGGAAATTTATTGGTGTAATATTACAGAACTTTATTTAACTTTACGTTTTTGAATTTATGTACAATTTTATGCACAATTTGCGTAAATCGAACTTGAATTATTGAACTTTATTAAAAAATTAGGGTGTTTCATTGAAACTGTGAAATTTATTGATTATTTCGAATAGGACTATATTTGTTCCTTTATAAGTGAAAAAGTATTGCTTCAATTGATCTGAAATTTTGTATAGATATAGTTGATAGCTCAGATTAAAACATAGGCATATTATTTTTTGAAAATCGGGCCCCGGAGTATTTTTAATTAATGTTTTAATGATTTTGCCCCTAAAAGTTGCTTATTTCGACAGCTTCCTTGGCTGTCCTCGCTGATACCGAGACTATGGGGCCGAGTCGTACCAAAATCGGCACGCGGGTGGCACGATTCAGTGCCTAACGTAGCCGGATTTTTTAATTTTTTATTTTAAAAAAAAGTTATTAAATTTTTTGTGCCATTTATGGTGCATTTTTCGTGTTTTTTGTTTGTGGACTCTGTAGAGAATAGGCTATGGGGCCGAATCGTATCAAAATCGACATGCGGGTGGCCCCCGGAAACAATTCAGTGCCTGACGTTACAGTTTCCAATAAAAATTTCTTTTGCCATCACCATCAACAAATCCCAAAGTCACACATACAAATATATTGGACTTGACATACGGAAAGATTGCTTTACTCATGGACAATTATATGTTGGTCTCTCTAGGTCAGGAAATGCGGAGAATCAGTTTATTTTAAAACCTCAGAAAAACGAAAAAAAATGTGGTATACCATGAGGTTTAAAAAAAAATTAAATCTACCTAATATCTACTTAAGATAGATAATTGTTCAACCCGGACAAAGTCGGGACGGGCCGCTAGTAATCATATAAAGTCAGTTAAATTTTAACATGGTTTTAATTTAACTGTTCAGTTATCAACAGGATTAGATTCTGAAGGAATTTTTTCTCTAATCAAATTACTCCGTGTATCAACATATATCAGGTAAGTGAACCTTTCACTAACGCTTTTGCACTGAATTACAACTTTGGAAGAATTAAAAGTTGCAACATTGAGGACTCCCCTTTTTCTCTCTCCTAAATCAACACTGTCTTTTACGAAACAAATTGTTAACATAAAAATCACTATTATACCTGTTGTGATCTACAGTTCTCCGATATGGGGTTCCGCTGCAAAACTCATCTTAAGAACCTTAAAATATTTCAAAGTCTGATAAATCGGGCTACTCCAAATCGAGATTCGAAAATTAGCTACTGTTTTTTACAGAAGCTGGTTAAAGTTACTTGCGTATGATCCCGCGGTGGCTTCCTCTGGAACAGGGTTTCCCAAACTGTGTTCCGCGGAACACTGGTGTTCCACTGAAAATTAATAGGTGTTCCTCGAAAACCTGGAATTGTTTTATATCCCGCAACGGCTACAAGAAATTCAAAGATGTTTGACGGATTAATGCTCTAAAATGTCTGAAAAATTAAGTATTCATGCATAATTACAAAAATACTAAATAAATAATTAAGGTTTTTTATTTCTCATTTTTTTAAACTTTATTGATTATGTGTTATTACATACCTACAAAATAAAGAAGGTGTTTCCTTTAAATTTCAATATTTACGAAGTGTTCCACCGCAAGAAAAGTTTGGGAAACCGTGTTTTAGAAAGTGTCCCCGGGGCACTGCTTTTCAACATAATGACTACAATATTCACTATAACCGCATGAGGACACAGTGATATGCATCGCAATTCACCAAACCTCCTAGCTTCTCTTTTGCCTTTTTTGGTCTTTTATGAAACTTGCTCGCCTATATCCTGGCTGTTGACGTTTTCTCACTCGAGTCTGCTCTTATGTCTGAGTTACTTAATTCGGCTTTATTGGCTTTTCGATTTTGATCGTTTCTCTTGCGCATGATAGGAACACACTCCTTTCTTAATATTGTGAAGAATTAAATTAATTCGCCCATTAATAAAAATCCTCCCCAGACGAGCAGATGAACGTACAAGGCGTTAAAGACCGGCGGACCAGTCCCCCATTGTACGTGCAGCAGGTAATGGCACGCTCGGAAGAAAAGAGTGGGTTAAACGACGCCAGCCCGTCTCGAAAAGTGACACTTGTGCTGAATAAACCTTTCGCCACGGCTCGCCAGATTAATGACGCAGGACAGCCCCCGAACCTGGGAGATGCGAGAATTGCGGACATCTTGGTGCTTGCGTTTCAGCAGATAAAAAGCCTCAGGTCTGACATCACCGTTTCAAGGGCCAATGAGAAATAAATACGAATTTTCTGGATGGTGACGCCAAGCTCGAGATGGGAGAGAATTTTTTTTTCTTCTAAAAAGTTAGTTAGCTATCTTCTCCAGCCGAGAGATCAACTCCGAGCATCCAGGGTCGTGAAAAGCTGTACGCAGACTTGTGAAGTCAGCGGGTGTTTCCTCGAGAAGAGAAATTTTAGCTTCAGTTAGGAAGCTTGGTTTTTTTGGAAGATATCTTACGGCGAGATTATCTGTCCCACGATCATCCCGATCATAGTTAATTCCTGGCAGTCGCCCGCTCTGCAGAAAACGATAATCGAGTGCCAGCCTGACTCGATACCGCTACGTTTTAGCGAATTCATATGGGAACCCATCCCGACGGACTCTATGACTTTATTAGCGTAAATCATCGTTTTGATTCTGTAACCCTGCAACCCGTTATCTACTGTGCATCACTCCATCATTTTTTTTCTCCATCTGAATTGTAAATAAATTTAACTCTTTTAATTTACTTGGCTGTGGCATTGGTTGTTTCGATCACTATCTCGATCAATACGCTACAATATCCACATTATAAAATAAAGCTGCCGCCCTTATTTTTTATCGTGGATATTAAGACGCCGTTAGTTCCTGTTACGCAATTTTTACAAACTTCATGCAAGTCAAGTATACGGTGAAATTTTTAGAGTATGTATGACGTCATTAACCGTTCGGATGGAACATCTGCCTCTCAGGCAGCTATGGTTTATTTATTCAACACTGAGCACCCACCCTTCGACCTTGGGTACTGTGAGTCTACAAATGCTTCAGTCAACATCTTGTCTTAAGTGTGGAAACGTGATTCATATTGCCAGCCTTCTATGGTTCAGGTAAATGCCATTTTTCTAGAACTTTGTCTGTCTACTAGACAGATATTCCCGCTAAAATACGTTTAAATATCTGACTGTCAGGCAGATATTCTTCATATATTTTGTATAAAATGTACAGTAAGGCTGAAAATCTTTCAAGATTTGAGTTTTTGAAGGTTCTGGGAACGACTTTCATATAACTTTCATGCCAAACCCTTCATGAAAATAAGGCTGAACATTCCTAACCTCCCGAATGATTTGTTAATTAAATATAAAAACAGATATTGTTGTTTTCTACTTTTCTTTTGTCTGAAGTTTAAAATAAAGCATTGTTGAAAATAAAAAGCTGTAACTGCCTATGCGAACTTGAAACTCTAGTTAGGAATACATGGGAAAGAGATATTCCATCTATATCTGCCTTCCAGGCAGATATAGATGGAATACACAATGTTCCCACTAAGCGGGAAAAGAATCATGTTCCCACCGAAGGGTTAAATATTTCCTGTGTTGTAACGTAGGAATGCGTTCCTCAATAACGGTCCTCCGGAAAGCAAAATTTCAGCGTCGTCGCGAGTTGTAATTTTGGCAGCAAGCCAAACCCAGTAACAGTAAACATTTAAACAGAAAAGTCCAAAATGCGTAAGGGGAAAAAAAAAGATAAGCAACGATAAGTAACCCTACGTTAATAACCCACGGTAGTTAATATAGAAGAGACTACTTGAATTTTTTTTGTTATATATGTGGCATCAGCTGTTCAGCCAATCAGACCAGCCCGCGCGCGCACGCGCAGTTGAGGAAATGCCAGCCATGACTTGAACTTTGAACTGCAGTCTAGTAGGACACTCGAATAGTTCACTCATTGTACAACTCTCGTACTTGACGCACGTGTTAGTTCCGAGCGAACATTCTGTTAAATCAATGTGTATCCGAGTTTTTATATGTTGAAGTGTAATATCCACGGCATTACTATTTTGTTATGGTTAAAGCTTTTTGTTAATTATAACTTTATGTAATCTATCCAACGACATCTACACTTCACTAAATATATCAGTTTATACTTCACTAAATATAATAGTTTCAGATTAGCATTAAAAAGAAAATATTCAGTTTTCTTTTTAAATTTTGTTTTTAGAATTGTGGAGATGTTGTCATGCACATCGATTTAATAAGCTTAGAAATTGGGTAAATTTCTTGAAAGCATTTCACATTAAGAGTGTCTAACCTTTTGGCTTGCCCGGGCCGTACTGAGTGCGGAGGAATAGCCTCGGGCCGCATATAAAATATATAATAGTTAATTTATATAAACAGCAAAGCTTCCATTTTTTATCATATCATAAAAAAGAGAGCAACAAACTTAAAACTAGTGGGATATTTGACCTTGTTTTTGTGAAACTAATGCTTCGGTGTCTGGATCGATGGAAGTGGTTGAACAGAAATTTTAAATCTAATTTTACTCTTCAAAGGCTTCATCTTTAAAAACACAGATCTGGTGTCAAAAATCGATGACGTGAATAGAGTATGATGGCGAAGAGATGATTTTTTTTTATCTCTCGGAAGATAGTAGATCTTGTGGGGTCACGTAGTTAGCTGTCAAGGGCCGCATGCGGCCCGCGGCTTGGATACATCTGAATGTATATAATCTCATACGCATTCTCTCAGCTCAACGTGGAATTGCGAGGTAAGACACCATTTTTATTCATGGATATGATGTGAATTTGGAGGGGGGTTTCATTACTTTATTTGCTACCTTTTGATTGGCTCACGCTCGTTAGAGGGTGATTTCTTGGACTGAAGCTAAATTTTTGCCTCTCTCTTTCGGATTAATATTTTTTCTCAATATTTTCAAGTTTTGACCCTTGAAATTCTCAGTTCAACCCCGTACCCTCTTTCGATGGCAGGTAAAGCGACAATTTTGTTACTACACATTCAAATAAGCCAAAATTTGCCTTGCATTGAAATCTCCATTTAATGCTTCTGGGAGTTTACCTCTCAGTAATCTTATAATGACAGATTTGCAAAAACGTATTTTCCAATTCTGCTTTCTGCATTTGAAAGTATATCTTTGATGGCTGTGTGCGTGCTTTCCAAAAATATTTTTACTTTACTATTTTTTTCCAAAAATTTTTCATTTTGTAGAAATAAACATCAATAACTTTATTCCCTGCAAAACATCAAATACTGAAAGATTTAAAATTTTAAAAGCTAAGAGCTGTCACTTTAAACACCTGCCTTCACATGCAAGAAACAGATTTAAAATATATGCATTTGCTAATCTGTGACTAGACAAAATTCTGAGAGGAAAATTCCCTACAGCTTAACAATGGTATTGAAGATCTTCGAGGTCAACTGATTCGCTGCATTGAGTAATACGTCATTCACGTCTCTGAAGGTTTCCACTTCTTCCTGCAAATACTCTAGCTCTTTCCACTGAAATGGGTCCATTTTAAACAAACACTTCATGGATCGTCTGCACAAAACTATCTTTTTTTCAGCCATCCATAAAAGATTTGAAAGGATATTTGTCATATCGGCCTAAATTTTTGCAAATTTGTATGGTTTTCATCGATGGTTGATATAAACAAATTTACAGGAAAAAAAATCGACACACCCATGTCGAAAAATTCCATGCTCGTGATAATTAAGGAAATTAAAAAAGAAAATCAGTAATATATTGGACATTAACTGTCGAAACCTGCTGTTTATTCGAACTAGAGCAGTAGTTCCTAACCGGTGGTCAGCGAGGCAAGAGTGAAAAAGAAAAGAAAAAGGTTTCATTGTTTCAAAACGACCATGAATTTAAACAATTTTTTAAAACTGAGAGCAAAAGAACCTTTAGTTCCCAATTTTTTGTTCCAATTCTATATATTCCTGTATTATTTTCCGCTTTCTGACGTTCTGAGTACGAAAAAAAAAAGAGATTCAAGTTGGTTGATTGGTTGGTTGGGGTTTAAGGGCGCAAGGTCCAGAGAGGACATGCTGCGCCAAAAAAATTTCAGGTAGTCTCATCTAACGAAACTACCACGGGTTATTAACGTAGGATTACTTATAGTTGCTTAATTTTTTTTTTTTTTTTACAATAAAATTCCTACATACGAAGAGAAGGATGAGTGATAACCCTATGCAGAATAGGTCGATGGTAAGAGAAATAAGTTACATATGTCTACTCTGCCACTCTTGATTTATAACTCGCGACGACGGTTTTAGCGTCATAAATTTTGCTTTACCACGGACCGTTATGGAGGAATGTAATCCTACGTTAAAATCCTAGTTCTGCGTAAAATTTTCTAATATATCTTCTGTGACGCGGACTCGCAGCGTCACAGCAATTTTACAGCTAGTAAAGCAAACGCAAGATGAAAAAATCTCATTCATTTTTTAGTTTTCGTAGGCTTTTGAGTTTGCTATTAAGTTTTCTTTTACGTTAAATTCGTTATTGTTATTAAGTTTATTTGTTACATTGTATTAAAGTTGTTTATCACAAATAGTTTTTTATTCAGAAAATAAACCCATTTTTGCGTGTTAAAGGATTGATTGGGAGAGGGCCCCCGACGAATTTTCTATTTTCAACAAGTGGTCCTTGATCAACAACATATCTGGTAACTAAATCACGAGCAGAGCAAAAATAAACAAGATGAAAGATGTGAACTTAAAAGAGGAGGAAAAGAAGCGTTCTTTTTCTAATCACGTGTGATTAGAAAACTTCTTTTAATTATTAGAACTAAAGTGCTAAGGTTATCAATCTGACAGATTTGCTTTTCTGCCCTTTCCGAGTCCTCCAAAATTTTCAATATAACAATGTAATATAGCGAAGCCTTGGCGACGTTTGACAAAGGAAGAAAAAAAATTACTATAACAATGTCATAGCGACGTATAACTTAGGTAGGAGAAGAAAATAAGCATTATAGCAATGTCTTGGCAATGTTTAACAGAGGGAGAAAAATAATGAATTTAATCAATATCACCTTGGTGCGTTTTTCAAAATATGGTGCTGAGCATTTTATAGTTTGTATTTTATTATAATAAGGTGTTATTGTTATCACTTTGATAGATTTGCATCTCTGCCTTTCTTACATTCGGCAAAACTTTCGACAATTGGCAACGTTTAACAGAGGAAAAATAAATTATTATCAACACCCTGGTTTCTATTTAAAATCTCGACCGGGATTTTTAAAAAAAATTTCAGGTAGTCTCTTCTAACGAAACTACCGTGGGTTATTAACGTAGGATTACTTATCGTTGCTTAACTCTTTTGTATATGTATATGTATTGTGACGAATCCATGATTCTCCCAATAGAGTAAAACCCTCTCATTTAATTCACGTTTCCAGCAGGAGGCTCAAGATTGTAGTGTCCAGATGCCAAGGCGGCCGAACAACAAAAGCGAGCTAGACAAAGAGTGCCGACAATACCAGACTAGACGCGAGGCGTCAGTAGGTCTGAGTTTCAGACATAAAGTTGAAAGGAAATTGGTTCCACTCCGCCTCTTGATAGATTATGATCGGGGAAAATTAATCATCTGAAGCTCCAGCTGATCTGATGGCGAGGGAAGTGGCCCCGCCAATCGGATCTCCAGAAAGTGATGTAACTTTAAAGGGCCCGAATTAAAACCCTTTTAAATTTCCAGCGTTCGCAGCGCCAAAAAATTTAAAGTTGCGTCCCTGCGAAATATTAAAATTCTGATAGCTCCTAGACCTGCGTCTAGCATGCAGCCATGGTTAAGAGATTCTGAGTCCTTTTGAGAGGCAACGCATTTCGACATCCTGTCGACCGCTTCCAGACGAGCGAATTTCTTGAATAAGGAACCTAAGTCTTTGTAATAGGCAAAGATCTCGCGACTCCCTGTCGAGTTGTTTCCAGAAGGAACTGTTATAGCTATTGGAGATAGCTCATTTCTTTTAGATCCCAGACGAATCTGTACATTAGATTTGCCAGCTAAGTAAGTGACCTCTAGCAGAAGTGATTGCTGCGCGTCCTACTGAGCTTTCGTGTAAGAAGCAATAGATCACTAGTGTTTAATCTGTGATTGAATAGCGACTGCTAGACTTCTAATATAGAATGACGTTCTGTAGCTGAACTTGTTTTCCCGCACGTCCTTTAGAGTGTATGATCTACTATGATCTTACTAATATTTCATCGAATTCATCTCATCTGTGAATAAATCATTTAATTTAATATTTTACTAGACTGTATCGTCGTTTTTATTACGCTACTATTCGACAAATTCATTACAGTATGCAGTGGCGCACCCAGGGCGCCCCCCCCCAAAAAAAAAGAATAGAAATTGCGAATATTGAATTTGCATTATAAATATTTTTATCCGTTCAACTTGCCCCCCCCCTCCCCCCAAGATCAAATCCTGGGTGCGCCACTGTATGTATGTATGTGTTATGTATATATGTATCTATATATGTATGTATATATATATATACATATATGTATGTCAAAATTTTAATGTATTTTGGTACTTTTCTGTTTAACTGTTTACTGCTTGCCGAAGTGCTACAGACTGAGTTTGGCACGTTGCCAAAATTATAACTTGCGAGGACGGATGGACGGACGGATTTAGCGTCTGAAATTTTGCTTCCCGAAGGACCGTTATGGAGGAACGTAATTCTACGTTTAAAATAAATAAATAAATTATATGATAAGTTATCTCTTAAATCTAAGGGTCGGCACATGTACTGTAGTTCCCACTACTCTTCCTGAATTTCCTGAATTATAAGCGTACACTAGCGTTATGGATTTCCTCGCTAAAGCTCTTACGGAGATATTTGCTTTTCATTTGAGAACTCATTGGCGGTGCATCAGTTGACACCAGAGATTCTCAATACCAGAAATAAATTATAAATCATTTTACCCTCTATTTTAACATATTTTTTATTCAGCTTATTGCAAGTAGAAATATGCGTATAACAAACAGTGTTCTGTTTCTAACAGTTTAAATTTTTCGATAGTTAGTACAAGGATTTAAATTATTGAAGTCTATGTACACTGCTGGCCACTGTAAATGTAACACCCTGAAGGAAACATGCAAATAACATGAAATTTACAACATACATTAGCGGAGGTGAGATATGCAAATGATTAGAATTTCAGCACAGACGCACATCACGCGCGCCTGTGGCGCCACTTCAAAGCGCTATTTAAGGTCGCATTCGAGTCTGGAGACACCGTGAAGAGAGGATGCTGAACAACTGCGTTATGCACCGCCACACTGGTCCTGCACCGGGTATTATGGTATGGGGCGGTATTGGATATCATTCTCGCACACCTCTAGTACGCATTGCCGGTACTTTAAACAGCCAGCGCTATATCTCCGAGGTGTGGGAGCCAGTTGTCCTTCCTTACCTCCAGGGCTTGCCCACAGCCATATTTCAACAGGATAATGCGCGACCACACGTGGCACGCATTGTCCGACGGTTCTTCGTCAATCGCCAGATTGAATTGCTTCCCTGGCCGCCTCGCTCTCCGGATCTTTCGCCGATAGAAAACATGTGGTCCATGGTTGCTCTACGATTGACCCAGATTCCATCCCCAGCTGCCACAGCAGATCAACTTTGGCAACGTGTGGAAGCTGCTTGGTCTGCTGTACCCCAAGAACTCATCCAAAGTCCCTTTGAATCAATGCCGAGGCGTGTGGCAGCGGTGATCTCCGGCTACCCTGGCTACTGATTTTGGCAGGAACCACACTTCACAGAAGTCTATAAATTTAATCATTTGATACTTGGTCAACATGTTATCTACAAAATAAATTTTGTTGTGATATCTCTTGTCTTTCTTGGTGTTGCAATTTGGGTGGCCAGCAGTGTACTTCAAAATTAAAATTGTTATTGAAAAAACTAAATTAAAATAAAAAGATTCTTGTAAAACACGTGCGTTGCGTGCATTTAAGCTTTTATATTCAAGATAAAAGAACAGATTTCCAAGTTATCTGTTAGAACAAATCTGTGATAAGAAATATAATGAAAGGAATATTCTACATTTTTTTTAAACGATGGGGAAAATAGGACTGGATTTGATTTCATTAAAGCTTAAAAGAATAAAATAAATTTGATTTGTAGGGTAAAAGCATGAATATTATAATTTATCCTTCAGTCGTCTATATTTTAAAAGAAATTTGCTCACAGGCGAATTGCGTAACAAGTTTATACATTTTTAAAAATTTTCACCTTGCAGAAAAATTCTAAATTAAGAAATATTAGAATCAAGAATAATTTAAATTAAATTATCTTTATATACTTTTAAACTTTAACTGTTTAAAAAAATCTTATAGGAAGAAAACCCAATCTTAAATGTTTTTTCTCATTTCTAAATTGTTAGCGGGAAAGCTTATTAGTCGATCTACTTGATAAAAACAACCTACCAAAAATAAAAATGAGGATAAATATTAATAAAGAAATTAATAATTAAGGCATAAAAAACTGTTAAATTTATGGACGAGAGCGGAAGATTTCTCTCAAATCATGGATTGTTGACGTCCAGTCTTCTCCCTATAAAGCGGGAAGTTTGTGGGGGGGAGGGATGAATGTGGAAGGCTGTAAATGGGGGGAGGGGTCTAACTTCATCACCTTGGCAATCGAAATCTAGGTTAGAACCTTAGGTTAGACCATGAAGCTACAGAAGGAACGGAAGCTTCAATGGGGAATTTTTCGAAAAATGAACCGATTGTTGTCGCTCACCGGTAGAGAGCGCGACATGCGATCGAAGTGACTATTTTACATTGAGTTATACGGCGTGGTAGTGAAAGTTGTTTTATAAATTTTTAAATTTATTATGCGTGGAGAAATATGCCAAACACGTGTTTTGCCCCGGGTTGTTCTACTGGCTATAGATCAGTCTTAAAAAGAAATAAAGAAACTGGACAGAGAAATCCTAGTATATTTGCTGCTCCTAAGGTAAAAACATTATTATTGTTTTGTGTTAATATAAGATGTATAATAATGAGAGAAAAGTACAGCTGCTGTGTTTTAAGTGAACGCAAAGTTAAGACATCTTAAGTTCTGCTGGAAATAAGCGTGTTTTATTTTTCAATCATCCCTATATCCCATCAAAAATAATCATCACGTGTTCACAAAGCTCTATTGTATGTAAAAAGATGTAAATAATTACTCATACTATTGCTCTAAAGGAAATAGCTCATCAATAAAAGATGTACGATACTTACGTATATAATGAAGCATTAGTTTTTGATGGTTTTCAAATTTTTAATTACAAATTTACCTTCATTAGCGATTGTAATTCATTTGATATGTTTGTGGTATGTAACAAGTTATCAGAGAGTGAATTTTATACCAAGCATACAATTTTCATTTTATAAATATATATTGATTGTGTTTGTTGTTCATTTCAATTCTACTCATTCCAGGATAGTGAACTTTTGGAGAAATGGCAAAAAGCCATCCCCAGAAAAGACAAAGTTTTCAGTAATCGTGACAAGCTCTGTGAGTTGCATTTTGAAAAAGAGTGTATAGAAAGGTCATATGTGACTAAACTCACTGATGGAACAATATTTACTCTTGAGAGAGGGTCACCTCTTTTAAAAGCAGGTTCTGTACCAACATTATTCCCAAATTTACCAAAATATCTGTCTGTTAGAACATGCAAGAGAAAAGCTCCAGCTCCTCGTCATTCTTCATTTGAAAAAAACAAAAGGCCTAATATAAGTACAGATGTTGAATCTCATACAGAAGCTGAACAACAGCAAAATTATTATTCTACATTTTTGATTCATTTAGAAAATATACAAAAACCAGATTCATGGTGGACAGTAGCATCTACTCAAGAGTATCTGATATGTTCAAAATGGAATTCTAAATATTCTTGTGAGCGACGAGTCATTATTTGTCAGGATTCATCTGTAAAAGTATGTACAGAATATTATTGTTTAAAAAAGTTGAAATTGCAAAATGGTTAATGGTTAATTTTAAAATGTTAAATGGTGTAAAATAATATTCTAAGTATATTACTTCCACCTTAACTATTAGATATAAAAGTAATGAACAGTTGTTTCCAATTGTTGTGTTGATTAATGTAATCATAAGTACTTACTCATAGTTGATTAATGTAATCATAAGTTTTTTAAACAGATTTCTTTACTTTAAGAATACATGACATAATGAATTAATGCATATTGATTTTAATCATTAAATATTGCTAATAATAGAAATTGAAGTACACTGCTTTTCGAATTTCAGATTTTTTTGGGAAATATAGAAATATCACTGGATGTTGATGTGCATGATATTGAAAGCCTGTCATTTTTACTACAGCGTGTTAATGATTTAGTAATTTGCAAAAATGCTGAATCAGTGTAAGTTTAATTTTAATCTGTTTCATTGGGTGGTAACATTTGTTCTTGAACTTTACTTATTGTTTTGATCAAATTTATCTATAGTAAATTGTATATCACACATTTAATTTTTATTTTATAATAATCTATTAATAGTGTATGTTGTTAATTTCAGTTCTTTATAATTATGAAATACTTTTCTTCTATTCAATATATTTTGTGGTTATGGCAAATTGAGCTACACGTCTGAACTAAAGCCATCATTTTTTTTAATTGTGCACAGAAATAAAATATTTCCAGTTAACTTTTCTTAATATTGAATTTTATCACTATTAAGTTAGTTGATAAGTAAATAAGTTTTCATTGTGTGATAAATAATGTTGTTACTATAAATGCTTATGCAAAATCTGTTGAGTATAATTTTTAAAAAAATTAATATTTTCCTATCTTTTTACTGTGACTACAATGAAACCCATACTTTGTGAAAATGCGAAAATATAGCTGATTTGTCCTTATGAATGTTATTAGGGGATTTTTTCTTTTTAATTTGCTGAAAATATTTGTAATCGATAATTTACCAACTTGAAGGTAATTCCTGACAATGCTGGAACCATAATATTGAATTTAATCACTATTTAAGTTAGTTGATAAGTAAATAATTTTTCATTGTATGATAAACAATGTTACTATAAATGCTTATGCAAAATCTGCGTACAAAATCTGCTTATGCAATTAAATGCGTACTTTGTGAAAATTCAAAAATATAGCTGATTTGTCCTAGTCAAAGTTATTTGTTTTTTTCTTTTTAATTTGCTGAAAAAATTTGTATTCTGTAATTTACCAACTTGACGATTATACCTCCAGTTTTTGAAAGTGTAATCTGAGATGCTTTGACTGATTTTTTTTTTCCCAAAGGAAGATATTTTAAAGTATTGTCTGATTAAATACTGAATTGACTTCCTATTTTATTAGTCCTGATAAGAATTTATTTGGGATTGATAGAAAATGTTGCTTTTTTTTTAAAGGCCTGTTATATATGATGTATTATTCATACTTATCTGCAAATAAAAATATTCTTATATTACTATGTGTGTGTGTGTTTTGGTTAATCAGTATTATTTCTCACAATTTTTTTCCATAAGAGATTATGAACAATGATAAAAAACTTTCTTCACAATTCTTTTCTGTAATTTCATTTCCTTAATTATTAAATTATTACAGAATTCTGAACTAATTTATTCTGAAACCAATACACAATTATTCTGAAAAAGTTTATTTACTCATTTCCTTTAAGAATTTTATTGAATTGTAGCAAAAAAAAAACACTTGAAATAAAGATTTTGAATGAAAATAAAAAATTGTTAAATTGAATAAATAAATTCATATTAAATACGCACTAAAATAAAACAACTTGTTTTCGCTAGGAAAAATACGAAAAATCCATATTAAAGCCTATGGTTGTCTGTGTCTAAGCCGCCCGCCAGAGCACGCGAGCGCCCTCTAGGGGCGGCGACAAAAAGGGAGACACATTTTTAACACTGAGCTGCGCCTCCTTCTGTAGCTTCATGGGTTAGACAGATAAAAAAAATACTTGTGTCAACAGTTTCAAATAACAACGGGGGGTGGAGTTACTCCCTCCTCAACTTCGGAACTATTCCTTCTCTGATTGGCTGCTTTTCTGTCAATCATGTCGACATAGTACCTACCTTGCAGTGTTGCCAACTTGGGGGTTTTCCCCCAAAATTTGGGGGTAAGTTAGATGAAAAAGGGTGTTTTTAGGGGCCACATTTTTTTTAGGAGCATTTTGTGTGGGGAACATTTTTTAATATTTTGTACAATCGAGACGCTTTTTTTTTATTAGATTATAAGTTCCATACATATGTCAAATGTAAATAAATCTCCATTTCATTATGTAAGTGTATATTTTCTATTTATTTCAATTTATCTCTCAAACAGGATGTCTATTTGGAACCAGAATTTCTTTTAGGAAGGTCTAGGGGGAATCTCAAGTTGGTGTTAGAGGGAAAAGAGGGATTTCGAGATGGAGCTAGGGGGAGGCGCTTCGTATAGGTTAGCAACACTGCTACTTTCCTCTTGAAGAGAGGTTACAGCGAACTAAGAGAACAGCGAACGAGGGTTCCAGCGAACGTGGAGAAAAAAATTATTCTAGTGCCCCCTTAATATGGGGATTGAAGATCTGAGGTATCAACTGCCTAAATGTTTCACAGCATCTTCATTGAAACGAATGGCACTAAGAGCTTTAGTGCCATATGCTTGTCATCCAGATTAAAATAATTTTTTTTTAATATTGTCACCCATAAAATTAAACTTTAATTATATATATATATATATATATATATATATATATATATATATATAATATATAAAAATGAATGTTTGTATCTCTGTAATTGTATAGAAATCCACAGTTTAGGAGCAACGGTCGTGAAATTTTACATACAGGCGTCTTTAAATACAGCCGAGGGTCTGAAGAACTTCAAAAATCGAAATTAATTACCGTTGATTTTTAATTAATAAAAAACCAAAAATTTTGAAACTAAATGTAAGATGTTACACTTTGTGGAATCACCACTCTGAATATGGCGTCCACGTTAGGCTTAGCTGGCAAACAGCGAGCGAAAAGATAAAAATAAATAAAACCAAAAAGTTTCAAGTTATATATTAAACCAGAATAATAAATGAAAATAATAATCTTTCAAGTCAGATTTTATACTCTAAAATAAATCGGATCCAACGGCATGTTGACACTATCACACGCGATGGAAAATTCGAATCAACCACGCTAAGTGTCACAAGATCATTTTTAATCGCTACTGCAACCCCCCTCGCTTATGTCTTTGTGTCTATTGAAGAGTTAAAGACTAAGCTTCTATCCTGCTAACTTATTTCTAACTTAAAACTCCTCTTACTCCATAAATACATGTATATTCACCAACCCATAGCAACTTTCCAGTAATTTTAGTACAAATATTCTCCTATTTACGCAATACGCCAGCATGTTATTGTGGCGCATTCGGTAAGAGCGTTCATTTACTACACTACACGACGCGGGTTCGAATACGGATCGTACAGATTTTGCTAAACCTGTATTTTCAGCTTTTTTATGGAGGCTTTTTTGTTTCAGCTTTTATTTTATTATTTTTTAAATTATTATTATTATTATTTTTATTTATTATTTTTTAAAATTATTTTTATTTTATTTTATTATTTTTAAAAATTATTATTTTTATTTTATTTTATTTTTCATATTATTAATGTGTATAACATTTCGTATACTTTTTTTCTATGTTATTTATACTGTGTTTATTTTTTTAATGGATTTTGGTAGGTTTATTATAAATTTATGTATTTTATGTTTTACTTTTCAGGAATTTTTGCTCCAATGATAAAGGCTAAATCTTTTCTATGTTATTTATACTGTATTTAGTTTTTAAATTGATTTTGGTTAACAAACATTCGACAATTTGACATTTTTACTTTTCAGCTTTACTTTCCTAAAGACAATTTGACATTTTTCCTTTTCAGCTTTTAGTGGTTTATTATAAATGTATATATTTTATGCTTTACTTTTCAGGTTTTTTTTGCTCCAATGATGAAACGCTAAATCTAGCTGAATTCTGAAGAAATTATTGTAAATTTATGGTTTTTTATGTTGGGTTTTCTTTTTATTCATGTGTATAACATTTCACATGCTTTTTATTCTATGATATTTATACTGTGTTTAGTTTTTAAATTGATTTTGGTTAACAAACATTCTTAAAATCCCGGGCAACGCCGGATAAATTATCACCTGTGTAGGTTGATAATTTATAAATTTTAAAACTGTTACCACATGTATATTTACAGATCCACAAGAACTTTCCAATATTTTTAATTAATAAATAACCAACAACTCTCGATTCACAAGCGTACAGTAGATGGCGCAACTATTTTAAATTTTTTTTGTGTCTATTTCGTTGTTATGTGACGATAAATTTATTTAAAGTACCAGATAAAGAAATCACATGATCAGCGTTTAATAAATTAAATTGTAAAAATTAATCTTTAAAAATTCACCAAAAATTAGAAAATGGAGGTAAAGATGCGAAAAGAATTTCATTTTAAAGGAATTTTTATGATCTTTTTCGTGATATAAATTTTACAACCCTCAAATTATTATTTTAAATGCAAACTTGAAAAAAGTTACAAAAACAGATTAAAAATTTAATTTAAAAAAATCTAAGAAGAATTTTTCAAAAATCTTTCTTAGTGCACCCCTACATTATAAGAAGAATCGCCATGCAAAATTTCAGTCCTTTAGGTTCAACGGTTTGGTCTGTACTTTGTATGTCAGTCAGTCAATCAGTCAGTTAGTCAGTTACGGAACTGTTTTATATATATATAGATTTTTATTACTATCTCTATATCGTAACGTTAACTTCATGCGCACACATTATTTTTAACTGGCATTCAATTGGCTGTTAAAACTTTATATTTACATCCTATTTAAAAGAAGTAGGGTGCAAATTGTAGGGTGGAAAGTTGGTAAAATTAAAATTTTGTGCAATGTATTTTAATTTCTCGATTAAAAGTAGTTTTTTTCTAAAAATCAATTTATTTCGCTTGAAAAGCTAAATATTTTATGCACGCGGTTTATATTATTATTACTATCTTTATATCGTAACGTTAACTTCATGCGCGAGCATTATTTTCTTATGCTTTTTTTATTATTATCATCTTTATAATAGCTTTATTTTCATATGGTTTTAAGCAACTATCGTTTTTATTTATATTATGTTGGTTTTTCATTAATTAAAAATTAAGGGTAATTAATTTCGATTCCGGAAGTTCTTATCTTTATTTTCATATGCTTTTTCATTTACGAATTATTCAAATGTTGGTTAAAAAACTTTTGCGTAATTTATATACTTGTGTGTGTTTAATTATTGAAATTAATAAATTTATATTTCTGGAGAGGATGTTTCAGATTTTAGTGGTACTATGATGAAAGGCTGAATATACCAAAATTCTGAGGAGTTTATTATGGAGAGAAAAGGAATTTAATATGTAGAGGATGTTTATAGGAGTTAAATGTGGAGAGGAGTTGAATGGTTTACAGCCCTCAATCAAACACTTCATTTTTTTAAGAGGCAACGCTGCAGTCATATCATTGTTCTATTGGAAATTTCTGCTGAACCTGTAATTGCAGCTTTTTTTTACCCCAATGATGAAAGGCTAATTCTAGCTGAATTCTGAGGAGTTTATTATAAATTTATATATTTATAGATTTCACAAGGTTTTTTTTCTATGTTATTTATACTGTGCTTAGTTTTAAATTAATTTTGGTTAACAAACATTAGAGAATTTGACATTTTTACTTTTCAGATATTAGTATTAAAATGATGAAAGGCTGAAATTCTGAGACGTGTATAACATTTCACATATATTTTTTATGTTATTTATACTGTGTTAATTTTTAAATTGATTTTGGTTAACAACAAACATTCTTAAAATCCCGGGCATCGTCGGGTACTTCAGCTAGTATATATATATATATATATATATATATATATATATATATATATATATATAATTTTTTTAATCTTTCCCTTTATTCTTAAATTTACTCTTCTTCCTTTTTTTTAAATTAAATTCTTACTAGTATTTATCCTTTCTTGTTTCTTTGAACCTCACTGTACATTATTGATATGATTTTTTTTTTCTACATTGGAGGGCTCGGCCCATGGAACGTAGTTACCCCATTTGTCCTGTTGGCCCTGTTGATAGAAGAAAAATGCAATAAATTAAACGATGTTTGACACTAAGTCTTTATCAGGCCTTAAAAGTGAAAGAAAAAATGCCCCTCAGTTTTCAAATAATAGGAATAATGTAAGTAAACTCTAATTCGGTTATATCAACGTTTCATTGAAATAAGATTATTTGAAAATCGATTATTCTGATGGGAGTTTTTATAGTTGGAAATAATAACAGAATGTAGTCCACATTACCTAATTCAATGTCTAACTCAAAATCTTAAATTGGAGAGAAAGAACTGCTTTGAATCCTCATGGCTTGTTGCAAATATAAGCAACCTTAAAGCTTGCTAAATCTAGTTGAAATCATTTTCATAAGCGCAATATCTATTGACGATTGGAAGTACTCACAGAAAATGAGAGCAATTTAAATACAGGCTTCTGAAAGCTTACGTTTCATTTTAATTTAAAATGAAGGCTTAAAACTGTTGACTTAAATGTTTCTCTGAGTTCAGATAAAGTATTTGTTTTCCCTTAAAAGTGCTTTGGAAAATCCTTCCAGTGCAAAACGTTTTTATAACCTGCTATTAATAGCACTTAAAGGTATGACTGATTTTAACTGATATTATAAGTTAAGAATTTGAACTATTGATGTCTATAAATTTTAAAGGGGGGGGGGCGGGGAATGCGTTAGAATCCTATCCTAGTAAGAATAACACCTTAGTATTAGTCTGATTTCAGACTCCTAAAAATTCCCTACCCTTTTCTTTCTCATTATTTGACTCCGCCTATAAGGGCGGTGCTTATACTTATCGTGAACCGATCCTAATTTGCTGCAGTTCTGAAAGTAGAAATATGGGAGCTTATGAACCACATTCACTCGATATTCCTGGGCGATGCTCAAGATAATTGCTCCCTCTTTCCGCAGAACCCTTCTAGCACGTCGTTAAAAACTACCATTACTAACTCCTGCCATTTATAAATATCGTCCGGACTGTCAGATGCACCTGGCTCGATAATTGACCTTCACGTAAACGCCAGGAATGCTCGATTCGCCTTGAATTCTGTACGATAAGGCGTATGCCCGAGATGCCTTGACCACGACTAGCTGAGGCGTCAAGGTTGAGCTTCGCAGACTTTCTGGTTTCTTTGTGACATGGGCGGGAATCTCAAGGGAAAACATCACCACTACACACATACAACACAAAGAACAAAGAGGAGAAATTTTTGATTGGGGATTCAGTAGACGTACGGACGAGGGGCCGGCTATGCGCTGAGAATGGTATCGTGAGAAAAGACCGTGGTTTGTACCCACCCGCTGTCCCCAAGTCCATATTATGCAATCAGCAAACAGAACATTAGCCCGAGGCTACCAGATTTCAGGGGTCTCCAATAAATTTATGTAACAGATGAATCTATAACTTCCTTTTTTATACTTTTGTTCAATACATTTAAATTATCTAGCCATTTTTAAACGCTTTATTCTAATTATGGTCAATTAAAAGAGATTCCCGTCTATTTCGAAAACATTCAGTTTTTTTTCGTTAATAATAATGTTTAGATTATTAGGTTTAACATCTACAGCTAATTTTTAAAATGAGTTGGAGAAAATTTGGGTTTTATTTCCATAACCAACTTTATTCCTTTTTAACAAGACAACGTAATCTAATATTTTTGGTTAAGCATTTGCGGATATTTTTTTAAAAATTTAGCCTTACATTAGGTCAGTTTATTTTCAGGTGATGAAACTGAATTTAAAGTAATTTTGATGGTCTAATTTTCTTCATTAAATGTTAAGTTTCCGTTTAAAACTTGGTTTGAATTCATTTAAAGCGGTCTTCTATTAACCTGCGGTTTTATTGTGTATACGACGAAGCTATAAGTCGCTCCATTGACAACTTCACATGAACTTCTTCATTTACTGCAATTACTGGGCCATGACCCTCATTGCAGATTATTTAATTCATTCAGAAATGTCAGTGATACACATCTGTAAAACGAGAAACGTTAAAAATATATATAAATTTGCTCAATTTATTTTCTGGTAAGTTCTTTTTCTTAATTTTCTAAAATATTCAATTTTTTAATGATTCGCCTTTGATGGTATTTTGAAGTTTCACTACTACAAAAATTACATTTAGATGCTGCTATCCATGAATTTAAAGGTATTACGAGATAAAACTATGAAAATCTGAAAGCTAATATTTAATGAAGAGTTCATTTATCGTTTAGCTCACTCTGTGCGGGGAAAAACGTAGCAAATTATCAAACGTCATACAATTTTTGTAAGTTGTTTACATTGAGTTTAAAGACCTTTTAAAAATAGTTTGTGATATTATAAAATTATTATTAGCAGTTGGAGAAGACAGTACCATGTTTCGTTCGATTGAATTTTGAAAATTTATTCGAGAAACTCGAAAAATACAAAGAACAGACTTTAACGTATATTTCAGTTGCAAAAAGCTGGGGCCAGTGTAAATTATTCAAATATTTTATCTAGCATAATATATTTTTTTTAACTTTCATCCCTTAGAAAATCTTAGAAATCAGTTTGGAAGTAAAGTTTGGAACTCAAGAGGAGTGTAGGTATTCCTCATAGTAAAAATATTTGTCAATTTTGAGGAAGTCAAATAAGTGTTGAGCTTTCACTTTTCATAATTAGCATTTTCATCAGCGTAAACGATGTAAACATTTTGTGAAACAAAGCAATTTGAGTACTTGATAAAAGTAAATATAAATTGTTATGACTATTCTTGATATAACATTTCTTGATTTTAAACCTTTGTATTTATTGTTTGCTGTAATTTTAAGTTTTGTTGAGATAAAATATTAAAAATTTCAGTATACTGAGCTGAAAACAAAATGAAATAAATTCGTCTTTGTCATTGATAACAACGGTTAAAATCGTTGAAAGTACCGTTGTTAACATTCTGTCTCAAAGTAAGAAGTCACGAAACAGTTCCCCGACCTTCGTCGTGTAGGACAGTGACTCGCTAACTGTGGGTCGTGACCTACCGAGTGATCGCGAAAGAATCTGGAGCGGTCGCAGATAGTTTGAAGTAAATTTATATCATTGAATTATATAAAAAGTATGCTTTAAATTTTCTACAACATATTTATAATATTTTTATCTGTATTTGTTTATATGATACGATATTGTTATACAAAAATATATAATATACGAGGGTCATTTTTTAAGTAAGAACCGTTTTGTAATGGAGTAAGAGAAACTTTAGTTATGAACGTAAATTGTATCACAAACCGAAATATGAACATTTTTTTCACTTTTCAACATAGTCACCATTAACATTTAAACATTTGTCAAGTCGTGTCACCAGCTTTTGGATCCCATCATCAAAGAACTCTCCGCCTGACCGTTAAACCAGTTAGTAACAGTTTCTTTCAGCATGTCATCATTTTCCAAGCGCTTTCCACCAAGAAATTCCTTAAGTTTTGGAAACAGATGAAAGTCTGATGAGGCAAGTCAGGGCTGTATGGTGGATGATCCAGTAATTCCCAATGAAAATTGTCCAGTTGCGTCTTTGTTCTTGCCGCAACGTGAGGCCGAGCTTTGTCGTGAAGCAGAACGACGCCGCTAGAGAGCAGTCCCCGCCGTCGATTTTGACAATTTTCATTGGGAACAAGTTTCATTGGGAATTACTGGATCATCCACCATACACTTAGGACCATTAGACTTTCATCTGTTTCCAAAACTTAAGGAATTTCTTGGTGGAAAGCGCTTGGAAAATGATGACATGTTGAAAGAAACTGTTACTAACTGGTTTAACCAGTTAACGGAATGTACTGGTTTAACCAGTTTACGCAATGTATCAGGTAACGCAATGTACTTTTGACCACTTTGGTCAAAGTAACACTTTAAGTGTTACTCAAGTAACACTTAAGATACCAAGATATAAGTAGGACTTAATTTAAGTTTAAAGAAGGAATCTTACATCTTCAATTTTATGAACATCCCACATGGCTCGGGTGCACCACGTGTAGAACTTAAGATTTAAAAATATAATAAAATTAAAACATGACTCCCGCAACTACAATACAGACAAGGCTTTGATTACTTCAGCAGTTCACTTTCTTTATTTTAAAAACCATCAGGAGCATTCACTTAGAAAAGATGGAAGTTATTAGGCCTCACTCCGTCGCTCTCGCTCCCAGCACCTCCAAACAGCACACACTACACACAAAAAAAAAAGAAAACCGCGTACTATCTCCAGCGCAGCCAACACCGGTGTCTGTTCTCCGCGAGAGCAGAGAAACCCGTTCCTTCAAAGTCGCCAAGCGCATGCGCAATGCACGTGAAAAGCTCCCCTACTTGGCGTGCATCGCCCCCAGTGGTGATAATTTCCTTCGGTATTTTTTTAAATGCAATTAAATTGCAATTGAGCAGGTTATAAAGCACATGGCTTTATAACAATTTCACCAATTTTAAAAGTGATTCTCTACAAAAACGTATCCCTTTACCTGGCTCCACGCAAGTTCAATGGGGTTTAACTCAGAATGATATGGAGGCAGGCGAAGAACTATATGTCCATGGTGAGCTGCAATTTGGTCAATTCTATAAGCTGCATAAAATCTTTTATTTCCGCCACAAGTTTCAAAAGTTTCATTTTTAGCATGTCAGAATTCCAGGACATATTTTCCCCTCTCAACCGTTTTTGTATGGCCACCTTTCTTATTGCAGTGGTTGGAATCTGCTCCACATGCACAGAGTGGTATGAAGCATTGTCCATAACAATAATGCTGCTTGGCGGGAGTTGAGAAGGAAGTTTCTTTACAAACCACTCTTCATAATGTGGACCATTCATTTCTCCAAGGTAATCACCAACATTATCCTTTGTTTTAAAATTTTCTGCAGATCCTCTAACAAAATCATGTTCATTCCCAGCATGGATTATAATTAACCTGGAACGCTTGCCGGATGGAACTTTCAATCCAGACGATAAACGGCTCAAACATGCTTGTTTGCGAGATTTTGTGGTAGAATCTTGCCATACGTATTCTTTGGTATGCCCAATATTAACCCAGGTTTCATCACTATGGAAAAATTTTTCTACATTCGGAACGGTAACGCTCTATACTTCTCAAATGCGTACGGCGCCACCCCAGAATATCGTCACGCTCCATTAACATTGAGCAGCAATTTCTTTCCTTAAAAACAAATCCCAGGTCCGTCATTAAATTCATGACACTGCTAATGCAGAAATTAGGAAGATCGTCGTCTTCATTTCAAGCAAACATTACTTTATGAGAAACAGGAGCCGCACCTTCATCGCTCATATTTTTCGGGACTTGGTCTAATGTTGATATCACACACAACTTTATGAGCAATGGGCATTTCATTTTTGAAATAAAAGGAATGCACCTTTTTACGAATTGCCGTTTTTGTAACTCATCATAAATTTGGTTTCTTCTTTGAGTCTGCACTTTCACAGGACTTTTTTTCCCGGAAGTAGAAAGCACGCTATTCTTCTTCATCTCAACTTTAATTCTATGAATACTGGACGGTAAAACGCTGGTCAGATCGGCACAGAGCAGAACAATTTCGTTGTATGATTTCATATGATTCTGTTCTCTGAGCTTTGTATAAACATTTAGAACGATAACCTTAGCAGAACTTCGTAACGGCTTTCTAGCTTTATGAGGCTGAAAAGTATAAACAAACGAATTTGAACAAGACGCCATAATGAAAATAACTGAAGGAGCAAATAGAAGATTTACACGGCAGAAATAAATCTGGAGTAAATGCAGATCTGGGGTTACTAAAATTCCACATCCACATTGAACGCCAGACACTCCCACCAAGGAAACGAAGCCTTGTGGATTGTCAGATTATTCTATGACGTTACATTTTCTCTTGTATGCTGTATTGCGCATTATTTACTAAATACATGAAACACCACATTTTTGTTGCCCAAATATGTCTATGCCTTATCAGTTAAATCATTATTTTAATTATTTATATCTGAAATGTACCTTTTATCAACTCTGTTCATAGGAAAAAGGGCGAACTATATCGCAATGACGGAATCATACTGCTCTAGTGTTCTGTTTGTATTCTGGTTAGCCTTGCTCCGAGTACAGACAATCACACCTTCTGTTCCCCTGGCCTGATGAAGAGTTGTATTTATGAGTTCGAAACTGGTTGCTATTTTGAAATTTATTTGGGGATTTTACGAGGCCGTGTCTTTTTTTTTTTTTTTTTTTTTTTTTCTTTTTTTGCAATTGTGAATAGTGAATAGACAATCACACCTTCTGTACCCCCGGCTTGATGAAGAGCTGTATTTATTAGTTAGAAACTGGTTGTCATTTTAAGTTTTTATTGTGGATTTAAGACATCGTGTCTTTTTATTTTGTATACTCCACGAGTTTCATGTGAGTAATTATCCCATATTATTTTCAGAGGTAACTTTCTTGATCATAAAGTGGATAGTTAAGCAAATTTGGAAAGTCTCATCAGTAGATACTTTCTAAATTTCGTTTAAAATTCCGTGTCCGTTAATCTTTCCCTTTACGAATTATATGAATTTTCTTAAATTGCTTGTGTATTAAACTCATTTCTACGGTATTCTGGACGGGAACAGACCGGGCCATGACCTCAAATGCTGGGATTTTTAACAATGCTCACATACAATTTATTTCAACATATTTCATGCAAACTACTTTTTCTTTTTTGGCCATTGAAATAATACAAAACCAGACTAATTCGTTAAATGTATCGGTCTACGTTTAAATGGCTGTTTTGGTGCAAAATTTCGATTTTAATTATTATTATTATTATTATTATTATTATTTCTCTATTGCAAAGGTTAATCTTTTAGGATTCTAAAAATGCTATACTTTCATTCGTGCGATCATTGGATGAGAATTTATGGCCAATTTAATGAACCGAAAGCGATATTAAAAGACCAAAAGTAGCATCTTTAAATGAGGCGTTCCCGTTGAAAAGCGGGTAAGTGCCGAAATTTCCATAAAGTATTTTTTTACTGATACAAGGGTTTGTTACAAGGCTAATGGCGCGGAAAAGGAGGTAAGTGTCTAGCTTAGAACTAAACCAAACTATCTAGGCACTTACCTCCTTGTGGAAAAGGAGGTAAGTGCCTAGCTCAGAACGAAACCAAACTATCTAGGCACTTACCTCCTTTTCCACGCCATTAGCCTTGGAACAAACCCTTGTATCAGTGAAAAAATACTCTTCGGAAATTTTGGCACTTACCCTCTTTTCAACGGGAACGCCTCAAATGCCTTTTCGAGCAAACTCATTTTACAGTTACTTTTGAAAACAAGAAAGCTAATCATTTAAAAAGTTTTCAAGATATTTCAATGAAAATTTGCAATAGTGATTTAAATATTTCTATAACTATGTACATATTATGAACTAAAAACTAAGCTATATGTGTTAATTTAATAATTCTACGGGTACTTGTACTGATAAAGAGATAAATTTTATTAAATCAGTGTTTTTTCACTTTTTTGGTATATTTCAATGATTTTTGTAAATATTGTAAAACTTTTACTTCAGAACACAAGTAAGTGTCACAGTAGTATGTAGTATAAAGGATATTGAAATATATTTAGTCGAATTTAGTACAGGGTCTCTGGCGTAAGCATTAAATTTTATTAAAATTCATAAAAAATTCCCTCTCTTTTAAAATATTATGAAATTTTTACCAAAATTATATTTGTTTTCATGATTTTATATCACATTTGAACTAAAAATATATGTAATTTATCAGTACGGTTTATTTTTGAAGAAATAGTGCTCCGAACGTAGCCAGAGACTTTAATGTATGCTTTGCAATACGTTTAGGAACGCCGACAATACCTTTAGGGATTTTTTGTTGTTTTGACTCGCATGGCGTTTTCAGTATTGTTTATTTCTTAAGTTGAATCCTTTTTTTACATTTTTTCCTAGATTTTTATTGAATTTCTAATTCTGTTGTCACTTTGTGGCAACATACTTTTATGTAATGTGTACTGGCAACACTGTTGTTGCTTACTTCAGTTTTATGGATGTGTTCCAGGCGTATGTCGCCGCTTTGTGTATTCTCTTTTTACTGCTATTTTAATTAAACATTTCAACCAGTTGAAATTAATAGGTTATGGCCCCAGTTCACGCTGCCAATAACGCCTTTTAACGTGAGTAGATGTGTTCTACTATTTTCTCAAAAAGTTATTGAAATCGAAATCGAAATCGCGCAAGTTAAGCCTAACTTATCAGCATGGCCGGCGTTGATGTTTCTGCAATTAACACAACGGACGGAACTATTCTCAGTGGAAGTTCCAGATAAACTGTGCTCTCAAGGCAAAAGGTGTGTTCACAATTGCCAATGGCGTTAAAATTAAGCCTGATACTGATGAAGCAAAAATAGAAAAATGGGAAAAGGATGATGCAATAGCCATGTTTACGATATCATCGGCAATGGAATTATCACAAGTTACGCTTATTGAAAGCTGTTCATCCTCAAAAGAAATGCTTGAAAAATTGGACTCTATTTTTAAATTCAAGTCAAACTTTAACAATATGATACTGTTGGATAAATTTCATCAGATGAAAATGGAATGCAATGAAACGGTGGTGCAGTATATTGCGAAGGTTGAAAATCTTGCTCATCAAATCAAGGACACTGGTGAAAGTATTAGTGATGCAACCGTAATCACAAAAATCTTGGGGACATTGCTTTCAAAATGCAGAAACTTAAGACAAGCCTGGTTGTCTGTTGATGACAGCAAGCAAAACTTATCAAATCTTACAGCGAGACTCATTGATGAAGAAACATCTTTATCGCAATCTGAGCAAAGCGAGTCAGCATTTTTCGTTTCCAATCGCCCCAAATTTGAAAAGAAACCTTTCAACTATTCAGAACATGAAAAAAAATTTAAAAATCAAAACAAAAGTACGGACAAAACGAAACTAATTTGATATTCCTGTCGTAAAAAGGGTCATTACGCGCGAGAGTGCCGTTCCAAACCTCGTGAAAAAGTTAATAATGTTCCAGAAAGAAGCAGATATACACCAGATTACAGTGCCTTTAGCTGTGAAATAATGAAAACAGTGGAAAGGAGTGAAGAAGAGTGGATTCTGGACAGTAGTGCATCTGCTCATATGACATACTAGCTGAAAACCCGCGCTTCGCTACGGAGTACATTCAAATTAAATACAACGGTCAACGTATGCAATTTATGCCAAAAAATAAATATATATATTTATAATAAATGCGATGATCAATGTATACAATTGATGTAAAATATCTATCTATCTATATATATATATATATATATATATATATTTATAAAAAATCGTAAGGGATATGCATTTTTTTGGATAATATCCAATCGTCTGCTGCATTAGAAAGAGAAAAAAATATTTTTTCTGTCTATTTAGCTGTTACGCACGTGACGATAAATTTATTGAAAGTACCAGAAAAAGAAATCACGTGATCAGCATTTAATAAATTAAATTCTAAACATTAATCTTTAAAAATTCACCAAAAATCAGGAAATGGAGGTAAAAATTCGAAAAAAAATTCATTTTGAAGGAATTTTTATGATCTTTCTCGTGATATAAATTTTATAACCCTCAATGTATTATTTTAAATGCAAACGTAAAAAAAGTTTAAAAAACAGCTTAAAAATTTAATTTAAAAAAATCTAAGAAGAATTTTTGAAAAATCTTTCTTAGTGCACCCCTACACTATTAGAAGAATCGCCATGCAAAATTTCAGCCCTTTAGGTCCAGCGGTTTGGTCTGTGCGTTGTATGTCAGTCAGTCAGTGAATGAATGAGTCAGTTACGGAACTGTTTTATATATATAGATAATCTTAATTATTTTGACAGTTTCTATGAATCAAATGAAAATGAGGTTATTCGTCTTGGTAACAATCTAGAGTTACTAATTAAAGGAAGAGGAAATGTAAAAATCCAAAAGCTTACTCATGGAGAAATACATAATGTACTCTATGTTCCAGATCTAAAGAAAAATCTTCTCTCTGTAGGTGTGATTGCAAGTAAAGGCATGGAAATAATAAAAATGCAAGATTATGCTGACATCTATGACTGTGCAGATGAGTTAGTTGGCACAGCAGTACGTTCAGCAAATAACTTATATCGTATGCTCTTTAAAACTATTTCCCTTGAAGCAAATATATCTCACAAGAACAATTTGAAAATGTGGCATGAAAGAACAGGGCATATAAATCTGAAAGCTCTTTGTGAAGTAAGTGAAAGAGGACATTGATAAATTAGATGTTTCAAATAAGGAAGAATTCTGCGAAGGCTGCCAATATGGTAAACAACATAGATTTCCATTTGGTTCCAGAGAATACAAGTCTACCAAACCGGCAGAACTGATATACAGTGACATCTGTGGTCCGATGTCTGTACAATCGGTAGGGGGATCAAACTATTTTATTATTAATGAAGATGATGTGAACGCCAAAGATAATTCAGATGAGGTACCAGATAATTTGCTGAATAATCCTAACTCAAATAATGATCATTATGGCCTTAGTCCGAGGAATACTCTAAGAGTCCCTGCTCGTTATGAATTAAATGTGGCAGATATTGTAACACCACAGACATGAAGAAGCGATGAATTCTCCTCAAACAGATAACTGGATAGAAGCCATAAATGAAGAATTAAATTTTCTTCCGAAGAATAAGATATGGGATCTTGTGCCTATTCCAGAGACAAGTAATATAATTGGATCCAAGTGGGTTTCAAAGTAAAATATCTTCCCAATGGAAAGATTGAGAGATACAAAGCTAGGCTGTGTGCTAAAGGGTTCTCCCAAGTGGAGAGAGTAGACTTCAGTGAAACATTTCCCCCAACCTCATGATTTGATACCATTAGAGTCATGTTAGCTATAGCTGCACAGAGAAAATGGGAGGTTATGCAAATCGGCATTAAAAACTGCCTTTCTCTATGGTGAAGTCAAAGAAACAATATTTATGGAACCGCCTCCAGGTTTAAATTATTCTAGAGACCTAGTGTGTAGACTTAAAAAATCTCTATATGGTCTAAAACAAGCATCCAGATGCTGGAACAAGACTTTCTCTGAATTCTTAACTAGTTTTGGCTTCAAGCAAAGTACTGCTGATTCGTGTGCTTACAGTGGCCTCTTTCGAGGAAAGAAAGTAATTTTAATTCTTTTTGTAGATGATGCGTTAATATTTTGTGAAGAAAGAAAAATATTAATTGAAATTATAGATGACCTTGGAAAGAAGTTTGAAGCAACTATTTGTGACACATGTTGTTTTGTTGGAATGGAAATTGACTACAGACCAGATGGTTCAATTCTCTTACATTCTGAAAGTTATATAAAACGTGCTCTGAAACGATTTTATCTAGATGATGCAAACCAATACACTATACCTGCAGATCCTGGAACAATCCTGTCGTCAGAGTCAAGTCCATTACCAGAAGGAAAAACAATACCCTACAGGGAAGCTATTGGGTCCAAAATGTTCCTTGTCATCACTACACTTCCAGATATAGCTTTTGCTGTTAATATGGTCAGCCGATTTCAAACTAATCCTGGCCAAGTGCATTGGAATGCTGTGAAGCGTATTTTTAGATACCTGAAAGGTACAGCAGCCTATGGAATTGAATATTCATCAGCGATTGACTGTGCTAGTCATCTTGTTGGATACTCAGATGCTGATTTTGCTAATGATGTGGACACAAGAAAATCAACTTCTGGTTATGTGTTCAAGCTCATCAATGGTCCAGTAACTTGGTGTAGCCAGAAACAGTCAACTGTTTCTACGTCTACAACTGAGGCGAAATATATTGCAGCTTCGACTGCAGTAAAGGAGATATTATGGCTTTGCCAACTTTTACAAGATGTGAGTGAAGGTGAAATGTGTGAAGAGGGTATTACTCTCTTTATTGATAATCAAAGTGCCATCAAGTTGATCAAAAACCCTGTATTTCACAAACGTACAAAAGCACATTGATGTGCGATATCATTTTATTCGTGAAAAGTGTGATGATGGGTCAGTCAATGTAAAATATGTGAAATCTGAAGAGCAGCTAGCTGATATATTTACAAAAGCTCTTCCCAAAGTAAAATTTGAGAATTTAAGGGAACTGCTCAACATAAAAGAAGTAAACTATTTGTGTGATTGAACTTTCATTATCAATATCAAATAAAAAGAACTGATAGGAAGGATACATTTCTGTGATTAATAATTACTTTTTTATTGTGTTTAATTTTGTATGAAGTGTATAATTGAGTTTTTTTTTCTGTATTTGTTTTGTAAACTTGCGTGACAACATAATTGGAGGGAGTATTGAATTTCTAATTCTGTTGTCACTTTGTGGCAACAGAACACTTTGTGGCAATTTGCCACAACACTTTGTGGCAATTTTTTATGTAATGTGTACTGGCAACACTGTTGTTGCTTACTTCAGTTTTATGGATGTGTTCCAGGCGTATGTCGCCGCTTTGTGTATTCTCTTTTTACTGCTATTTTAATTAAACATTTCAACCAGTTGAAATTAATAAGTTTTATCTATTTTTTCTACGAAATTTAAACTTTAACGCTTTCTTTTTACGATTTCTATCTTAATTTTACATTGTTGGAATTTTCCCTGCGGTTTCTTTATTGGTGTATCATTTGCTCAGGTAATTAATGTACCCTCAGTTCTAGAATATAGAGCTTTATATGCTTCCAAGAGCCTCCTAACTGTTTATATCAATGTCAGCGTCAAGGCGTTTGCCCAGTGAGAAGACCATCTAATCCGATAAATCTTCCTGAAAGCGGAATTACACTCTCTCTCTCCATATATATATATATATATATATATATATATATATATATATATATATGTATGTATATATAAATAACGAATAAAGGGTGCTTGACGCACGAAATACTTTAACTTTGTAGAGGAGATGCGACACGACAGTATTGACGTAGCCAGAGTGGTAATACTTCTAATAGACCGGTACAGGAGATGGGATTCACACATAAACACTTGAGGAAAGAACAGGAACACGATGAACACTTGAAATATTTTTTTCCATGGAACCAAACTTCAAGACATCAGAGAAGATACACAGCTATACATAGTTGAACGAATTGTCACAAGCTGACGACATGATGTTTGACAATAACGTCAACGGACAGCCCATAGCTGCCCAGGCTTGAGTATCGAATACGATTACATCCCAATATATTTTGGTTTTGAGAGCTACGGTCAACTTTTTGCTACATGAGGGCTAATTAGACCGGGACCTACTGCTTAAAGCCGAATCCGAACGGCTACAAACGTCCATGGCAAGAGTGGGATTCGAACCCATAGATTCAGGTACCGAATGCCAGCGCCCTAGCCATTCGGCCATCTTCCGGCTCCTAATATATTTTGGACGCGGACAGCGAGCAAGGACGTAATGAAACAGCGCCAAGTCAGAAAAGAGCGCGAAAATGCTCCGTCTCGCCATTTTATGCTCGCCTTTTTATGAGTAAGTTCTGATTTTGCCGCTAGGTTTAGAATTCTTTTAATTGGTTGACCCTGATTACGTGGTATTTCTTCGAAGAGGGATATAGATAACGGAAGTCTAAAAATAACTCTCACGCGGATGCGTTAAAGAGAATATTAGGTTTTTTCGATTTCGTTTTTGAAATAGGGCTGGGCGTTCTTGAGAAAAAAATTAAGATACGCGTTAGATATAGGTTAATATTACTTACTTACACACACACACACACACACACACACATATATATATATATATATATATATATATATATATATATATATATATACACACTCACTTCCAAAAGTTAAGCACGAAGAGGAAAATGTTAATTTCCGTAAGCCAATCTGAATTAAAGAAGATGAAATTTGCTGCAAATGTAGAAGGAAGTATGCAAATATGTTAGGTAACAGCCAATCACGGTTTCGCGTCGAGAAATGTGCAAAACAGGCAGTCGTATAAGAAGCCGGCATTGTGAAGGGTTACAGGAGTTGCATGTAAGTGCTGATGAAAGGTGTTTAGAACATTCGTACGATTTATTTTCAAGCTAGACGTGTTTCTATGGCTTCCAGAAGACGAATGTAAGATTCTGAGCGCTAGTGGGCTGTCGGACACATTGAAGCAGGACAGTCTATCATAGATGTTGCTCTTTTCTTCGGCGTTCATCATTCCGTCAATTCACGATTATGGAAACAATTCCAAACCAGCCAAACAGTTGTCCGAAGACCTGTTACCGGTCGTCCAAGGGTTACGACCCCCTCGGAAGATCGATATATTGCTGTTGTAGCCAAGCGGAATCGAAGATCGACCTCCATACGTGTGACATCTATGGTTGCAGCAGCCATTGGTAAGACGATATCTGCCACTACTGTTCGTCGAAGGCTACACATGAATGGTCTGTACGCCCGGGTACCACGAGTTTGTGTTCCTTTATCCGTCCAATCCAGAGGGGCACGATTAAAGTGGTGCCGCCAGCATGTGAATTGGACTGTGTCTGATTGGGGCAGCGTTATGTTCACAGATGAGTCCAGATTTGCCCTACAACCCGATGATAAGCGTGTAAGGGAATGGAGGGAACAAGGCACACGCAATCGGCCCGAGAACATTACCGAACATAACGCATTCCGCGGTGGAAGCATCATTGTCTGGGTAGACATTTCATTGGGTTATCGCACCGACCTGCACATCTACAGGCGAGGCTCTGTGACGGCTGTACGGTATCGAGATGAAGTCCTAGACCCCACTGTGAAACTGTATGCTGCAGCAGTTGGTTCTTCTTTCGTTTTAATGGACGATAATGCCCGTCCCCATAGAGCTGCCATCGTTGACGACTTTTAGGAAAGTGAGGGGATTGCGCGTATGGAGTGGCCAGCTTACTCGCCGGACCTAAATCCAATTGAAAATCTTTGGGATGCCCTCAGAAGTACTGTATGTAGACGTTTCCCACCTCCAGTCGCTCTCAGAGATTTAGAAACTACCCTACAGGAGGAATGGCGATTACTGGACTCTGCAGTGGTTGATCACCTCGTAACAAGCATGATCACACTCTGTACACTTTGTATGAAGGTGAAGGGTGCTCACATACCCTATTAATCTCGGTTTTGGTTGTTTGTTCTGCATTTAAACATCATTTTGTTAATGACGCAAATATGACGTCATTTTATAACTTATGAAAATTCAGTATTTTTTTTATCTCTGTATGTAATTCTTTGTTTTGTTTCATGAATAAACATAAAGCTACTTACTTGCAACATTTCATGCCAATCAAAGCAGTAGTTGTCCATTTTTTCGCATTTTACCGCTCAGTGCTTAACTTTTGGAAGTGAGTGTATATATATATATATATATGAAATGTCCGGATGGACATCACATGAAATAGTAGTTTACGTCGTGGCCGGAAAATAATAAAATCAGCTTCAGGAACAAACTAATTTATTAAACAGTAAAGCAACACATCTTACTCGCTTCGAGCCAGTCCAGCGTCTTCCGCAAAGAGCGCCAAAATAGAATTAGGTCAGAAAGGTTGCCAGAATTGGCGGAGGAAGTTAGTATGTGGGAAGGCGAAGAGTTTACGCCAAGACAAGAAGGACGGGTTACCAGGACAGAGATGAAGTACAGAATGGGCGATTATAGGTAGTTAGTAATATTATCACAGAATATCTCGCCCATCTAAAATGGATTGGAGCCGCGGCCGTCGACTCCAAGACACTCCAGATAGTGAGAACATGAAAATTAGTAGTTTGAATATTAGGCTGAAGCTGGCTCAAAAATCAGAAATTCTTATGTTAAAATGTACAATTGAAAGACATAATTGTATGAAAAAGGGCATAATTTTAAAAACAAATAGCTGGAGTAAAATAAAAATGGAATGGTACACTTAAATGAAAACACTAACAACAACAGATGTAAAGATGTTCCAAATACAAATACAAGTAAAAAAAAAATTGTGCTTGTCTCAGTCTCTGACATGTGTTTCACAGTCTTTGAAAGTATTCAGAGTCCTGGACGGGTACAGTTCAACTAGTTGTAAAAACACAAAGTAATTATTATTCACAGTCTTAGTCGTTGAATAATGTTTAGTTCTTTTGGAGATCTCCTGGGTTGTAGTCACTTTTTTAGAAAAATAATGTTCTTTGTTGTTTATTATTATTATGTTTGACATTAGTTATTGACTTTTCTTTACGCAAAACTCTTTCTATATTTTATTTTATTTTATTTTTTTATCATTGGTTTTCAATTTCAAGTTTTTCTCTAGATCATGTACACAAAAATATTAAAATTATTCTTTCAGCAATTAGTAGAATAAATTTACCAAATGCTGTCAAAATTAACTTTCAACATCAATACCAAAGGTCTGGTACCTGATGTTGCAAAATTCGAACAAAATACAAATTCCAACAATTGACACTAACATTCAATTATTGTGAAGAAATTTAAAAAAAAGCAAGACAATACAAACATAAATTTGAGGTATGTGACCTGTTGTGAGTACATCCTCGTGAGCGTTTACCAAAGGGAAGGTGCTTCCAACCTGAAACTCAAGTTGAGCAAACTGCACAAAATGAAAAGGGGCAGGCAAGTTTCTCAAACATGAGAGGGAAAAGCAACTGTTCAAAGGGAACATTTGAAAAGTGCGAAGAGACAGGGAGGACAGTGAGTGGAAACCCCAGTATAAAAATCAATAATATTTGTCTAGTACATAGTATTTTTCATATAAAATGTAATAAGCTTCAAAAAGTTTAAAAAATTATGTGAGTTTCACTTACACTCACGGGGTTTCTTCAAAATTAACTAGGATGGCGATGGGACAGGAATGCTAAAATAGAAAGATTAAGGATAGCTGAATGATTTACATATTGGTGACTTATATGATCATTTCATTACTTAAATTTAACTTTTTTCCGATTTCTAATTTTATCCTGAAATATTTTGTAATATCATCATTGTTTTCATTAAATTTTAACCCTGCAAAATCACTAAAGGTAGTTAAGGTAGGGATGAAAAAATACGCTTTTAACACAGTTACTAATTCTGCAAAATTATTAACTTGATAACAATTTTGAATATAAACGTTAAGTGCCTTTCCCTTTACAAATCGTGAAAAAAATCTTAGTTTCCATTCATCATCTTTCGATACATTTTTTGTTGAAGTAGGATAACCATGAATCTATATCTATAGTGCCATCTTCAAAGGGCAGAATGTTAATTTCGTTTTCAACATTTGAAACACTAAAAGAGTCATCACAATCAACATTTACTTTGGCAGTGTTCATCTTGCTTCACTTATATTAGAAATTACAAAAAAAAAATAATATAATAACTGACCTGCTTAAAGCACCAACTTTTGTGGCATAAAATACAATACTAAATAAGAACTTTTTTGAATGTAAAGCACTCTGATGGTAACTTGAAAATTTGCTTTTATGAGCTTCTTTGATTTCAGAGCAGCGTTCGGCGTTCACCCTGAAATCGTAATTATTTCCTTGAAATTGAATTGTTTGATGACTGTCGCTCACATATATTAAAAGTTGAATCACTTCTTGAAGGCCTAGTTGAATCGGATGCTGCAGAACTGGTACTTTACACAAAGGTGGCGTAGTCCAAGACGGGGAAAAAAATGGTGAGGTCAGGCGGGAAACAGAATTCGAAAACCAAACTGGAACGAACCGGAACAATGGCATCTTTACTTGTTTCGATGTAGTCGACTTCTGTAGCAATTTCATGGTGTTGGATGAGAAATGTTTTAGCTTTGGTCATTTCAAGCCGGTTAATTCAGGAACGCATGCGGGATTCGAAATCAAAAGTCCTGTAGAGCAAAGACGTCATCACTTTCTCAAAATGCAGTCGTAA
Organism: Dolomedes plantarius; assembly: GCA_907164885.2. Lineage (NCBI taxonomy): Eukaryota > Metazoa > Arthropoda > Arachnida > Araneae > Dolomedidae > Dolomedes > Dolomedes plantarius. The sequence continues at coordinate 24,213,978 of OU015499.1, read as the reverse complement.
TTTCCGTTGTTTTTCTTAAAAGGTCAACATCCTGTCGAGCTCTCTGAAATGTCCGGATGGACATCTCATGAAATAGTAGTTTACGTCGTGGCCGGAAAATAATAAAATCAGCTTCAGGAACAAACTAATTTATTAAACAGTAAAGCAACACATCTTACTCGCTTCGAGCCAGTCCAGCACAAAGAGCGCAAAGAGCGCCAAAAGCAAAGCTTTTCTGGCGCAAAGAGCTCCAAAATAGAATTAGGTCAGAGAGGTTGCCAGAACTGGAGGAGGAAGTTAGTATGTGGGAAGGCGAAGCGTTTACGCCAAGACAAGAAGGACGGGTTACCAGGACAGAGATGAAGTACAGAATGGGCGATTATAGGTAGTTAGAAATATTATCACACACACATATATATATATATATATATATATATATATATATATATATATATATATATATATATATATATATATATATATATATATACATAATATATATAATATATATATATATAATATATATATATTAACACTTTTTAGTAAAGGTTGATTGCTTTAATTGGGGACACCATACAGGTGAACCAATACCCTCCCCCCCCCCTCAATTCTTACCGAACACTCACCAGGGGCGACGTGTGGGAGGGGCACGCTTCTTCCACCCCTCTCTGATTTCATATAAAGACTGTCTGTCTACGGATTTTCCGGGCACATATTATTTAATACAATATTATTTGATGTATAAAGCCAATATTATTTAATACAAGGTAATACAATAAATTCATGTTCCTTCCTTATTTGTTCTAATTGCAGCTTATCCTGCAACTAATCAAAGCGTATTTAATAGCTTCATCAGGGATAAATTTAAGATAGGATTTTATAATTGTTTTCGATTGTTTAATAATTCGCCAACCTGATGAATTTCTTTATATACAGTGTTCAAGCAAGATTCGTTGTTTGATAAACTTTTTAAAAAATATTTATTATATGTATTAATCAGATTAAATTGTATGATTTTTCTTATGAAATGGTTACAAAATTTAATAATTTTAAGTTTCAATTACATATGTATATTCAAAAACAAAATTGATAAATGATGATGACAATAAAATTATGCATGGAGTGTAATACATTGTGATATTTCAGCCTGGTGTGACATGGAGATTTTTTTACATGTTAGACAAAATACTTGAAAGACATTGTCTAGTTCCATCTGCAACTGATTTTAGATATTAAAACAGTAAAGAGGCGCTCGGGGGAAGCGAACAAACCGCAGTCTGCTCCACCCCATTCTCACTCCCCTCCTGTATCGATTTTCCTCTATTTCTTTTTACCTAATTTTTCTCTCCTTCGGTTTTTCAGTTAATAGAGTTTAGATTTAACTAATAAAAAGCTAAGCTTGAGACACGAATTCTCTTAAATAGCTTTACTGGATGCAATCATACTTCTCTGTATGATATTTAAGAGTTTTGGCTGTATGACTAAATCAGGAGCTCGGAATAGAGAGGGCGAATATGAAATTTATGGTTTTGGGAAATTGCGTTTAAAGTTTGGGAATGCTCTCAGGATAGAAGGGGCAAATATGGACTTAATATCTCAGTTGAAAACGCCTACAGCATACTTTACTGTATTTGTCCTTGCTCTTTCAACACTGCAGCACTAAGTTTCGGCCTATTTTCATGTAATCAGTACATTAAATACTTTTTACAAAATACTAAGGATGAATGTAGACGAAAATCTGGTAATAAAGTGTTCTTAACATATATGTATATATATATATATATATATATATATATACATATACAGGGTCTGTCCAGAAAGTAATGAGACTGATTCCATAAAATTCGTTTATTTGAGGATAATTTTACAGACACTAAATAGTCTTCAAAATAGCCTCCTCCTGCATTAATACACCGTTGCCAACGACTCTGCCACCCACTGATGACCGCCTGGAAGTCTTCAACTGGAATGCTATTCAGAACGCACGTTACGTTTTTCTGCAAGTTCTCCAGATTGTCAAAATGATGACTTTTTAAGCTGGATTTTAACCAAGGGAATCGACGTAACTCACGTTCTGAACAGCATTCCAGTTGAAGACAACCAGGCGGGCATCAATGAGTGGCAGAGTCGTTGGCAACGGTGAATTAATGCAGGAGGAGGCTATGTTGAAGACTACTAAGTGTCTGTAAAATTATCTTCAAATAAACGAATTTTATGGAATCAGTCTCATTACTTTCTGGACAGACCCTGTATATATATATATATATATATATATATATATATATATATATATATATATATATATATATCCCTTTCTCCTCCGAGATCCTGAAATACGAAAAATTAAATTTTTTCAACACAAATCAACAAGTGCTGATTTTGAAATAAGGTCTCTGCTAAGTCGTTAATTTGTACTTTCTACGTTTTCATAGTTTTACCGTTAGAGTTACGACATTCTTTTTTAACAGGTAGGTATATATCTCGGAAACATGTATTTAGAAACCTAATACACTTAATATGAAATTATTAAATGAAGGTGTTTTTAAGTTCCATTCGGATGTACTAGACTTATTTTTGTGCACTGAGAGAAATAATCAGAGCTGGACCTATTCAATGTGGCGCCTGGGGCAAGTTTTGAAAACGGCATCTTTTCGAATTTTCGTAGGAGACTGTTAAGAAATGAATGTATCACTACTGAAAATAGTCTACTTACAGAAAAAAAAAATTAAATACAGAATTTTTTTATTTATTTTAAAGAAACGTAAAAATTCTAAAAATTACAGAACTTAAAATAAGCAGAAAAAGTAAAAATTTAATTATAATCTGTTATGTAATAAAATAATCCCTAATCCATTCTCCGAGCATTTATTGCAGGTATTGGCTCGTTTGCATCTCTATAATTTATTGTTTGAGATACCGTCTGTAGCGTGGAATTTAACTCTACAGTTAACGTGTGCTAATTTTGCCCCAATTTAATCTAGAATTTATTTAATATCAGGAAATACTTTAATTCAGTCACTTTGTCAAGCAATATTTTACGTTAACAGGTGTGTTTCTAAGCCCTTGCTTTGAATTCCGGGTGGTCTTCCTTAACGACATCTTTGCTCATTCATGCTTATCTGTGCGTAAATAGAATCAGCTCGATATTGTTGAAGAAACCATTACGGTTCTCTTGTTGCAAGGATTTCTTTAAAATACGGTTTCCTGTTTACGGGCTAACAAACAGCGTACCATCTATCAAAATCCCTTTCGAAAGCAGTTAGTCATTTACGCGGCGCTCAAGGCGACGTTTCCATAATGCACGCCGTTTCACATGCCCCCAAGGGCAGTACCGTTAATGGAATCTGTGCGGCTTCTTAGAAAACCGCTTTTGCGATAAATCGCCAAATTTTGGTGAATTTCAAAAGTCGCCAGGTCTCCCCTGCTCAGCCAATAACCGCTTTTTAAATTTGCCGCGCCTTTACGTCATAGGCAGATGGTTGCAACTTTTCGCCTGTTATCGCCCTTTTAACTTAATGCGTGCCCTGCCTTCACACTAGGTTAGCTACGGCGCTTGGCATCTTGGCACACAACTTTCGTGTAACCCTCGCTCCCACTACTCCTGTCTGAGAAAGAACTTGGATAGAGATCCACGATTTTTTGCTAGATATATAGGTCGTGCCTTTTAGAAGCCCCTCCAGAATGTGGCCCTTTTTGCCTAATTCTGTGAGGAGGCTATACCATTTTCTTTATATGTATTTTTATAGACCATGACTGTCATTTGTCTTGTAACTGAATTTACTGTTATGTGAGAACTTTACGGAAGAAGTAACGTTATGTACTGCAGTAATCTTGTACTACGTAAGGCCTAGTAATTAATAGAATAAATTTGTTTCCACCTAGAAAAACTTAGTGGTAGTTAATTTGTTTGACTTAATATCTTGCCGGGATAGTAGTCGGCGGTGGAGCTGCCTGTGGTTATCTGCATTACTTCGCTGCCACTACTTCACGATCAATTATCAGCAAAGACGAACTGAAGAGTCCAGACTTCGAATGTATTTATCTTCATTACGTTACTGACTTGTTCGTATATATAGTTTATGGCATTCCTGACAGTACCTGGGGTACTTCATCAGTTCCCTTGAGTTCCGACTGGCAGATGTCATAGATGCGGTGGACCTTCATCGAAGCGTTTATGATTAATTTTTTTGGGAACGATTCACGCTTATTGACTGAGTACATCATAGATATATTCATCATAGACTTTCGGCAGTCTTTTCCTTGTAAGAACATTGTGTCGTCGAATTTCCGTTACAAACTAGTGTGCCGTTCCTTCGCCAGTATAAACTACGATGCCGTTTTACTCCCTCGATATGATGCAGTAATATTTTTCGTGCACAGACAATGACACGTAACTATTCCTTTTATTGAGGAAGAACACTTACTATCTCCTATACTGATAAAGGACAATTTCACTTGCACAGATTAGTACCGTTTCCTTCTGTCTTTAGTACAGAATTGGTACCGTCCTTTTTCTACCACTAACTATGGTGTAATTCTACAATACGCCATCTTTTCTATAGAAATTATTGCTATATCATTCCATTGCTCTTAATTTGTTGTTGTTCGTAGATAACTCCTTAAAATTTTCAGTCATTAAAAAACTGTCCTCGGCTGCTGCTACGTCTACAGATTGTAGAATTCTTGGAGCTACAACAACGTTTAAAAATATGCATTCGGAATTTATTTTTCATAATCTTAAATTCAGCCGTTTATAATAAATACAGTAAAACCTCATTTATCCGGCTCTCGTTGATCCGGATCTCCGGATAATCCGTATCAGATTTGTAGACATTATTTTTATTTAATGTTCACATTAGATAACATCTTTTTAACTATGATAACAATAACGTAACTACAAGTACGCCAAATAGTCGCTTTTTAGTTTGATTCAGTGTACGATTCCTGCATAGAATGTACAATAAATGATGGTAATAAAATGCTTTTTGTTGAGTTTAAGAAAGCTTTACTAGACTTAAATTCTTTGTTAAGGCTGCTATGTACTAAGAAAAATATCGTATTTCCCTTTTCCTCTTCTTGCAGACTCTTGTGGTGGGAGGAGTCCAGTTGACAGTTCGAGAATCCCCCCCCCCTTAGGATTGACATTTTGAGGGATTGTAATGTCTCTCTCTCTATAAGGGGGGGGGGGTTAAGAGCTACCACCAAATTTTTTATTTAAAATATATTTTTGTCAACTATTTACAGGTATATAAATGCTGATAATCAAATAAAATTGGTATTGTCAGATAGCCTTAACTTTTCTGCAAAGCGCTACAGGATTCATTTTATAAATTTCGTCCACCGAAGGAATTTATGAGCGTTTAAAACACACTATACCAGATTTTTCCCCGAATAATTTAAATTTTAAAATATTAATTGCATTTTTAAAAAAAAACGAAAAATGTACACAAATGTAAACTTTCTTTCTCTATGAAGGAGTACAATTTTTTTTTATAAATCTTTGAATCCAAATCGTCAATCCTTGGACAAATTTTCTCCATAGGTTAACATTGAGGTGAGAGAATTCAATGGGGTTAGTACATAGCAGCCTTAAGAAATGATGGGAAAAGTTATTTTTATATTTTTAATGTCTTGTAAACAATACTATGTAATTTTGTTACAAAACGTAGTTTTTTATCGTAATAAACGATAGGTCTACTTAGTTAAGGATTTTGTTTCGCTTATTACCCTTATTACCCGGATTATCCGGGTTTCGATTATCCGGATTGCCTATGGTCCCAGTTAGTCCGGATAAACGACGTTTTACTGTAGGGAAAATATTCGCTTATATTTGAGAAATTTTACGCATTTCGTTCTATATTAGATTAAACTACTAATATTTTTCTTTATTCGTTAAAAATGTCTTATATTTACAGTCTCATTATAGCGCCTATTTCCGTTCGCCCCACCTATGAGACTGGCTCTGGATATAATAATACAGCAATACCCTGAAGTCACGCGATAGGTGGGACTGACGTAAGATCGCTAAGTCGAATTCGTGTAAGTCGGGGTACAACTTTTCATTTAAATACATACAAATTTTGTCTAATTGGGAACAAGAAATAATTTCAAGAAAAAAAAACTTTTTATATACCATGTTTTTAAATTTTCTGTTGAATCATATAAACTTGACAATTCTATGTATTAATAAATACTTTTTTAAAAAATTTTTGATAAATTATCTCATCAACTTGAAAGAAAATTACGTTAATTGGAAGTTAACTTGCGTTTAACTTTTTGTTCCCGTCCCGGCTGATAGATGGCTGCATCATTCTACAAAACAACATTAACTGAAAATGAATTCAATTCTGCTTAAAGATGGCTAAAAGTATTAAAATAATGCATTGTCATCTTGTTCTGAGCTATTCTAAAAGTTTCAAATATCTAGCTAGTCGGGAGCAAGTTAGTTAAAAATCGATTGCAAGATTTGTACTGGACAAACACACAAACATACAAACAAACAAACAAACAAGAAAGCGTGTTAATAAAAACATGGTAATTACAAAAACACTACTTTAAAGGAAAAACATTGTGTTAAAATTATAATACTGTATTACATATTAATATTATACATATGTACAAGATATTAAAAAAAATTTATTTTGATGGTTTTAAGAAATCCAACACGCGATCTTTATTAGAGTCTATATTCTCTAAAAAATCTGTAACCCTTTCTCAATTGCGCTGAGACCTTCTTTCAAGTTTATAGTCGTCATTAGGTTTTTTTTTGTGGAATTGGATCTGAAGTGTCGGATTCTTCAGTGATGCTTTGGTTTCGCATCTCTATGAGATCATCGACTGTCATCTCCTCAAGATCCAACAGCTCGTTGACATTATCTCCATCGACTTCCATATCTAATTGCCTGGCAAGATCGACAACTTCTTCTATCGCGCGAGCAATAGGATCAGTTTCAGGCGCTGTTTCCGTCTCGTTATTAAAAAATATTGGATATCATCGACTGTCAGCTCCTCAAGAGGAGAACCCAACGGCTCCTTGACATCATCGCCATCGACTTCCATATTTATTTGCCTGGCAAGATCGACAACTTCTTATATCACGCGAGCAATAGGATCAGTTTCAGGCGCTGTTTCCGTCTCGTTTTTAAAAAATATTGGGTATCATCGACTGTCAGCTCCTCAAGAGGAGAATCCAACAGCTCGTTGACATCATCGCCATCAATTTCCATATTTATTTGTCTGGCAAGATCGACAACTTCTTCTATCACGCGAGCAATAGAATCAGTTTCAGGCGCTGTTTCCGTCTCGTTTTTAAAAAATATTGGGTATCATCGACTGTCAGCTCCTCAAGAGGAGAATCCAACAGCTCGTTGACATCATCGCCATCAACTTCCATATTTATTTGTCTGGCAAGATCGACAACTTCTTCTATCAAGCGAGCAATAGAATCAGTTTCAGGCGCTGTTTCCGTCTCGTTTTTAAAAAATATTGGGTATCATCGACTGTCAGCTCCTCAAGAGGAGAATCCAACAGCTCGTTGACATCATCGCCATCGACTTCCATATTTATTTGCCTGGCAAGATCGACAACTTCTTCTATCAAGCGAGCAATAGGATCAGTTTCAGGCGTCGTTTCCATCTCTTTTTTTTTTTTTTTAAATATTGGACAAAGTTTCTTCCAGACACCTATTAAAGTTTTTGGGGAAATTTCATTTCAAGATTTAAAATGGTGGAAAAGGGTAAAATAGAAAACCGCGTAACTCCGAGTTTGCGTAAGTCGGAGTATTACTGTAATATAGAAATGTAAGACTCATTTTGGGATTGAGAAAGTTGCTGTAAACATGGCTTCCATATTTATTCAGATAACTTGTATTTCATTAAAGCAAACTTTTCCGTCATCTTTCTCCGGGAACCAACTCTGATTGCGTCGATCACGCAAAAAAACAAAACCGTTCTCTTAATCGTACATTTCGCAAATTAGAAACGATCCCCGGCCATGAAACATAATTACAGTCCATTAAGTAGTAACTCTGATTTGCAAAAAAAAAAAGGCATCTGATTTACGTAATATTTTATCTGTTCGGATAATTTATAATATTTTCTGACACCGTTGAACTTGAGAATTTCCATATCATTAAAAAATAATAACAGTTTTCACCAGAACCTGATTATATTTCATTTCGGGATCAATGAGTCAAAAAACAGGCGATTCACGCTGGAATGAATGAATTACCTCTGTGAGTCAGTTGATCCGCTCTCAATGAATCCAGCTATGCTTAAAGACTTTGTTTTAATATACAAGACATTATCTTTCAAACCATGTTGGGGGTGATTATGGCCCCTCCAACTTGATAAATTTCTTTATATACAGGGTGTCCATAATTAAACTTCCCTACTTTAAAGTTGTCTCCAGTCAAAACTATTGTTCGGTAAGTTATGAAATTTTGTGTAGGACATATTGAAAAGATGGGAATTTGTTTGAGCGAATAAAAAAATTAGCTCAAAATTTCACCACCAGGGGGCGTTTTTTGATGAATTACACATTTACGACTGGTTCTTTATTTAAGATTTCACCATCTTTTTATCCATAGGTCATCCTAACACAATAACTCATACTCATTAAATTTTACAATCTTTAAAGTGATTGCAAAGTCGATCGGAAACTTGTTCGATAACTAATTTTCAGACAAAAGATTTTAAGGAACGAAGGAGAAACAAATATGCAAATTAATTTTTGTCGACGTAAAGCTGAATCTGTTATAAAACCTAGAAACTTACAGGGAGATTTTGTTTTCAGCGTGTTTGCTATTGCTAATCAGAATGTCATCGTTGCGATTACCAGATCGAGCTTTGTTAGTAAAATTGTTTTACCAAAACGATAATTCAGCACTAGTTGCTCTACGAAAATGTGAAACATCTAATCAGTCTTGATAAACCAAGAATTACTATACCTGATATGAAAAACAGCATTTCACGACATGTTCTCAGCATTTCCCCGGACACACGGCGGTCAACTGTAGAACATGCTATCTTACGATTTCAAATGGTAGCTGAGAATGATGGCCGTCATGTTGAACATGTCTTGTTGTAATAATTTTTTCATTGCGTTTTTTGATGAATTACACATTTAGCCAACTATAGTAAAGTTGGCTAAATGTGTAATTCATCAAAAAACGCAATCTGGTGGTGAAATTTTGAACTATTTTTTTTTATTCGCGCAAGCAAATTCCTATCCCTTCAATATGTCCTATAAAAATTTCATAACTTCTGAACAATAGTTGCGACTGTAGACAACTTTAAAGTAGGGAAATTTAATTATGGACACTCTATACATTATTCAAGAAGGTTTCGTTGTTTAATATAATTAAAAATTATTTATTAGACGTATTAATTAGCCTTTTCCTATGAAATGGTTGCAAAATTAAATAATTTTGTGTTTCAATTACATATGTATATTCAGAAACAAAATTGATAAATGATAATGACATTAAATATATATATCTAAAGTATAATTCAATGTGATGCCTGGTATGCAAGCAGTCATACTTAACCTTATTTTTTGTCGGGCCACATGCATATGTTTGCTACGTTACGCAAGGCGCAACATAGTATAGAATAACCCATAATACTGTAAAAAATAAAACTAAAATCTAAACGTATTCAAACAGTTTATTTAAAAATGAGTGCCATTTTTTCCATCATTTCGAAGCCAGTTTCTTAATATTAGTTTCAAATATGAAACCAAATTTAGATAATTTAACCAAGGAAAAAGAAAGGCTCATTTTCGCTATGAATCTTGATTTGGGAGTAAAAATTTTCATCAGAACACTTAATATTTGTTAAAGAAAAACTTCCCTTTATTTCCTTCTCATTTTTTATGATCATTTATTTATTTATTTATTCATTCATTTATTTTAAATTGATGAATTTTGGATTTAGAACACTTCTGAATACATTCTGAACCACCCTACCCTCGTCTAAGAGGTCGCAACATACCGTGAAAAACAGTCCTGTATTTAGGACACAGCAGCTATGACAAAAACTGAAAAAAATACCTCAAAAAATTAGGTGACATTGATCTCTTTTAGTATAACTAATTATTCTTAAAAATATGCTCATCATGCTAAAAAACAAACTAGCGTTTTACAGATGCGTTGATTTCATTTTTAAAAAAGGTTTTAACATTATTCTAAAGTCTTTGTCACACCACAAAATCTCCTCGTCCAATGAGATACGAACAAGTGCTCCTTCGTTCTCGATAATTAACCGCTCTTGGATCTGATCAGTTTCACATCTCAAACATTCCTCTTTATTGCTAGTCATTTCCCTTTGATCCACGTGACCAAGTTTTTGCTTGCAGCTTCGCTCCGTCTAAATTTTTCACCTAGGATTACGTTCGTCCATAACGGTCCTCCGGAAAGCAAAATTTCAGACGCTAAAATCATCCATCCGTAGCTCGCGAGTTATAACCTTGGCAGCGCGCGAAAATCCAGTCTGTATCGCTTGGACAAGCAGTAAACAGTTAAACAGAAAAGTACTAAAATGCGTCAAAATTTTGACATTCATATATGTGTGTATATACATATGTACATATATATATATATATATATATATATGACACGGTCGCTACTTACACCCTTCCCAGTACGTCGTCTTACATCCAAACTTTTCTCCTTCTTAATCTATCTTTACTTAATTATTAAAGTTATATCAGTCAATGAGTTAAAAGGCCGGTGGCAAAGAACTACAATTAATATATCTAACATCGTTTATTTCCAAAATCTTAAGCTACCTGATTCAATCTGATAAACTAAATCCAAGAGTCATCAAGCTCCCACGCGACGCGTGACTATCCCCATCAAGAATTTCCCGCCGTCTGATTAAACGCTATTGTTTTTCTGCCATCCAAAGCCACCGCGCATGCCCACATGATCTCTGTGAAGCATACACCGGAGATGAACCATGGACGTGACCACAGATGTCAATCAATCCAAAGGGAATTTCCCCGATTTCTCTCGATGCATTTCGAACCAAGATATGAGAATAGTGGCGAATTACGCCACGACAATAAATTAATTACTAAGCCCCCTTTAAATTTAGAATAATCATTCTTTTCCCACTAAATCCTTGACATATATATACATATATACATAACACATATATACATACAAAAGAGGTAAGCAACGTTAAGTAATCCTATGTTAATAACACGCGGTAGTTTCGTAATAAGAGACTGCCGAAACTTTTTTCCCCATTTTTTACTTTTACTTGAACTATCGAAGCTTCTTTGTTTTCCCCAATTCCTATTTTCCTTCCTACTTTCGTTTTCTACTGATCACTGAAGTTTTATGCATTGCTATATCATCCTACAGTGGAGGGCCCGGTCCATGTACTGTAGTAGTTCCCACTACTCTTTCTGAAGGTTGCGATAATTGCTTCAATCTGATCAACCCTCCCTCATGCCTCTACAGATCAAATTTTCAACCCTACGAGTTCTGATGCGCGGATTTTTCTGGTCCGATAACACATCTGATACTCTGGAAAACATTTACTGAAAAAAAACCGACAGCTAAAAAATTCTCAAAAGACAAATTAGTTACTACAGTCATATCTCTGTACTCATCTACTTCGGTACTCGTCGCACTTCGACGGGACAAAAATGCTTCGGTACTCGACGTTTGCTCGTCACATATGTCGAAATGTTTTCTAAATGGGTTGAACTTAAAAAATTTACAAAGCTCTAGCAAGCCGAATTGTGGACTTATTTTATAGAAGAAACTATGTCTCACTTCAGAAACATTTTGAAACGCAGTTTCTCTTGATAGGTTTGTAGTGAAACTCCCTAAATCTGAGTCTACAACAGGGATCAGCGGTGTTAAGAGACAGAAAAGAAATAGAATCCCTGTGCAATTGCCTGATGTTTTATTGGAAGGAGACTCCCCTTCCAAGCAACTACCCTTTTCCTCTTCTACTTCGCCACTATCCCATTAAGTCACCAGTTTCTCTTAGTACAGGTTTAGTGAAGATAAATATTATTTAATTTCATATAATTATTGTTTCAAATTATGTCTGTCTAGTTCAAAGATGTATAAGAAAAGAGACTATAAGACCATAAGAAAATTGGGTCTAACTGCACTTCCTGGGCCAAGCCCTCTAGGGCAGGCTTACAGGGAATGAACAGCGGGGAACCATAATTAGTCAGGAGGGATAGAACAGGAGTAAAGTGATTGGTGCCCTCAGGATCCGTGAGTTCGACGTAGGCAAAGTGGGTAAGCAACCTGCATGGACAGTAGTTTGCATGGTTTACGATCGATGCTGAGTTGCGCTAAAAGTAGAGTAGGAGGCCTACCATATTAATAAAAAAAGCAAACCCCATCAATTTTTAAAATGAGAAATTTCTGGTTTCCAGGAACGAATTAATTCAATTTACATTACTTCTTATGGGAAAAATTCGTTAGGCACTCGTCGTTTTCGGTATTCGTCGTGCCTTCTGGAACCAATTAACGACGAGTACCGAGGTTTCACTGTATTTATGTGCCTTTATCAATATTTTCTGCGAATGCTTTGTCTATTCCCTCTGTTTTAGGTACTCGACATTTAAAAATCCATTGTGATTATTAATGTTACCTTCCGCATATACAAGGAAAACTCTTCCGGCTTTCTCTAGAAAAGAAATCAGATTTTTCCTCTTTCTGACAATTTTACCTGCTACAGTAAATTTTCAAACAAGGCACGGGGATGTAATGCTATTAGAATGGATTTACCGAATCTTGCGTAAATGTGAGTGCTTTAAATTTGGTACTAAGAAAGGAGAATATCGACTTTTAAAACCTACAATAGAAAAAGAAAGATGGCAGTTAGTTTTGAAATATCTATTATAATTATAGGTCCGTAATATTCCATTAGGCCGTAGAACATTAGATCTGATTGACTTCATGAACAATTCACTTATGCACGCGTGCATTGTCCGTAGAGACAATCATACTATTGGTCTACTCGCAAAAGAAGAACTGTGTTATTACTAAACTAGTCGTCATTCTTTATTTCTATTGTGAAATTTAAGATGTACTGTCTTCTGTTTTATCGTCCTTGACAAGTTTTATATCCGTAATATTTCTGAATAATTAAAAAAGTTCTCATCGAATGAGACAATGAAAGGTTTGGGGATTTCTTGACAATGGATACACAATAGTTATTTGAATACTGATTTACTTCCTTCCTTCAAGTATATTACATCGAGAATATCCATATAAATTCGGTTTTGAACTTACCCTTTTTTCTGAATAATAATCTAAAATATACAGCAAAATCAAATGTTACAGTGATTAATTATTTCCTGTTGCAAGTGGAGATTCCGCAACTTAACATCGTTTTCCTGCAGGCATTTCAAAACACGCCAGTAGTGCTCTCAACTAAGTAATCAACCAACTTACAGACTTTTTTCTTTTTCACAAAATCGTTTCCGGTGCTTTGTTCCAGTGAATTTCTATTCGAATATCTAAAGCAAAGCTTCTTAAGCCGAGAGTAGTGACTCCGTATAGGGCCGCGAAAACTTTGGCAACTGTTCGTGAAGAGTATCACTTCAATCCGGAATGTTCCCACGTCAGATTCGACAAAGTTAGTTAGCAAATACAGAGTGTCCGGGCTAAAGGTATCCAAATGTCGTGAATTAATTTTACGGAACTACCCATTAGAATTAAAAAAAAAAAATTTTAAATAAAACGAACATCTCACCAAATTTTAATGTCAATCATAGACTTCGATCATAGTATCACAGATTTCGATGTGTGCACCTTTTGTAGCACGACAAGAGTCTAAATGGTAATCCAGTTCTCCCCAAGTGTTTCGTAGCATATCAGGAGTTATTACACGAATGGCTTGAATGATACGCCTCTTCAACTCATCCATAGTTTAAATTTTTTGTTTATACACAACGGATTTAATGAATCCCCGAGCAAAGAAGTCTAATAACGCCTGATATGCTACGAGACTATAACACTTGGAGAGAACTGGATTACCATTTGGACGCTTGTCGTGCTACAAAAGGTGCACACATCGAAATCTATGATACTATGATCGAAGTTGAGGATTGATATTAAAACTCAGTGAGATGTTCTTTCTATTTAAACATTTTTTTTAATTATAATGGTTAGTTCCGTAAAAATAAGTCATGACTTTTGGATACATTTAGCCCGGACACCCTGTATAATTACAAAAACCATATTTATTTAAAACATTTAAATAAAATCAATAGGAGGTACAGTAGATAGTCTCACTTCCTCTTTGTGTACCCTGGTAACGTCTTCTGACTACTAAGTAGACTATCAAACTTCGCAGCCTACCACATTGAAGGTTTACTGCCAATAATGATGCAGAAGAAGAAGAGGGACGCCAAAAAATGGGACCATTTGCGACTGCTGCAGTGGAATCCTGACAGTCTGACACAGACTAGAAGGTATGAACGATATTGTACAGCAGATTATTACCAAGTAGACTATCAAACTTCGCAGCCTACCACATTGAAGGTTTACTGCCAATAATGATGCAGAAGAAGAAGAGGGACGCCAAAAAATGGGACAATTTGCGACTGCTGCAGTGGAATCCTGACAGTCTGACACAGACTAGAAGGTATGAACTACAATTAATATATCTAACATCGTTTATTTCCAAAATCTTAAGCTACCTGATTCAATCTGATAAACTAAATCCAAGAGTCATCAAGCTCCCACGCGACGCGTGACTATCCCCATCAAGAATTTCCCGCCGTCTGATTAAACGCTATTGTTTTTCTGCCATCCAAAGCCACCGCGCATGCCCACATGATCTCTGTGAAGCATACACCGGAGATGAACCATGGACGTGACCACAGATGTCAATCAATCCAAAGGGAATTTCCCCGATTTCTCTCGATGCATTTCGAACCAAGATATGAGAATAGTGGCGAATTACGCCACGACAATAAATTAATTACTAAGCCCCCTTTAAATTTAGAATAATCATTCTTTTCCCACTAAATCCTTGACATATATATACATATATACATAACACATATATACATACAAAAGAGGTAAGCAACGTTAAGTAATCCTATGTTAATAACACGCGGTAGTTTCGTAATAAGAGACTGCCGAAACTTTTTTCCCCATTTTTTACTTTTACTTGAACTATCGAAGCTTCTTTGTTTTCCCCAATTCCTATTTTCCTTCCTACTTTCGTTTTCTACTGATCACTGAAGTTTTATGCATTGCTATATCATCCTACAGTGGAGGGCCCGGTCCATGTACTGTAGTAGTTCCCACTACTCTTTCTGAAGGTTGCGATAATTGCTTCAATCTGATCAACCCTCCCTCATGCCTCTACAGATCAAATTTTCAACCCTACGAGTTCTGATGCGCGGATTTTTCTGGTCCGATAACACATCTGATACTCTGGAAAACATTTACTGAAAAAAAAACCGACAGCTAAAAAATTCTCAAAAGACAAATTAGTTACTACAGTCATATCTCTGTACTCATCTACTTCGGTACTCGTCGCACTTCGACGGGACAAAAATGCTTCGGTACTCGACGTTTGCTCGTCACATATGTCGAAATGTTTTCTAAATGGGTTGAACTTAAAAAATTTACAAAGCTCTAGCAAGCCGAATTGTGGACTTATTTTATAGAAGAAACTATGTCTCACTTCAGAAACATTTTGAAACGCAGTTTCTCTTGATAGGTTTGTAGTGAAACTCCCTAAATCTGAGTCTACAACAGGGATCAGCGGTGTTAAGAGACAGAAAAGAAATAGAATCCCTGTGCAATTGCCTGATGTTTTATTGGAAGGAGACTCCCCTTCCAAGCAACTACCCTTTTCCTCTTCTACTTCGCCACTATCCCATTAAGTCACCAGTTTCTCTTAGTACAGGTTTAGTGAAGATAAATATTATTTAATTTCATATAATTATTGTTTCAAATTATGTCTGTCTAGTTCAAAGATGTATAAGAAAAGAGACTATAAGACCATAAGAAAATTGGGTCTAACTGCACTTCCTGGGCCAAGCCCTCTAGGGCAGGCTTACAGGGAATGAACAGCGGGGAACCATAATTAGTCAGGAGGGATAGAACAGGAGTAAAGTGATTGGTGCCCTCAGGATCCGTGAGTTCGACGTAGGCAAAGTGGGTAAGCAACCTGCATGGACAGTAGTTTGCATGGTTTACGATCGATGCTGAGTTGCGCTAAAAGTAGAGTAGGAGGCCTACCATATTAATAAAAAAAGCAAACCCCATCAATTTTTAAAATGAGAAATTTCTGGTTTCCAGGAACGAATTAATTCAATTTACATTACTTCTTATGGGAAAAATTCGTTAGGCACTCGTCGTTTTCGGTATTCGTCGTGCCTTCTGGAACCAATTAACGACGAGTACCGAGGTTTCACTGTATTTATGTGCCTTTATCAATATTTTCTGCGAATGCTTTGTCTATTCCCTCTGTTTTAGGTACTCGACATTTAAAAATCCATTGTGATTATTAATGTTACCTTCCGCATATACAAGGAAAACTCTTCCGGCTTTCTCTAGAAAAGAAATCAGATTTTTCCTCTTTCTGACAATTTTACCTGCTACAGTAAATTTTCAAACAAGGCACGGGGATGTAATGCTATTAGAATGGATTTACCGAATCTTGCGTAAATGTGAGTGCTTTAAATTTGGTACTAAGAAAGGAGAATATCGACTTTTAAAACCTACAATAGAAAAAGAAAGATGGCAGTTAGTTTTGAAATATCTATTATAATTATAGGTCCGTAATATTCCATTAGGCCGTAGAACATTAGATCTGATTGACTTCATGAACAATTCACTTATGCACGCGTGCATTGTCCGTAGAGACAATCATACTATTGGTCTACTCGCAAAAGAAGAACTGTGTTATTACTAAACTAGTCGTCATTCTTTATTTCTATTGTGAAATTTAAGATGTACTGTCTTCTGTTTTATCGTCCTTGACAAGTTTTATATCCGTAATATTTCTGAATAATTAAAAAAGTTCTCATCGAATGAGACAATGAAAGGTTTGGGGATTTCTTGACAATGGATACACAATAGTTATTTGAATACTGATTTACTTCCTTCCTTCAAGTATATTACATCGAGAATATCCATATAAATTCGGTTTTGAACTTACCCTTTTTTCTGAATAATAATCTAAAATATACAGCAAAATCAAATGTTACAGTGATTAATTATTTCCTGTTGCAAGTGGAGATTCCGCAACTTAACATCGTTTTCCTGCAGGCATTTCAAAACACGCCAGTAGTGCTCTCAACTAAGTAATCAACCAACTTACAGACTTTTTTCTTTTTCACAAAATCGTTTCCGGTGCTTTGTTCCAGTGAATTTCTATTCGAATATCTAAAGCAAAGCTTCTTAAGCCGAGAGTAGTGACTCCGTATAGGGCCGCGAAAACTTTGGCAACTGTTCGTGAAGAGTATCACTTCAATCCGGAATGTTCCCACGTCAGATTCGACAAAGTTAGTTAGCAAATACAGAGTGTCCGGGCTAAAGGTATCCAAATGTCGTGAATTAATTTTACGGAACTACCCATTAGAATTAAAAAAAAAAAATTTTTAAATAAAACGAACATCTCACCAAATTTTAATGTCAATCATAGACTTCGATCATAGTATCACAGATTTCGATGTGTGCACCTTTTGTAGCACGACAAGAGTCTAAATGGTAATCCAGTTCTCCCCAAGTGTTTCGTAGCATATCAGGAGTTATTACACGAATGGCTTGAATGATACGCCTCTTCAACTCATCCATAGTTTAAATTTTTTGTTTATACACAACGGATTTAATGAATCCCCGAGCAAAGAAGTCTAATAACGCCTGATATGCTACGAGACTATAACACTTGGAGAGAACTGGATTACCATTTGGACGCTTGTCGTGCTACAAAAGGTGCACACATCGAAATCTATGATACTATGATCGAAGTTGAGGATTGATATTAAAACTCAGTGAGATGTTCTTTCTATTTAAACATTTTTTTTAATTATAATGGTTAGTTCCGTAAAAATAAGTCATGACTTTTGGATACATTTAGCCCGGACACCCTGTATAATTACAAAAACCATATTTATTTAAAACATTTAAATAAAATCAATAGGAGGTACAGTAGATAGTCTCACTTCCTCTTTGTGTACCCTGGTAACGTCTTCTGACTACTAAGTAGACTATCAAACTTCGCAGCCTACCACATTGAAGGTTTACTGCCAATAATGATGCAGAAGAAGAAGAGGGACGCCAAAAAATGGGACCATTTGCGACTGCTGCAGTGGAATCCTGACAGTCTGACACAGACTAGAAGGTATGAACGATATTGTACAGCAGATTATTACCAAGTAGACTATCAAACTTCGCAGCCTACCACATTGAAGGTTTACTGCCAATAATGATGCAGAAGAAGAAGAGGGACGCCAAAAAATGGGACAATTTGCGACTGCTGCAGTGGAATCCTGACAGTCTGACACAGACTAGAAGGTATGAACGATATTGTACAGCAGATTATTACCAAGTAGACTATCAAACTTCGCAGCCTACCACATTGAAGGTTTACTGCCAATAATGATGCAGAAGAAGAAGAGGGACGCCAAAAAATGGGACCATTTGCGACTGCTGCAGTGGAATCCTGACAGTCTGACACAGACTAGAAGGTATGAACGATATTGTACAGCAGATTATTACCAAGTAGACTATCAAACTTCGCAGCCTACCACATTGAAGGTTTACTGCCAATAATGATGCAGAAGAAGAAGAGGGACGCCAAAAAATGGGACCATTTGCGACTGCTGCAGTGGAATCCTGACAGTCTGACACAGACTAGAAGGTATGAACGATATTGTACAGCAGATTATTACCAAGTAGACTATCAAACTTCGCAGCCTACCACATTGAAGGTTTACTGCCAATAATGATGCAGAAGAAGAAGAGGGACGCCAAAAAATGGGACAATTTGCGACTGCTGCAGTGGAATCCTGACAGTCTGACACAGACTAGAAGGTATGAACGATATTGTACAGCAGATTATTACCAAGTAGACTATCAAACTTCGCAGCCTACCACATTGAAGGTTTACTGCCAATAATGATGCAGAAGAAGAAGAGGGACGCCAAAAAATGGGACCATTTGCGACTGCTGCAGTGGAATCCTGACAGTCTGACACAGACTAGAAGGTATGAACGATATTGTACAGCAGATTATTACCAAGTAGACTATCAAACTTCGCAGCCTACCACATTGAAGGTTTACTGCCAATAATGATGCAGAAGAAGAAGAGGGACGCCAAAAAATGGGACCATTTGCGACTGCTGCAGTGGAATCCTGACAGTCTGACACAGACTAGAAGGTATGAACGATATTGTACAACAGATTATTACCAAGTAGACTATCAAACTTCGCAACCTACCACATTGAAGGTTTACTGCCAATAATGATGCAGAAGAAGAAGAGGGACGCCAAAAAATGGGACCATTTGCGACTGCTGCAGTGGAATCCTGACAGTCTGACACAGACTAGAAGGTATGAACGATATTGTACAGCAGATTATTACCAAAGATTTCTTTGAAAGATTGTACGACAGAACAAGACTTGAGGTATGTTTTGCTTGGAGCGGCTATTGTGATGATCGCAGAGCGATAGTAGCGCAGCGATAGTAGCGCAGCGATCATCGCGGAGTACTGCTTAGCATTGTTTTGTATTGTTTCATTTTGCTTCGAGCGATCACCTCAAGTATCGATATTGGCCCTTCAATTGGCCCGCGATTATCGCTATAGTCGCTCCAAAGAAGACGTACCTTTAATCGGTAGAGAAATTCCATCCAATCACTAACAAACTAGCCAAGAATGAAGGCAGTTGTCGTTCTCCAACTGTCCGTGGGACATGGCTCACTGCACTCTTTTATAGATTTGGGATTACGGTCAAACCTTTTTCCCATTTTGCAATATGAACTCAGTCATTGACTCTGATCACTTACTAACTTGCAATGCTCTGCGGCAGTCATCAATTTTGGGTAGATATCAGGAGGCAGGATTCCTTATGGTGGACATTCAAGGATTTCTGAGTCTCTGTGCTTCTGTGCTATGTGGTACGTATGTTACAGACGAATAAACACTTTTGTAGTTAAGTTGGGAGGTATTGAATCCAAATTAACCCTCCTCCGGTTAAAGTAAATAGCCGTTTACGTTGAATAATTCAAAGAAGATACAAACGCGAATGCAAATGAGCGTCACAGTCCTTTCGTTTACATATGTTTCCCCGTATAAAGAGAAAGGATAGTCCGGTGCTTGCGGGACAGGCAGACGCCAAGAGGTGAGACCGGAGAGAGGTGAGGAACGAACGGAAAATTGAAAAATGGAAGATCGGTTTGTCGTACAGAAGTTGGACGTTGCCAAGCTCTTCGAAGGGGTTTTGGAGTTCGCTATCGTTCTGGCGATCAACTTTCAGGTAGTCGAAAGTGAAAGGTTAGTGTGGCGAATTTATAAGAAGTGGCGTGGTTGATTTCTGGCAAGGTTTCTACAGCGCGTAAGGTAACTACCGGGCTTAACAAACGCGTTAATTTTCATGTTACCTGCTAGTAAAGAGTACTGAGATTATGCTGCCTAAATGTTATTGTAAATAAAAAGATTTTAGCTTAAGAAACCTCGTCCTGTATCTCGTTTGTGGTGAGTTCATTGTTTAATATATATATATATATATATATATGTGTGTGTGTGTGTGTGTGTGTGTGTGTGTGTGGGCGGGCACAGAGACACGAACACGGGCTCGAAACGATTTTTCACCGACGTGTGTTTTGTCTTCATTCGAATCTGACTCAGATTCTGAAGTGATCGTTTCCAGCAGTGAAAAGTCACATAATGCATTTAAAATTGTATCGACACATTGCTTAATATCAGCAGAAAAATTTAAGGACAACAAGTTGCAGACAGGCGTTAATTCTTGCAAGTTAAAATCATGAGAGAGTGATTTTTTCTTTTCGTCAACATCAAAAGTTAAAAGATCAAAACCAGAAAATTCAAGTAAATGTTTACGGTTCAGCCGACCATCATCGGATCCAAAAATTAATTTATGTAAAATTTTGACGCTATTAGTGGAACCTTTCTCCAATGCGTCACGAATATGTGGAATTTCTTTCAAGGTTTTCATGATTTTAAGTTTAACCACACCAATACTATCTTACGAAAATATTCAAAACAATAGGATTTTATAGTTCAATATAATACAAGTTCTTCAAAATAGCACGAAAAAATTCTTTTAAATAGCACAAATATTATAATCAGTAGAAGCATCAAAATTTCTCAAAAGAACACAAACTTTTAAATCTTCGAAAATAACAAACTTTTAAATCTTCTTAAAACATCAAAATTCTTCAAAATAACACAAACTTTTAAATATTCTAAACCATCGAAATTCTTCAAAACCATCAAAGCGAATGTGTTATTCATCAAAATAGGTGCAAATATTTGTTAATCAGTTAAAATTAGACCAAATTCTTTCATCGAGTGCGTTGAAATATATATATACATTAAACCGAAAGTGATTTTAGAGCAGTTTGTAAGTACTTTGAAAAATGAATCAACGAAAACGAAAGTACTCACAGAATGAATCAGGAGAATAACATCACATGTAGAGGTATCCAAACAGCATCAAGATAGCAGGAACCAGGCCCAGATTTCCGCATGGGCAAGTGGGGCACTTGCCCAGGGCCCCCTAATTTAGTATAAAGTTGTACATAGTTTTGAGAATTTGTTTTTTGGATAATATGGTAAAGGGGTGCAGTGGCGGATACAGAAAAAAATCCTGGGTGGAGCACAGTGCACCCACTATAGTGAAAGCATGCTTACGTCCATAAGCGTTTCTGGTTTAATTTTTTTTGGGGGGTGGGCGGGAGGGGGAAGTAGTAATAACTTCAGACTATGGTTTATTTTGAATTTCAAAAGAAAATTTCATGAATTTATTTATTAACATTAAAAAGTAAATTAATTAATTAACACTTCTTATTAATATTCATTATTTTCTTCAAATTTTTGACTTGTCGGTCGAAATTTTTTTTTAATTTCTGGTCCCGATTTAAGGGAGGCCTGGGTGAGTGTCCCACATGTTCATGTGGAAATCTGGTCCTGAGGAGGGGGGACATGCCCCCCTCTGGATCTGTCCTTGAAGGGGGCCCCCAAAGTCTGCTTTGCCCAGGGCCCCATTGTGTCAAAGTCGGGCCCTGGCAGGAACCACGGGGCATCCATTTTCACTAGATGTTGAAGCTCCAAATCCAAATCGAAATTACTCGGGAAAGACCGGACGAGCGCCCATGTGGGCACAGAGACACGAACACGGGCTCGATATGAAACGTTTAATTATCTCTAAATCTAGTCTAGGGGCATTATTTACAGTGGGGCAGCATTTACAGTTTGAAATTTAAAGGGGGAGAGTTCATCATAGCGGTCGCGTCCCTTGCTCAGTCCTCGTTTCGCCACTGAGGGCGCTATCGTTGGTTGAAGTCGGCGCGTGCAACATCTCCACTTCGCATATATATATACAGTCGAACCTCCATATATCGAAGAAGCAAAGTGCCGGAAAAAAATTCGATATATAGAAATTTCGATATATAGAATTGATCTTAGTTTTATCATAATTCTCCTAAAACATTAAAATTAAAGCTAATTTTCGCATACGAAACTCCATTTCCAATTTATATGCGAATCACATTAAATGAAAGTTAATAACTAAAAAAATGATCTTAGTTTTATCATAATTCTCCTAAAACTCATAATGAAGTTTCGTATACGAACCTCCATTTCCAATTTATATGCGAATCACATTAAATGAAAGTTAATAACAAAAAAATTAATTAATATGAAAGATTTATTGAGTACTACATACCCTTTAAAAAACAATAATCCAGACAGTGGTTACAATGATCACAGTTACATTCTTTAAAAAAAAACTACGAATATCTTGCTGAAAAGTCAGTTTTGAAGAAAATTCATCAAAGAAATGTTCGCATTTATTCAGTCCACTAAAAACTTCATCAGGGACATTTTCTGCGTATTGAAGTTCACGACGTATTGTTTCAAACGCCAAAAATTGGGAGATTTTATTCTAAACTAGAATGAAATCTTCCAATATGTCTTGAAAAAAAATTTCGATATATAGAGATTTTTTCGATATATGGAAACAGTTTTTCTATGTAATGAACATGGAGATTTGCTAAGAGTTCGATATATAGAAAATTTCGATATAGGGAAGTTCGATATATGGAGGTTCGACTGTATATATATATATATATATATATACTAGCTGAATACCCCTGCTTCACTACGAAGTACATTCAAATGAAATACAACGGTCAATGTATGCAATTGATGTAAAAAAATATATATATATATATGTTTTAAAAAATCGTAACGGATATTTTTATAGACAAAATAATGTAGAAGAAAATATTCAAATTAAATCTAATAGAACATACTAAAGAATATAGTACAGTTTGAGGAACATTTCTTTTACAGTAATTTTAATATTTTTTTGGATAATGTCCAATAATCTGCCGCATTAGTAAGAGAAAAAAATAATTTTTTTTTTGTCTATTTCGTTCCACGTGACGCAAAATTAGTTTCAAGTATCACAAACAGAAAAGAAACCACGCGATCAGCATTTAATAAATTAAATTCTAAAAATTAATCTTTAAAAATTCACCAAAAATCATAAAAGGGTGGTAAAGATTCGAAAAAGATTTTATTTTAAAGGAATTTTATGATCTTTCTCGTGATATAAATTTCATAACCCTCAGATTATTATTTTAAATGCAAACTTTAAAAAAGTTACAAAAACGGCTTAAAAATTTAATTTTAAAAATCTAAGAAGAATTTTTCAAAAATCTTTCTTACTGCACCCCCTATACAAGAAGAATCCCCATGCAAAATTTCAGTCCTTTAGGTCCAGTGGTTTGGACTGTGCGTTATATGTCAGTCAGTTAGAAACGGAACTGTTTTATATATATAGATATACTACCTCAAAGTAAGGTAAAAAGCAACTGAACTTCACGAAGTGTCTTTTGCGTTTGCAATAAATAAAAAAATAAAATAAATAATTCCGTTATGGATACATAATAGAGAAATAAGGCGTTCGTACCTTCTTTTCTCTCTCTGATCTGCTCTGCGAGCCCCTGTCCCCTGGTTTTTCCTTCCTGGTAGAGTGCCGAGAGAAAAACTAAAAAATAAAGATGGGGAGATTAATTTTCTTTCGATGATTAGTAATCACAACTATTGAGTACTACAAATCATTTCCGTTGTAAACAAGGTCAAATTTAAATATAACATAATGATTCATTTCCTTTCTCTAACCAACCGCTGGCAAGCTACAAAAACTGCCTTATTTCTCTTAGGAAAAGTAAAAAATTTCAGGACGCACGGACTGGCAACATGCGTACTTTGCATTGCCCTTGCCAACATTTGACGTAACGCAAGTCATCACGTGACGCTGCCAGAAACACATAGGCTCAGATTCGAATGCGTGAACACCATTTTTTTTTCCTTTCAACCAAGTGCAAAAAAATGTTGTTTTTTTAAAGGGGAGTCAGTATTAATTTGATAAACTATGATGAAAAGTTATAATTATTTATATTTTAGGACAAAAATATTTTTGGTTATGAATAAGTGGCTAAATTTAGACAGATGGAGTAAAAAGGCAGATAACAATGAAGCAAAGTCTTCGCTACCAGGTTGAAATTCTCAGAAAGAGACACTAAATCGATAAGAGAGAGAATATTTGTTGAATCATTTTTGGAATATGGATTTACTTATAATGATTATGATGGTGTGGCATAACCTCATTGCTTAATTTGTAATAAAGATTTTGCTCTGGAGAGCATGAAAGCATTCAAACTTAAACGACACCTTGATACTAAGTATCCAGCGTACTCAAATAAACCAAGGGAATTATTTCAAACAACTTTTAAAATCTTCAAATAGAGGAAATACTACTTTGACGAATTTGTCACTGTCAAGAAAAGTATTTACTTACATCTTACGAATCTTCTAATTTAATAGCAAAAATTAAAAAAGCCCTATTTTATAGAAGATTTCGTGTTACCTACTGCTATTTAAATGTCCGATTTTTTTTTCCCAATGACAAAGAATAAGACAGACGTTTTACGAACAGAACAAAACTCTGTGAACGTATAACGTGAAACCTCAATCCGGGTCTCGATCTGGAGGTCGTCACAATATATATATATATATATATATATATGAATAAATCTGGGAATATGAAAGGGTAATTCCTTGCAGTATATTAGGCAAGATATTTTTTTTTTCTAATTTGCCTTATTTGATGTAAATAACAAGTAGGTTGTTTAAAATTTATTTTATTTTAAATCAATACAAAATTACAATGTTAAAAGAATGAAAATGAAATTTTGATTTTAATCAAACTGATTTAATTCGGGGTCCGCTGGCCTGAAAAAAATAATTTTAATTTAATGTATTTAATATTTGTTTTATCATAATTAAATAATAATAATGAGAATGATTGTTTGGGATGGAATTAGAATAATGAAATTATAATAAAATTTCTTAATAAATGCAGCCAGAATAAATATTAATTTTATTTTTAATGTAGTAAATTATTAAAAAATTAAATTCATATTATCTTTTTTTAATTTTAAATGCAAATACGTGTAAATGAAAAAATTGACAAAAAAAATCAAAACTTAGCATTTGCTAAGTTTTTGTTATAGAAATAGTTCATATTTCAAAGTATAGATGGCAGAAGCAGCTACAAGCAATTGTGATATCAGTTTGCACCCATTGCGCATGCGCTAACATCAGAGGTAGTGCGAATAGCTTCTAGGCTAAAGACACCGATGGTGCCTTTAGTCGCGGCCCTTCCGATGTGGGTCCTGTCCATTTCTTCATTTAACCCGCAAAGTGGGCAATTTGGGCTGGTACGAATACCAACACGATAGAGATGGCTCGCCAAGCAATCGTGATCAATTTCGAGCCTAAAATTGGCCACTGCTTTATCCCGTGATTTGTCTGCTATTTTCCTTTCTAAGATATCTCTCCAGCTCTTATTTGAGACACGTGTCATAAGTTTACTCTCCATTTTTGTTTCAAAAATTTGCAAATATATACTTTTTCAGAATGGAAGGAACAAATTGTAGGTAACTTTTGAACTATTTCAGTACCTCTTTTAGCAAGTTTGTTATTTCCGTAAAGGCCACAATGTCCGGGGATCCATTGTCCAACTTCTTGTCCAGCTTATTCAATGTCCGAAATAGTTCATGGGAAAAAGCATGGAGATGAAATACATAAAATCCCTTTAACGAATGATAGTGTTTGCAAAAAAATATCTGAAGTTAGTAATAACCAATTTCCAGCACTTTATTAGCTAGCTTAAGGCTGCTGTGTACTAACCCTATTGGATTCGCTCACCTCAATGTTAACCTATGGAGAAAATGTGTCCAACGATTGCCGATTTGGATTTACATATATATATTTTTTTTAATTGTACTCCGTAAGAGAAAGAAATTTTACACCTTGGGGCATTTTTCATTTAAAAAAATGCAAATAATATTTTTTAATTTGAATTATTCGGGGGGGGGGGGAAATCTGTAATAGTGTGTTTTAAACTCTCATCAATTCCTTTGGTGGACGAAATTTATGAATGAATGACGAAATGAATCTCGTTGCAAGGTTCAGAAAAGTTAAGGCTACCTGAAAATACCATTTTTGTTCGATTGTCACCATTTTTGTAGCTGTCAATAGTAGACACATTTTCTCCATAGGTTAACAATGAGGTGAGCGAATCCAATAGGGTTAGTACACAACAGCCTTAAGGACAACCCAAAGTTTGCAATTCATTTGGATGAAACAACTGCTATTTCTAACAAGAAACAGTTGTTACTTTATGTGAGATATTGTTTTCCTCGGTTCGATAGGATTGAATAAAATCTCTTCAGAAAGTGCACACAAAATAAAATTTATTATTCTGTAAATTCTTCAGGCACATACACAAATTCAAATAGAAAAAATGTAACAACTGTCTTCTATACAGCAGAAAACTCTAAAAAAACAAGTCAGGATAACAGTCTTCAATACATTCAATTCTCAGCAGAAAAAAAAACACTCAGAGTTCCACTGCCAATGTCAGGTATATTTATAGACTTCCAAAGCGCCCTCTATCGGTCGGCAAGCTACAAATCTCTAAAACCTTTTAGAAAGGTCTAGAAGGTTGGCGACCATTTAGCGCTATATCGCCAAATTTGGCAACCAAAATAAGTAACCAAATCCATCGCCAATTTGGCGATAACTCTCATATTTGGCTAGATTACCACAGACTCGTAAAATTCGTAACAATATGTTTAGGAAGAAAACATACATGAAGGTTTATTGTTTTGCTGCCTGTTGGAACAGGACACATGAAGGAAAGGCATGTATCTATAAAATCGATGAATTTTTTTAATCGACAAGTCATTTAATTCACTCGATCCGGTCAACCAGGGCCAGATTTAGAAAATTCTTAACTATAGGCACAACTCCGGATAGGGGCCCGCTAACACTGTTGTGGCATAAAATTTCCAAAATTGACACACAAAAAAAATAATCATGAATCATCGTGAAAGTACCATTTTACTAAGAATTGGCTATTTGAAGCGTAGAAGCCCAGAACATTATCAAATAACAAAAAGCAATACAACATATTAACTCCATCATTAAAACACCAATACAATGCAACCAGAAAAACTTATTAATCCCTTATATTCCCTATAACATACATATGATGAACTATACATATAACTTTACATATGATGAACCAATCAATCAAATTTTAAAGGATATATAAAAAAATTGCTATTAAAAAAGGTAAAATAAAAATTTTGGGAGGGACCCGAGCCTACCGGGCCTAATGGAAAATCAGGGCCTGCGGTCAACCATAAGTATTTTTTGTAGTCACGTACACCACAACTTCTAGACAATCATCAGAACTTGAATTTTCTAGTATTCAATTGAAAATTCTAATAGTGTTGGCGATGGCCTTTCATTTGAGACAATTTGAGATTTATCATTATTTGAAAGTTCATAAGTAAGAGATAAAATGAAATCTTTGCCATCAGTTTACTAATAGTATTTTAATGTCAAATGCTTATTTCATCCAAGATATATAATATCACAGATCCCTCATTGACTCTACGCAGATCCAAATAAAGCAGTAAAGATGGCGAAACGCAAGCCTTTCAAGTTAAGAGAATTTGCTAAAATTTATAATGAACTTAGCAGCCAGTCTTCTCATACCTGAGTGAAATCCATATAGCTGCACGTGAGATGAAGTAGGTGTTGAGCGATACGAGACAAGTCAGGATTTTCCATGCAAAGGGATGACATCTATTGGTCTCCTCCGAAGAGAAGATCCCTCAGAAAGTGGTCACTCGGGAGCAGTTTTTTTTTTTTTTTTTTTTTCATGAGGAGTGGAAAATGTCAAAAGCGACGGTCAACGGGAGAGGAGGAGATTGTCACCAAACATCCCCACTTTTCGCCAAATAACGGTATTTGCCCCAAGGAAGAGTCGAACAGGTGTTTCTTTCTGCTGATGAGTAATGGTTTACCCTAAGAAAAGGCAGTGTTTACAAGAGACGAGTGGGGAGGAATACACATCTGCAGTTAACAATTGAAAGGAAAATTTCAACACCATACCTATTGGAATATTAACTGCCGTTATTTGCCGTATAATCTGAAATGTTTAAATGCTGATTTCTTATGTCTATTTTAAAAGTTATAAACTTGCAACTAAACAAAACATCTTTCCCGTTTTTATTTAATTTTTAAACTGGGCAAAAATATGGCTAACAAAAACCAAGTTATGAGAGGCTATTTCCCAGAGGAGGAAATCAGAGTTTGACGAAACATTTCCCTAGTTAAATTCCGGAAAATGGGAAAATTTTATAAAGTATTGAAAAAATAAGTTGCATGTGATTTTTCATTAGAAGAGGTCATCAGTGTAGTCATCATAACACTATAAAGGGCAGGAGGGGCTTTAAGCCGATTTGATCTATTAAATTAAGAAAATTCCCCTAATAGTTGCCGTGTTCTGTGTATGGATCTGTCATATAACGCTTGCGGAGCGACCGCTTCATAAATATATCAGCCTATGGCATCCATTTTGTTTTATGAGTTAGGCTTAACAAGTTAAAAGTAAAGTTCAAAAAGATTATTTGCTATCTAAACCCAAATAATTTTAATTAAAACAACGTAATATCGACACAAATCAAGTATTCATTTTATATACTCATAACTTGAAAATGTAAACATGAGTGAGTCATTGTAGTAAAGCGCTTTTAAATAAAAAGCTGGCTTTATTACATGTTTGCGATAAAAGTCGGAATCAAATTTAACGCCGACAGATAATTATAAAGTGGAGTGGAGTAATTTAGGACGTAGCCAGTTGCAAGACAGTTTATGAGTTTTGAAGATGGGAAGGTCTGAGATGGAGACACAGATAAGGTGACGGAACCAAACGATGACGTTATATTTACAAAAGCCTTTTATGTTAGATTTATGGCAGTACGGTTCGGAAAGTGGCCTTTTTGAAAACCTTGGGTGGTCGCAAGGGCAAGCAGTGAGGGCGTAATGTTTTTGAGTTAAGAAGCCAATGAGAAGGTGAGAGAGGGAGTACAGCAAATGAAAAGTTTACGGTGGCCAGATTGGCTGATTGAAGTTTATGAGAAGGTGGAGTCATAAGTATGAAAGGGGATTAAAATAATATATAGAAGAGTTTGGAAAAAAGAGAATAAGAGAGGGAGTCTGGATCGGGGAGGCTGTAGGTCCCCATCTCCAGCACGACTTAATAAGATAAACTTTAAGTGGACTTGAGGGCTCCACATAAACCCGTTACGGCCTCATGCGAGACTGTGTTGACCAAGTGAAATAGAGAGGTCCGCATCCAGATTGCAGCCGAGACCAAGAGACTCAGCTCCCGTGCCACAGCCGAGAAGTTAAACGACGAGAAGAGCCCCACCATCCCGTTTCACGACGTGAAGAGATACCCAGCGCCCGTGCAAATATAGTGAAGGTACGCGCCAAGGAGAGCCCGGCTACAATTTATCGACTGAGAAAAAGTGGTAATTCACCGTGAAAGGAATAAAGTTAGCCCCCTGCCCGGCGTAGCAACGTGATCCCTGACCCTAGGCGAGGCGAGAAAGCCAAGAGAGCACCTTGAATTGATGAAGAATTATTGGGTGAGTGTTAAATAAATGATTTTGATTTGTTCAGTTCCAATTCAGGCTAAGTAAATTTAGTTTTTCGTGAGGAAGGAGTTTTTTAGTAAGAAGGTTTTTAGTGTTGAACTTATAGTAAAGTTTATTTGTCGTTGCGCTCGGGACGCTCCCTAACCTTGGCAAAGTAATTATAAAATATAAGTTGTGAAAGATAAAAATATTATTGTGCATTGATTTCGGAAAATGAAAGATTTTTCTCGTTACTTGTAAATATTAAGTGTGTAAATAAACTAAGTTTTCTTATGTTAAACTCTTTAGTTTGTCTAAATTGAAAGTTGTTGATGTTAATTTACCTAACCTAAAATTGAGAATAGTGTGTGGTTTTTGTTCGGTTGCTAAGTTCGATATCCAGAGCTTTGGGTTGTATTCAAGAAAATAAATATTAAAACAAAACGCACCCAAATAAATCCTAAGAAAAATAAATATATTGTACTAACCAAAATAAATTTACGATACGAGCCCAATTGACTTAAAAACTGGATGTAGCAACACGACAGTCATTCATTCACCGTGATTCATTCACAGTCGTTAATTTAAGAAAAATTGAATCAGAGAATCTTCTCCACAATAAAACTGTTTTCATTATATTATTATTTTAATACTAGATAGTACCCGTCAAAACTTGACGGTATATAATTGAACAGTTCCAATAAAAAAAAGGTTCATAACCTCTTTAAAATATTAGAAATTTTTACAGAATATTAGCTGTCTTTCAATCCGATGTTATAATTAAAAATGTTGTAATAATCCGAGATGTTATAATCCAAGTTTATAATTAAAAAAAAAGTCTTTCTTCTTGGAAAAAAAAAGCATGCTCACCGCTGATTTTTCAATCCGACTTGCACAATCTAACTAATATGTTATGTATGCAATCTAAATAATATGCTATAAATATGATATGTATAAATATATTAAGCAAAAATAAAATATATAAACTAAAGAAAATCAGATTAAAAAATCATAGAAATTACTCACGTGCAAAAAAGTTTTGCAGTCTATTTCAATAAATAATAATAAATTCAAATTTAACAATCTAATTCAATCTATTTCAATTTAATATAAATATATTATATATTCATGTATTACGCTATATACATGTATAAATATGCTATGTATAAATATATTAAGCAAAAATAAAATATATAAACTAAAGAAAATCAGATAAAAAATCATACAAATTACTGACGTGCAAAAAATACAATAATAAACAGAAATTAAAAACACTATCATCGTAATAGAATGCTTTACGAAAAATCGGTATGAACAGAAGAATAATTTTAAGAAAATAAATATTCAATTAAACACAATTAAAATGCTAAATTCAGTTACTTAGCTTGAAATTTACATCCAAATATAATCATTCAGATATTACGAAAATTTAAAAAAAAAAAAAAAGCTGGCCGATATGTTACGTCACACCGTTTAAATAAGAAATCGAATAGAATACAAACCGTTATAAAAGTACTATTAAAAGTAAATATTAAACTGAAATTAAAACACTATCATCGAATGGAATGCTTTACGAAAAATCACATGAAAGCCACATGTGTTGGCAATTTAGAAATATTCATTTCTACTGTACACAGTTTTGAACATATCACTACACATGCGTCGAGTTTGCAACTTTCCGAAAATACTAAATTTGACATTATTGTAATATCTGGTTAAAAATATATATTATATGGTTAAAATATAAATACATATATTAAAATAATAATATAATGAAACACTGTTTTATTGTAAAGAAGATCTTCTGATTCAATTTCTCTTAAATCAACAACGATGAATGCATCACGATGAATGAATGACTCACTCGTGTTTACATTTTCAAGTTCTGAGTATATAAAATGAATACTTGTATTATAGCCGTCTAATAATCGAAATAAAGTTGATTTGTGTCGATATTACGTTGTTTTAATTAAAATTATTTGGGTTTAGATAGCAAATAATCTTTTTTAACTTTACTTTTAACTTGTTAAGCCTAACTCATAAAACAAAATGGATGCCATAGGCTGATATATTTATGAAGCGGTCGCTCCGGAAGCGTTACATGACAGATATATACAGAGAACACGGCAACTATTAGGGGAATTAATTTATAATAATAGATTAAATATATAATACCACCGAGTAATATCGTTAACATTTCTGTTTATTATTGTATTTTTGCACGTGAGATTAATATAGGCCGATATATTTATGAAGCGGTCGCTCCGGAAGCGTTGATTGACAGATTGTTACACAGAACACGGCAATTATTAGATTAATTAATTTATAGTAATAGACTAAATATATAATTCCACCGAGTAATTAAGCCAAGTATTCAGTTACAATTAAAATTCTAGAAATAGTTGGATTATAACTTAACCTACATATATTATATATTATTCTATATATATGTATAAATAGGCTATGTATAAATATATTAAGCAAAAATAAAATACATAAATTGTAATTGAAATATTAGAAATTTTCACAGAATATTATCTGTTTTGCAATCCAACGTGTTGCAATTTAGAACATTTAAATTTACTTGAATGTTTTCAGTCTGATTTGTTAATTTTAAATTGTTAAATTAAAATTGAATTAAATTAAATTGTTACAATAAATAAGAAATCGAAATAGAATACAAATCGTTATAAAAGTATTATTATAAGTAATATTAAAAATACAATAATAAACAGAAATTAAAAACACTATCATCGTAATAGAATGCTTTACGAAAAATCATATGAAAGCCACATGTGAGCACATGAAAGCCACGTGTGCTGGCAATTTAGAAATATTCAATTAAACACTTTTAAAAAAATGTAAGAAAATTTTGCGGTTATACAGAGGCTGTTCACACATTTTTTAGACGATGTATATTGTATTCACAAAACTAAATTCCATAAAATTCTTGTGTTTTAAATGTTCTATTTGACATCCCTTATTCTGAACTATCTTTCGACACCGCAATTTCCAGGATAATAATGCCTTTTGAAGTGTCAGAAGAGGTATTCTATCCCATTCCTCCTGAACAGCTTTCCAGAGTCCTGTAAGGGTTTTGGGACGACGTTTGGATAATGCAGATTTTAAAATTCCGAAAGCACAAAAACCATAGGTGATGATACATCGGGAGATTTAGTAGGGATATCAGTGAAGGGTATGGCCTTGATACGAGTTTTTTGTTCCATTTCTTTTAGGAAATTTACAGTGGATTTTGATGTGTGACTGCTACCTTTGTCCTGATGGAGTCTCACAGATTGATGGCACTGTGGGTAAAGCGATGGTATTTCATTCAGAAAAATTGGCGATAAAATATGTTCCTGATAGTATTTGGAGTTAATCTTGACATTTTTTTCCACTCTCTTTATTTTTAACTTGCTATTATAAGAAAAACCAGCAACAATCATGAATACCTTAGAAAAACTTTCTTTCGATTCTTTTAACCATGTACTTAAATTTTTTTCTCCCCTTTTATGATAATAAATGGCTCTTTTTTTGTTGCAATAATTTAAATACACCCATGATTCATCTATTGTGACAATTGTTTACCATTTTTATTTGGGTAAGTGTTTCTCATATAGAATTCTGCAGCGTGTCCTGCGTTCAGCGATATGATTTGGAAGAAGACGATGCACATTGCGTTTTTTCGCTTTCTTAAGATTTAAATCAACGTTTATCATTTTGTTTACAATGGACACCGAACATTTTAATGATTTTGCAACTGTCCTTTGACTAGGGGGATTTTCTTTTAACATTAAACAGCGTACCTTTGCAATAGTCGAAGATGTCCGTTTTTTCCTTGGATACTTGTCTGGAATTTTTATCCCTCTTGAAGCTAAAATTTGACGTTTTTTTCCTTTCTTGTTGACGATATTACCTATCGACGCTTTAGATATCACAAAACCATGCACATCGCTTTTGGAGAACGGAGTATGCATATTTCTCTTCGGAAAGAGCATAAATGTAGCCTTCGAACCACTGCTTTGTTAAAAACGTCATTTTGAATAAAAACAAAACTTTCAAGCCGCAGACGATAATTTTGACTTTTAAAAACATAGTACAATTATTTCTTTTGCAGCAAACGATTTTTTATTACCGCTTACCAAAATCGTCTAAAAAATGTGCGAACAGCCTCTGTATTAGGTATTCGCTTTGAAAAGCATGCTACCGTACACTTTCATAATGTGTAGATGTTTTCAGTCTGATTTGTTAATTTTAAATTGTTTAATTAAAAGTAACAAATTTTGGTGGTAAAACGATTTTGTATGTTACGTAAGTTACGTCGTTACTTGACAGATCGCTACACAGAACACGGCAACTATTAGATTAATTATCAAATACCACCGAGTAATTAAGCCAAGTATTCAGTTACAATTAAAATTCTTACAATTAACATTAGCTAATTACTTTCAATAGTTATGTACAAAAGTAAACGCATTCAATTATAGCTCAAAAACATTAACAATTTCAGTAAACAACTGAAAGTCATATACAAAAATGCGTGCGTTCATTTAAAAAATCATAAAAATTACTCACGCGCAAAAAGAATTTTCCACGTGTATTTCAATTTAATGTACATATATTATATATTATGCTATATATATGTATAAATAGGCTACGTATAAATATATTAAGCAAAAATAAAATACATAAATTAACAATTTCATCTGTTAGTTCAACCATTCTATTACAATGAAATTAACAATTTCAGCCTATATTAATTTTATCTACTTGATCCGATAGAAAATGTCTTTTTAATTAATTTATTTATTTATGTGTTGTTGTTGATCTTTGGTTAGTTTATTTACACAATTGGATCTGGTAGGCAGCGCTGCAATCGCGTTTCAGAATTTTTTTATTTTCATGAATTTTAATGATGTATACACGTGCATTCAATAATTGGATCCGGTAGGCAGCGCGTTTCAGAATTTTTTTTTTATTTTCATGAATTTTAAAGCTGTATACACGTGCATTGAATAACAATTAACTTAACCTACAAATTTGTTAAACAAACGATTTTGCTGTTTTTAATTTCTGTTTATTATCGTATTTTTGCACGTGAGATTAATATAGGCTGATATATTTATGAAGCGGTCGCTCCAGAAGCGTTACTTGACAGATCGTTACACAGAACACGGCAACTATTAGGGGAATATATATATTTACATTTTAACCATATAATATATATTTTTTAACCAGATATTACAATAATGCCAAATTTAGTATTTTCGGAAAGTTGCAAACTCGACGCATGCGTAGTGATATGTTCAAAACTGTGTACGGTAGAAATGTATATTTCTAAATTGCCAACACACGTGACTTTCATGTGCTCACATGTGGCTTTCATGTGATTTTTCGTAAAGCATTCTATTCGATGATAATGTTTTAATTTCTGTTTAATATTTGATTTTAATAGTACTTTTATAACGGTTTGTATTCTATTCGATTTCTTATTTAAACGGTGTGACGTAACATATCAGCCAGCTTTTTTTTTTTTTTTTTTCGTAATGTCTGAATGATAATATTCGGATGTAAATTTCAAGCTAAGTAACTGAATTTAACATTATAATTCAGTTTAATTGAATATTTATTTGCTTAATATTGTTCTTTTGTTCGTACCGATTTTTCGTAAAGCATTCTATTACGATGATAGTGTTTTTAATTTCTGTTTATTATTGTATTTTTGCACGGGAGTAATTTGTATGATTTTTTAATCTGATTTTCTTTAGTTTATATATTTTATTTTTGCTTAATATATTTATACATAGCATATTTATACATGTATAGCGTAATACATGAATATTTAATATATTTATATTAAATTGAAATAGATTGAATTAGATTGTTAAATTTGAATTTATTCTTATTTATTGAAATAGACTGCAAATTTTTTTTTTGCACGTGAGTAATTTGTATGATTTTTTAAACTGATTTTCTTTAATTTATATATTTTATTTTTGCTTAATATATTTATACATAGCATATTAGTTAGATTATGCAAGTCGGATTGAAAAATCAGCGGTAAGCATGCTTTTTTTCCAAGAAGAAAGACGCTTTTTTTAATTATAAACTCGGATTATAACGTCTCGGATTATTACAACATTTTTAATTATAACATCGGATTGAAAAACAGTTACCATTCTGTAAAAATTTCTAATATTTTAACAAGGTTATGAACCTTTTTTATTATTGGAACTGTTCAATTATTTACCGTCAAGTTTTGACGGGTACTATCTAGTTAAAAATATGTCTAAATGAAAGTTGCTTTAACAGATGTAAAAATTATTCACAATAACGACCAAACGAAGTGTGTAAAACATGCAGATGTATATCTCGATATGCTGGTCGAAGAAATTGAAGCATCAAAACATTCTTCCATCTTAATATTTCTAAAACCCATAAAAATTCTAAAATTCCTCGATACGAATGAAAGAGCTGCTGACGTTCCAAATAGGGACCGGGAAAAGAAGCTTTTCTAGATAAAAATTAATTAAAACATACCTGAGGCCAACAATACTGCAGTAGAGACTAAACAGTCTTGCAATACTTTCTATAGAGCATGAGGATATTAAAATTTGATCAAATCATAAATGATTTCGCTGATAAAAAAAATCTAGAAATATTTATTTGTAGATATTTTTGTTCTGTAAATTAAATCTGTCTTAAATACTTTTTCCATAACTTAAAGTCTTATATAACCGTTTTATGTTTAATCCCTCATTTCTAGAACCGACCACTTATATCACAAATAAAAACAAAATTCTGTAAAATATAGGATATGTAAGAAATGCCTTACATAAATCCAAAAACTGAATTTGCCGAAACTCTGATAACAATCAACTCTGTACAATACATGCAATGAAAATAAAATCTATAATTGAAAACCACACTTCAGTAGTGTCATTGTCGTATAGGGCCTGTCCTGACTTTATTTGATTTGGGCGTGAATTCGTATTTAATTGTGGTAGTACTTATTATGTTATAAAAAGGTAGTTGGGTGCGTTGTGTTTAGATATTTGGTTGAATAAGACCCCAGACTCTGGACATGATTGGCCTACGAACAAATTATAAAAGCTTAACCAACAAACTTTCTTCTTAAATAACGGAAATCAACTCATTAACGAAATCAAGTTTTCTTTAACACAAAATTATAGTTTATTTACAATCACATATTTTTACAGTTTATTTCAAAAAGAAGCATTTATGTTCATATCCTCAATCCTTACATTTAATCGTTTAACTACTACTTTACGAGGTACAGGGAACATACGGAAAAACTACTCATGCACAAATATTTATCTATGACCCTAACTTTCCTTTTCCACACTCAAGCATTAAATTTTAAATGACCAGGGACTGAACGTATCAAAAATTATATTTCACTCACTCTATTTCGCAGGGGCAGGATAATCATCGAAACAGCAGGGCTGCGGTTCTCTCCTTCTAAATCGCCCGTTCTCGTCCTAGAATCTCAGCTCGCTGTTGTCTGGAAATTGGGGGGTCTCGCTTTTTCGGGAACGTCACTGCTTCTTCCTTATGCCTTCCGTATTTGGTCTCCGGAGTTCTGTGAAGTCTAGCCGCTGTCTTCTGGATCCGGTGCTCGATATTTTCTTGGATCCAACGAGTAAGGTCCGGGAACTATGTCGACCGGTTGTCCTTATGCATCGGAAGTCGGGTCCCCTCCAAATAGGAACGTAGGATCAGGCAAGCTCGCCCCGACAAAACTCTAAAGCTTCCCTCTCTTGTCTCCTTTCTCCTTCCCTCTCTCTCGTCTTTCAATTTTCTTTCTTCAAATCTCATTGGCTATATTTTTCACAATCTCTCAAGATTTCACCCATTCAGGAAAGTCCCAATTTTCTCATTCGTTAGTGAGTTAAACGCCTCCTTGCGTCGTAAAACAGACCACCCAAAGTCCAGTCCACGTGTTTTGCGGTCTACCTCCCAAACAGGCCCAATAAATTCGTTTACAATAGGGTATTTTACTTTAATGTCAAACCCTGGTGCCATCTCCTTATCTGCGTCTGCCATCAATCTACCCCCTATCGCGCACCGCCGCTTTTGAATTGGCTGATGCGTAAAGACGACTGTTCTGTCCTCTAATCAAAGGCGGCTTCCTAGCATTCTAACCAAAATGTGATGAAAACAGCATTCGATCACTTTATCTCTCTAAAAAATTTAATTTTTCTATAAAATCGAAAGCGCTTCATCACAGTCATTATTCGTGCTGTCATCAGGTTCTGAAAGCCCATTTGTTTTATATTTGCATCAATTATTAATATAACTGGCCACACTTATTATTTTAAATAAAAACAAAATTGCTGAAACAGATCGCGTCTCCTATAGCGAAAGAAAAAATCTAGCAATTGCAAAACCCAAATACCCAGAAATCTACATCTATAATAATAAATTTTTGTATGATCCCGTATTTATAAAAGTAATCATGACCCTAAATTTTATTGAGGACTTCTTAAACTCCCTCGCATTACTTCGCTAAATAGTAAGTAGTACTATGCAGGGTTAAAAAGTTTCAAAATACGTTGATTACATGAAAATAGAAATCAAAACATGCGATGGTTTTCTTAAAGCCTAAATAGTTAAAAATTCATAATTTTCTTAATGCCTACAGCGCGATAAATACTTTCCGCAGGAAATGGTACTGGGGTGTTGATTATATGGTATTGTTGGTATTGGGGTGATGTATTAGTATTGGGGTGTTGATAATGAAAAATTAATTGAATGCGATGAATGTAGACCTCTGTTGTATGATAAAAATTTAAAGATTAAGGTAAGTTGGTGTAACTGCGCCCATGGGGTAATTGGGCCAACTCTTCAGATTCTTCCTTTACATATCAGGGGGGAATTCCACTCTGTAATGGCAACACTGGTAAGCATAAGTCAACAAAACAACAGCCATATGGTCTCCAGCTTGGTTGAAGAATGTTTTATGACTGCTAATGTTTTTAGTATTTGTCATCACAAAACATCTTTCTACAAGGGTGAATTCAATAATTTTTGATAAGTCTATTTTTATCTCTTAAAAATTGAATTTTAAGAATTTTTAGCTCAGTTAATGTCAAAATAACCTTCTGTGTAGTGTTTTAACCTATCCTGCATGTTAATGGTCTGTGGAGGGTTATGACCCAGTTGCCCCACCAGATTTAGTGATTTGGGGCAACTGGACCATACCTTCAGAGGAACTGGGTCCAGGTATGGCCCAGTCACTCCACACTGATCCACTTATGCTTATATTAAGTATTACTAACCTAACCTAACCTAAGTAACTGAACAAATAAGTTATGTTAATAAATTGCAATAAAGTCAATCAAGACCAAGGCCCTTATAGATAGAATATTGTTGGAGAAATTTATACTTTTAAAGCTTGTGAGAGTTCAAACATGTTTTCTTTTTTTTTTCTTACAACTGACCCAAGATTTGTGTCATATTTACATAGAAAAAAGACAGGAATAAAAAAGGCTAGAAGATTTGGTTTTACAAGAAAAAAAAAATTAAAAATAGAAGAAAAACTCCTAAAAAAACAGAAAAAAAGATGACATTGTGAAGAAAACACTTAAAGACAAACTTGAAAGTAAAAAGAAAGAGAGAAACAGCAAACTGAAGAGGCAAAAAAGAAAAACACCAGAATAAGAAAGGAGAGATTGGATTTAAACCACTGACTTCAGTAGATTTAGAAAACCCATTGCCTTCAACTTCTGGCCTCTGCAAGTTTAAAAAGGTGAAACTTGTAGTGAATTCAGACTCTAATGATGATTCCTCTGATGATGATGGCTCAACAGGTATGAGCATTGCGGACTGTGAATCAGATGAAGTTGTGCCTGGTATCACTGTTATCAAAGGACTATGTTATTGTATCGTATAATGGTACAAAATATCCTGGACGAGTTGTTGATTTAAATAGAAGCCAAGTGAAAATAAAACGCATGAAAAGTGCTGGTTTAACTTACTACGTATGCGCCTATAGAAGGCGCTGTGTGCTAGGAAGGCATGACATATCGTCAGATTACGGCATATGCTTGTATGGTAGCGTAGGAGCAAGGTCAACGGTATCGTTCGTATCATGGATGCCTCCAAACGTTGCCAACGTTTATTTCGTTTTTGTGTGTTTCTTCATGGCTTCCCACCGTTGTGTTGATGAAACAAAATAGGTGTATAATCTCTGGATTACTCCAAATGCATTCGCTGTTTCAGAAGATGTTGATGCTGCTTGTAGCATCCCAACCAGATTTAAGGAGTGGGCTGTGTACAGGACAAATTTTGCTAATGGCTTGATATCCAAGAACCTAGCTGGAACTCCTTTATAAACACCCCACATGTTCGACCTATTATCATATGTTTGGGCTCGACAATTTCTTATTTCTAATCCATTTTCCTCCAACTTATGAAATATTGTATCAGCCAAGTACTCCCCAGATTTTCAAATAACTGCTATAAAATCAATGAAGCTTTCTCTGATTTCAAATTGGCCATTTTTATCCTTAGTAACATATCGGATTACTTGGCTCATATGTTCTGTGTGTGATTTATCTGGTGTGCAATCAAACAATACTGCGTAGTACTTTGCAATACTGCGTAATACTTTGCGTAATATATGTCATTCAGTATCTTCTTTTGAACATGATCTCCCATCATTTCAATGAAACTGTACCACTGATTAATTGAACACTGTTACACAATTGACTGAAAATTACAGTTTACAAGCGGACGCACCGACAGGCGACACCTAGAAGTCTGTAACTGGCACTGTCTTTTCCCGTCTTCCCTCATCTCTATGAGTCACGGGCAACCCTCCCCTCCCCTAGCTACCTGTTTGTTTTCGGCAATGAAACATTCTCCGCGAATCACATCAACGCAATTAGCG
Source organism: Dolomedes plantarius (assembly GCA_907164885.2). Classification (NCBI taxonomy): domain Eukaryota; kingdom Metazoa; phylum Arthropoda; class Arachnida; order Araneae; family Dolomedidae; genus Dolomedes; species Dolomedes plantarius. Next base: position 24,172,833 of record OU015499.1, on the reverse strand, counting down.
TTCTTCTATTGTTGAAATACGCTTGTTTTACTTTTACGTAAAGAAAGGATTTGAGTTTACTTTCTGAAATTAATAGTTTAATAAAATCCCACCAGTATAAAAAGAAAGTGATCTGATGACATCTAAATTTTATGTTTTATTTATATTTTTATGACACTATGAAATTATAAAAAAAGGATAAATTTACAATCCCATTTTCCTGCCACCCGGACGCGCCGCCCAGATCAGTTGCCCCCTTTTGCCTTCCCCTCAATCCGGTACTGATCTGCGGCCCAGTTACTCCAACTTACCTTTCCATAATTGAAATTTAAAATAAAATCTGTGGAGTGATATTTGCTCAGAACTGCTTCCAAGCTGAAGTCAACTAACTGCAAAGGAAGGGCAGAACAAGTTGTGTTCATAAAAATATATGCACAGTAGAAACTCGCTTATCGAGAATGCGATTGTCAGAAAACTGGTTTATCTGGAATAGATTTTTTAACAATACATTTTTTATTATATACAGTAACATACAGTAATTATTTTGTATTTTGACACGGATTGTGTCGTGCTAATTGGGTTAGTGATTCACTACGAACTGATCAATTTTGACAGTTTATTGACGGGACAACAAGACTCAATAATTCATCAAAAGCACCAATATTCATTCTACAATTATCATAAAATTTGTTTAGATGGGCAGGAAAGGTCCTGATATATCTTATAAAATTGTCTCTTCTTTAGATGGGTATTTGTTAGTGGATAAACCCAACTTTTCTTTCCGTTCATTTTTTCCCAATTTTATTGTAAGTGTACAAACACAGGCTAACTCGTCAAAGTCTACTATTTTTAATACCGATATTTCATACTGATGCGTCCAAATTTAAGTTGGATGTGCGAGCAAAGCCGAATTGTAGAATTTTTTTAATCCTCAAGTGGGCGTGTATATTTATGTAACTTTTAGTTGTACATCTTAAAATCTATAGGGCACTTGCAATAAAACTGGGAAGAAATAAATGCAAAGGGGGTTGATACACTAACATATACCCCTTTAAAACGGAAATTTTTATAAGATATACCTGGATGTCTATCCAGACAAGTTTTATGATCACTGAAGAATGTAAAATAATTACTCTACGGTATTATACAGTGTAAAAATCTATTGTTAAAAAACTATTCCAGATGAACCAGTTTTCTGGGTAATGACGTTTTCAATAAACTAGTTTCTACTGTTCATATATTTATCTTGAGCATTATCTTATTCTGTCCTTTTCAGTCAATTGACTCCAGTTTGGAAGCAGTTCTGAGCAAATTTCTCCCCACAATTTCTTTTAAATTTCGATTATGGTAATCTTTATCATACAATGGAATTTTTATCATACAATGGAGGTCTATATTCGACACATCCAATAACCTTTCCAATCAAATCGCCCATCTTGAATAGCAACCTCAACACCCTACAAGGTAAAACAGCAGTGCAACTTGAAACCTCTTTTAGAACGTGTTTTTCATTTCTTCGAATTTAGCCCCCCCCCCCCTGGTTGCTGTTTTTAAAGGGAAGGGAGGAGTGATGATGCATCATACTAGATTTATCTTTTCCTCTGTCGATTTTTCAGCTTACTGCCTTACAGCCAAACAGAATCCCTTTCCCCATGGTTGCATCGTTAAACAATCATCAGTGAGAACAGGGAAAACACACACACACACTGTCATTACAGTCAGTGAGCATATAATACAAGAAAAGACTTCATATTGTGCATCTAAGATTTTTATTTCATGACTGAATTTCATAAAAGATGTATAAATGCAAGATTTTTAATCGTCAGTCTCTATACATTTAGAATAACTCCTAAACATTTTTTGCTTCTTCCTTTTCTTTGTGAAATACTTCCTTTGACATATGCTTAGATGAAAAATAACAATAAATTCTGTCTTTCTTCAAAGGAAAGCTATCTAAATTAGAGCTTTTTAATATATATTTTTTATTTTCCAAGTAATTGATTAAATAACTTTCATTCAGATACTTCCGAATATCCTCAACTCTACTAAGTTGATTTGTTTATGAGTTTAATATTTGTAAAAGACAACTGGCATCAATTATTGATGAGTCAATTTCTCATCTGGAAGTAAGTTTATGCATCGATGCAGCCTTGGTTTGATGATCAAATGTCAAATTCTAGGGAATTGCAGCATTTAAGAAGTATAAATGATGGTAGAATGTCTGGAAGAAAACACAGGAGAGATAAAAGTGAAATAAGTTGCTGTTTAAAATATCTAATATTTGGTTTTAACGTCATATTTTGGGTAAGATCTTGTTGTTATGCACTTAACATTTAGCGTCTGCGCTCAAGTTCTTCATACATGTTTATTTTTAATTTATATGTTTAATTATTAGCTTAATATCACTTTTCTTTTGTGTAATATTAATGTTAATCATTATTTATATTTTTAATTTATTTTATATTTGTAAACAATAGCTGAAAATAATTATAGCTGTTTTATTTAAATGTTTTAGAGTTAAGTTTATGCCATTATACTCGGATGTTTAAAGGTTGGATTTCGTATGTTTTACTGTATATCACTTAATAATAACTTAAGTTGGATAACTCTTGGGTTGTTTCTAAGTTGTGTAAACATGATGTTTAGTTATAAACAAATAGCTATTTTTACTGTATTTAATGCGATATTTTTCAACGAGACTATTTAACTGTGTAAAGAACTCATATAAGTTCTAAGAAATTAATATTAAAAATTATCTCCAGGTTTTCTTTTAGATTTCAAAAGAAATAAATTCATTATTTATATGAGAGCATACCTTACTGCTTGGTTTTGTCTGTGTTGTGCATTTGTGAACTATCCTAAATGAGTGAACATTTCAGTTGTAAACATGAACTTGCGAAAAGTTAAAATATTATTTTAAATAAAGTGGTGTGCTGAAGTTTGTTCAAACATTTTAGTGTTATTACTGTTTAGTCAAAATATTAATTCTTTAATCCCTTTATTCTCAATTTTTTTTTGTTGCCAATGTAAAGGTCTACTGGAGTCGCAAATTAGTATTTAAAGATAACAGAATTAATGTTATGCAAAATATGAGAAATGGGAGCATTAAACGTGCATTGTTTGGAAAGAATAATTTGTATTTTCCATCTTTGTTTTAAAGTGATATCATCAGGCTGTTTTTAATAAATAATGCTTGATATTTCTTGATTTGCTGAAAATTAAGTTATACGCAAAATTTTCTGTTCATTTCTGCTTACTATGATTAAAAAGAAAAAAAATATGGCTTTAAGGTGAAAGAAAAGATAAATATAAAATTAAATTTATAGTTTCTAAAATCCATTACAATGTGTTGCTATCTATTATATTATCCTTATAATATGTTATTTCTGTACTAACTGTTATTTAACAGATAAAGGGAACTAACTGTATATTAAAGCTGTCAGATATTAAATTTTCTAAATTTTGAAGTGTTTTTTTACATAAAAATAGTTTTACTGTTTCTGGTCTTTATAAATTGATTCATTTATCTGAATGAACTTTGTTGTTCTTTATATAATATAGAATTTTGTTTAGAAAATATTTGGTATTCATATGACTACTATATTTTACTTTCTCAAATAACAGTTTTATTGAAAACTTTAAATAACATATGCAAATTTCACTTATGGGTTAATATATTTTAACCAAAATTCCATTTTAGTTTTTTAGTTGTATTTTTTAATTTTTAAAAAAAAATTATCTAATTAAAAAAAAATTCCTAATTCTGCATCTTAAATAAATATAAGTTAATGTGATAACCTTTTTTAACTCTCATATCCTTTTTTTTTCAGCTTTTGGGTTTGTGTATATTTATTGTTGGTATTTGGGCATGGACTGAAAAAGACATCTTCAACAATCTCAGCAGGTTAACAAATATCACATTAGATCCTGCTTTTGTATTTATTGTCTGTGGAGTCATTACTTTTACTATTGGATTTACTGGTTGTGTTGGAGCTTTAAGAGAAAATACATGTCTTTTAGCTTCGGTATGTATTTGCTTTAAATTTTTTTATATACATATCTATATTTTATCAGATATTTTAATATTTCAAACAAGCAGGACTTAATTCTATCTCTCTGGAGATATGTCTGTTTATTAATTTCTTTTGTAATGTTCATGCATTTTACAAATAGCAATGTATCAGATGATGAAACTATTAACTGATTTATTGTAAATACCAGCTGTTCACTGAAAACAATCTGTGAGAGAACTGAACACGTTTTTAGTAAATAAGGTTAAATTTTATTTCTGTGAAACAAATAATAATTAGGGAAAAATGTGAAGAAAACTTATATTTATGTATACTATCTTTCTATCTATATAATTTATTATTAGATTTTCTTAAAATTGCATCTGTGTTGCTACACCTTTAATAACTTTTATAGATAACAAATATTTAAAGAACACTTCTTCAGTTCCTCAAAATGGACAAAGGAAAAATATTATGAAATGTTCAGCATCAAGTGAAGATATATTACTGAGACAATTGAATTATAAATTAAATAGATAGAAAGAAAAAGGGTTAATATATATGTGTTTTGTTCATATTTTTTCCTTAACTATTGCTCATTTCATCCCCTTTTTAATTTATTGTAGTATTGAAAAAGTGTCTTTGCACATTATGAATTTGTAATTGGTAAGTTTTCTGAGCTTTTGCTGTGATTGCTTGGTATAGAATGATAGATTTTATGTACAACTAAAGTCTTTGATATTTATCAGAAGACTAAGAGGTAAGCTAGATTGAAAATTTCACTCTGTTAATACCTTAAAAAGAAGTAATAGTCTTGTCATAACAAGACAAACAATTAATAATTCTTTTTTGATTGCAGAACATAAAAAAAATGTTAAAAGTGCAATCTTAGATGTCTTCAGATTTCTTTTAAAATTAAATTTGATAGCATAAATTTTGATTGATTTCATATTCTTAAAACTTTTATAACATATTCTTAAACTTTTGTAACTCTTGTAAACTATATGTAACAACCCCCTCCCTCCCATTTAAAAAAAAAAAAAAAAAACTCCCATAATTCAGAAAAATATATTTTTTATGTAGAAAATGTCTAGAGGAACATTTATTTTGCCAAATTCATGGGTGCCAGAGTATTTCTTTGTTAAAAAAAATCATCCTCATCTGAGTATATTGTAGTTTAAAAAAGTGTTAGGAAATTCAGACTTTGGAGGCTGTCTCTTTGAAAAGATTACTGAAGTCATTGTAGCTAGAAACGTTACCCTAATGTATATTTAAATTGATAAATTTAATTCATTATCAAATCATCTACTACTTGTAAGAATTTCATAAATTGAGTTCAGCTCTCCCCCCCCCCCCATCAAATTATTTCTCATGTCATACTGAAAATAAATTATTTCCTTCTTATAATCCACTACCATAATTCTTACCTGTTAAAAACTATAATTCGCTGAAGATTATGTTCCCCTTGCTCATGTGCTTTCTTCCAACTCATCATACACAATCAAGGAAAAACATATGATGCAACTGAAACATTAACAGTCATTTAAAACAAAAGTCATACTAGATATTAAAAATAATCACTATTATAATTTTTAGTAATTTTTTTTAGCATCAATGATGATGATATTTCTGATAACTTAACAGTAAAATGGTATTGAAATGCCTATGGTCATGGCATAAGGCATGAGCTAGATTTTACTCCCATTCCTCTGACTCATAAAAGTAATTGGTTAAAAATTCTCATACAGTTAGGTTCACATGTAATGTAATTGACAGAGGAGGGCAAGGGTGTAAGGCAATCACTTTCTTATTTTCTCACACTTAAATACCATCTATAATCAATTCAGAAAAATATTTAAGAGGATCATTTTCAGAAGTACAAATTCTACATGGCAGCCTTGAAAACACCAGCTGTAATCTATAAGAGCCTGTAATTTGCATACTTGGGATTAAAGATTTTTTAATTTAATTTTTTAAATTAATGACAGGAAATTTGGTTAAATCTATGGATATTTAGTATCTACAAATGTTTGCTTTTTGCCAGGAAATTAATAAATGTTATTTGTCAAATTGGATCATTCTTTCTTATGCTTTCTTTATCAGCAGTTTTGTTGAAAAAATTATGCATTTTCTTTTATGTTGATTATAAGGACCCACTAAATTATGCAAGAATGAATAATACCTTGTAATTTGCTGTTTTAGCATAATCTGCAATCTGCAGCATAATTTTATTTATTCCTATGTTTTTGTTTTGAAAATTTATAGTCCCAGCATTATTTTAAGTTGATATATATGTATTCACAAGAGTGTTTACAGCTGATGTTGGGCTAGTGAAGAAAATTCTTACTGGGCTCCAATACCCTGAGTTGCTATTGATCATGTTCCAGTATTTTTTAATATAAATAGAATTTCTATAAATGAGATTTTAAACTTCATTAAGAATAAAATGCCACACATGGAAAAAAAAATCTTAAGTTTATGTGATTAAGCCTGTAAAAAATGTTTTTCAAATAAACATTTGTTTTATTCATTAAGCAGCATTTTCACTGGAGTATGATTGTGTGTCACATTAAGTAAATTTTGAATATGTGCCACAAATAATGTACTAAACCACAGTATATTTCTAAAAATAATACAGCTTTAGGTAAATTGATTTCAAATTAACAAAACATTATTTTTGTTTTAAAAGTTAATGGTAAGTTTACTATATCTTACTTCAAAATTGTTTAAAATTTTGAATTGACATTTTAATAATTAGTGTTAATATGTTTATTAATGTTTTGCATGAATAAAATATAAGCTGTGTATGGAATAATTATATGTATCTATTTTTCAGTATGCTATATTTTTGGCTATTTTATTGTTACTGGAAATGACAGCTGGTACTCTTGGTTTTATTTTTAAAGACTGGGTAAGTTACATTTTCTTATGAAAAATCTCATCCATTAGATTTGTTGCTTTCATATCTATAGGCATTTCATTTGAAATAATTTTTGAACTGATATCTCTTTATCAAGGTGAAAAATGCAAACAAAAATTATGTGGGGGGAATTTGGGGCAAAAATTTAACCAAAGTAATCTTTTACATAAAAAAAAAATATTTATAATACATAGAATATTGTTTATATTTAATATTTTTTTAAATAGAAATTGACCTAAATTCATACAAAAGCTCAAAAACTAAAGAAAATTGGGTACTTAAATTTTATGTTTAATTTTAATGTAAATGAGAGTTTTCTTCATCTTACAGATAAAAAACCAAGCTACAAATGGATTTCAAGCTTTTATTGTTCACTATAGAGAAGATCCTGACAGACAAAATTTGATTGATTGGATTCAAGAGCAATGGGTAATTTTTCTTCAGTTGTTAAAGCCTGGATAATTAAAATTATGTCTATGGATTTCAAGAAAATATAACTGGATTTTAATGCTCTAAATCAGTGGTTCCCAACCTTTTTCAGCTGGCGACCCACCTTTCCTTATCGGAATACCTCCACGGTCCATCGGTCCATGGTGGAGGAAAAAACCTTATTTATATCATAACCCTTCATTATGTATATATAATTTACCATCAAATATTGCAAATAAATATATATATATATATATATACATAGAAGATACAGATTGATTATTGATAAACAATTTGTGTTCTGATTTGAAAATGGTTTACAAAATATAAGCACTTTGTAGCAAAACAGTTATTTATTTAACAATAAATATATGTTTGCAATATATGCAACAAGTGGTCACTGCACAATATCCACAGTAAGACTGAGTGACTTAGGTTAGTAAACAATAGTGCTCACGTGGCGTGACCTTCGACAGTGTGGCGGTAGAACGAGAGGAGGAGCGGCGTTGCCAGAGTGTGCACCACATGTGTGACTGTGTGAGTCATCTGGGAGGGATGTAGTGTTTCTGTTGTCTGCCCCAGATGCCAAAAATCAAGAACGAAGAAAACAATCAAAACACAATTTGATTTGTTTAGAATTTTCTTATCTTTTCTGATGGTTTATTCGATGGTTTCTGATAGTTTTAGGATCGAGTTGCAACCCACCTGTAACACTTCCGCGACCCACCGGTTGGGAACCGCTGCTCTAAATTATAGTTCAATTAATAAATAATTCAAAAAATTTTGAATATTTTATATCAGTTATTTATTGTAGTTTATTTTCAAAGCATTCCTACATGCCTCAAAATCCTGAATTTAATTATGTAAAGGCTCCAAAAGTATCTCAATATGTGTCCTGTTCTTTGCATGTGGAAGTGAAAGGAGAAGTCATAACACTGTAATGGCTGCTAATTTAGAAATGGAAGATGTACTTTACTAAAATCTCATTCATAGGTGCATTTGTACTTTTTTCTAAAGAGATACAAGGAGTTTCCAAGAAGTAATTCAGGAGTTGTTTTGTTTTTTTTATGATGCAGAATAACTTGATTTATGTATAAAACCAATGTTCATTGAATAATTTTTTTAAAAGTTCATATTTGCTTTCAAAATAATACCATCTTTTATTTATTTATAAAGAAAAGGTGTAGTGTGGTATTCAAAAGATTTTGTATTCAAATATACTGGGCTATTTTTTTATTCAGGTTTAAAATTCAAATTATTAAAATAATATTTGATACTGAAAAAAACATGTTCATAAGTAAATCTCAATTTTGGTACAGTTATGAAAGATAAGATACATACAGCATTTTATAAATATTTTATATAGGATAGTTTCCTTTGTTCTTTGTATGACAGTGGTGTTATATTACTGAATATTTCTATAAATCTTCCTCTATTAATCTTTTAGTTTTAGATTTCATGGCCCTAAAATATGTTTTATCACCATGTTTTGTATGAACTACAATGAAACTAATTTTTATTATTTGTTTGAGTTATTTGATACTATTAAATGGACTTTTAAATATCTTTCCTTCTACATTTTATAATTCAAATTAAATGATAAACTTTGATATTGAATGTTTGTTGTTAAATTATGGTCAAAATTAGAATCTTAGTTTTATATCTGAATGTGGAATTTTGCTTTTTTTTTTTGCACCATTATTTATGAAAGAGAAAGAAATTTTTCACTACAACAAAATGAGTTTTTTTATTGAGGATTGGTAATATGATTTCATTTTTCCTAGATTGGGGATTACTTACTACTGTATTCTAGGATTCAGAATCCATGATATTGATCTATTAGAAGTTCTTTAAGTTGAACTTTTTAGAATGGCAGGGAACAGGCATTAATTATATTTAATTTAAAGTAATCATGATGAACTCTAATCTTTATTTCTATTGTAAATTACAACTTGAGCTAAGTTTTCTTGAAATTTAACTCAAAATGATATCCATAATTGAAGGTAAGAGTTGCAACTAGTTGCTACCCCTATTTATTATTGTTTCTGTTAAGAAGCTATGTGTTCCTGTTATGCATTTTCCTCATGTTTCATGTAAGTAATAATTAAAATGGTAGACTCTATACCTTTATTCTAATTTTCATGAATCAGTATGATTTAAACTAAATATTTTAAATAAGTAGTATGTGTATAAAAATCATTTGAAACCTTTCAAAGTTGTATCTGCATTATCACCTTTTCTGAAATCACATCTTTGGTATGTGTGTGTGTATGAATTTTAGTTTTATTTAATAGGACTGATATGTCTGTTTACCTGAGTTTGTTCTTGTAATGTCGTGGTCTTGAAGGTTCTAAAGAAGGAACCCAAATATATACTTGACTTTTAAGATATTTATAAAAAATTTGCCAGTATAAAATTTCTGTAAAAGACCATACTTTTTGTCTGTGGTTATGAGGTGTTCATTTTATTTGAATTATGATGAATTTGGGGGGGGGGGGTATTTGAACTCCATGCATTTTTGCAAATAACAATGCTTTTAACACTAGCATTACGGCATTTTCTGTATACCTCTAACTACGATCAGCGGTCATTTTGACCGCTTGTCCCAAATAAAAGGAAAGGCGTATGTTTTGCTGATATTAAGCATTATTAAAGCTTATAAATATAAAATAAATATAATTTTAAGCATTATTAAAGCTTATAAATATAAAATAAATTTAATATTAAGCATTATTAAAGTTTATAAATATAAAATTCGATTGATTTTTACATAAATTGCAAATAAAATCAAGTAAACAAAGTATAATACAACATAACAAAGAGCTAAGACAGTCAAAATTAGTGTAGATGTTTTGAAATTTGTTAGTATTTAATAAATTGTATCACAATAGTTTCATTACGAAATAAATTTATTTAAAGTGAAATAAATTTGTTACTTACATTACTCGGTTTGACAATGAACACAGATTACTGATTTCTTAATTTTACCTGTACAGGTTCCACAAACATGCTTTTTACAGTTTTCACAAATGTGCAATGTTTTGTTGCATTTGCATGCATTTATTTGGCATTGTTTATGTTTACTAGAAATGGTATCACAAGCATAAATTCTCTTTTGGTTAGACATAGGTTTTTTTTTTTATTTTATGAAATGTATATTTTTTGGAGCTCTTCAGACGTATTCAAAATAAAATCTCGGCGGCTGATGGTTTTATTGCCAGTTGTTTCCTTGTAAATTTATCCATGCATTTATCGCGGCCAAATCAAGAATATTAAAAAAAAAAAACCTTGAACTGGCCAACGTCTAGATGAGGACTTCACTGAGTATTTTCTGGCTATTTGGTCTAAAACATCAACTCCGTATTTGGTTGAATTGTAAAAATCTACAACTTTGGGTTTTTTCTTTTCATTAGAAGTGATTTCCAATGTTGGGTATAGTGTACTCAGGAGAAGAACATTTCTATTCTTTTTCCCCTGATAAGATGCAAGCGTTATATTGTCATGCTCAGCAATCTTACTAGAATATAGCTTATCTCTCGTTTTTTTGAAAGAATGAGGAACTTCTCTCTTTGAACAATTGATTATGCCAACGCAGCTTATTCCTATGCTTCTCATTTCTTTAACTAATTTCAGTGAAGTAAAGAAATTATCTGTTGTCAGGTTCCTTCCAGTGTTATAGTATGGTTCAAGCAAGCGAAAAGCTGCATGTTCACCTACTGTTTCTCCAGCTGGCCTTGTTTCATCCTTTCCTAAATACAGATATCCATTCAGTAAATATTTTGACTGCACATCAGTAGCAAGCCAAAATTTAATGCCGAATTTATCGGGATTTTTAGGCATATACTAAATGAATCGGTATCGAGTCTTCATGGGAAATAATTGTTCATCCACTGTAATATTTACACCTGGTTTGGAATACATGATGCAATTTTCTATAAAGGAATTCCAAACATCTGAAACTAGGGCAAATGAATGTTTGCAGTCTTTGAGATATGGTTGACTTCATATCGAAACACAAGTACTTCATAATGTTCAGGAATATGTCCCTAGCCATTATCTCAGCAAAGAATGTTGGTCCCCAGGAATTTGACCATAAACTCAAAACAGAAAGATTTTTTGAAGCCAAAGCCCCACGAGCATACAATAGTGAAATGAAAGCATCTAATTCATTGAGTGACAAACACCAATTTGGATTTTGGGATTTCTTTCGCACCTCTTCTTCAGTGCATTGTTGTATATAACGCAGTATTTTTCATTTATAAACAATCTCCATGCATTGCTGGGGTTGCCATCAATTATTTTCTTCTTTGCTTACAAAGTTGGTCCAGCTACTTCTCGTAAGACGTTCTGCTTCGGACATCTCTCTGTGACACTTGTCGATATATTTCTTATTTTACAAACTGAGCCATCATTTGTTGTTTCTTCATCTATTTGGTTTTCAACAATTTGGACACGTCTTCCTCATTCTTGAGATCTCTTTCGCCGCCCTTGACCACATTCTCAAGCTGAACTACTACCACTGATTTCACCTTTGGAAACTGTACTAGTAGCAGGCAATGAAATATTTCCTTGACCTAATTTTTACATTTATTTTCTGTTTCTTCAATACATTCCGCATCAGAGGAATCGGATTCACTTGGTTCAGCAGGAACAACCCAGTCTTCATTGGAAAAATCAATTTCTGTATGAACATCTTCATCGGGTTCAATTTCAGAACCAGAATCATCATACGAAATATTTTCTAAAACTTTGAATGCATCTTCCTGAGATAGGTATTTTCTACCAACAGATCTATGTGACATGATACGCAAGTCATGTTGGTCAGAACACTAAAATAAAAATACGCATGTCAGAACGCTGAAATAATCCAAAATCGAACTGTATCCATTGAAAGATAACATTTATAACACAAAGGAAATGCACAGTAAGATAACACGTGAAAATACCAAACAGGTATTTTTACACCCCTCCCCTCCACCCCTCATTACCCCTTCCAAGAAATACACGACCACCCTTGCCAGAAGTGCATCTATTTATCTATCAGCATACCGTAAATAGCCAAGAAAGCATTGCAAATAACACAAAAAATAGGATTTTCTATACTTGGTCAAAATGACCGCTAGCCGTAATTCTAGGTATACTCAGTAATATTGGCAAAAATAATTACTTAAAATAAACAAAAATACAACTATGTAATATTCGTAAGGTTTTAGGAAAAGTCAAAAATTATCAATATTATACATAAGAAAATTCCGCCGCCGTGATTCCAGTGTTAATCTTTATTGTAGATACATATGAAAAGTATAAAAGCTTAGGTCAATGTAACCCTGAAATTTGCTGTGCTTCCCCCTTGTCTCTGCTATCTGAGTGACTAAATGCTGGTATAGATAAGTCCTTTAGAGCTAGTCTGTGGGTTTGAGTTCTTCAATTAGTAAGAGTTTTTGTAGTCCTTTAAAATTTATTTTAAACTGTAGGCCCTGGTCTTTCAAGCCCTCATATAGCAAATTATGGTCCTATTTTTCCTTAAGTGTAATGTGGTGTCAGTTTGTGAAATATGCAGAAGGTTCTTAATATTGCTGTGCTTCTGTAAAAATCTGTTTACATATCTATGTATTTGAAAACATATACAATAAATAAATATTTGTGCTCTTTTTTATCTGAATTAATTTCTGCCCTTACTAAACAGAATTAATATCTTTACCTTAAAACTATACAGCTTGAATGTTGTGGCATTGAAGGCCCCAAAGATTGGGACATGAATGTATACTTTAACTGTTCAAGTATAGATGTTGGAAGTAGAGAAGCTTGTGGAGTTCCTTTCTCTTGCTGTAAACCTCAGCCAAATGTAAGTATCTTTTTAATTAAATACCCAGTATATATAGCTTTGTAAAATTTATTAACCTCTTTAATTTGTTTATAGTGGTTTTCTATCTTGTTTTCTGCATGATTTCATTTCTTTCAGATTTGAAATTTTACCTTTATATCAACACATATATATCTGTATAATTATAAATATCTTAAATTTGTCTATAATCTAGTACTGCAAAAGTGCCATTTATAATTAATACAGTTCATCTGAAATGAGTCGAAAGAGAATAAAATAAGTTTAATTTAAATCAGGACTAGTGGTATTGTATTATTATTTCAAGGCTGTAGTTTCTATTAGATGGCATTTGCTAATTTTTTGCTCAGAATTGCCAGTGAAAAGGTGCCATCTATTTACCATCCTTCCTTAAAACAAGATTAAATTTAAAGACTTCTAACTGTGGCAATAATTGCTCAAAAAATTATGAAAACAGTAGTAGCTATTAAGAACTACAATGCTGTATTGTGTCATATTTCACTTATATTTAACTGTAAGTTTAGATCCAAGTTGTCAGGTTTATTAATATTTCATAACTATCATCTTCTAGTTTAAAAAGGATTGTTTTATTTACAGCAAAACTGTTTTTTTAAGATAATTGACCTAGCCTGTATATTTTTTAAAGTTAGTCTAAAAAGATGAGCCTTAAAAAAATTTTTCTCATTCATAAATTGCTTGTTGTTTTTGGGGAAATAAATATTTAATCTGTATTTCATCCATATATAAACTGTTATGGTACTTTGTTGCCAGTTATTAGAAAAATGCTACAGAATGTTCATTTAGACTGTTCTTATATTATTTCATTCAATGATATGATATAAAATTAAAATCAATCATGTACTGCAATGTAATACACTTGATGAAGATTTTTTTTCTTAATTTATGAGAAAAGTGGTAACAGTATAACTTATTACCATGGAATAGGAAATTGTATTCTTAACATACTAAAAAGTTGTGCTTACATATCTTAGATTTCCATCTGATGTACAGAAGATTGTTCGCACTTTATGGAAACGATTTTGATACTTAAGTTTTATGTATAAATGTTGAATTTTTGTGGCAATTTGCTTCTATCTGATAGCCATGGTTCTTGACAATAGCTCTAGCTTGAATTTTCCATGAAAGTAAACTTTTTCTTAGTACTGTCATGTCAATTTTACCCCATTCGTCTTGGACCATTTTCCAAAGTCTGTTCAGTGTTCTTGGATGCTGTTTCACTATGGCTTGTTTTAATAAACCGAAAGCACAAAAGTCCATTGGAGAAGCGTCAGGTGATTTTACAGGTATTTCATTAAATGGGCTACACTTTATTCCTATTTCTGATTCTTTCTTTGTAAATAAGTAGCAGTTGATTTAGATGTGTGCCTAGAGGCTTTGTCCATACGACTTTATCAATGTCCTTTTCATATAAGGCTGGAATTTCTTCTTCAAAAATTGGTTCTAAAATATTCTGCTGATACAGCGAATTAATTTTGCCTTTACTTGAGACTTTTTTGATTTTTAATTTGCCATTGTAACAAAATCCTGTAACTATCATGAATCCCTTTGGAAATTTTTCTGTACTCTAACAGAAAAATTTCCAAATTTCTAACAGAAAAATTACAATTTCTGAAGCCATTTTGTACAATCATTCTCCGCAGATGAACAATAGAAAATTGATCTTTTTCTTTATTACAGTCGCTTAAATACACTCATGCTTCATCGAGTGTTACCACAAATTTCGATTTTTCAGCAGCTAGGTGTTTTTCATATAATTTTCTACAATTTGTTTTTCTTTTAGCAATATGCTTTGGCAAACCAGATTAACTTTAGGTTTCAACAAATCTTTATGAATCATTTTACTTACAGTGCCAGAAGACATTCCTAGTTTCCATGCAATGGATCTTTGAGTCTGGGTATTTTATTCTAGAATCAGAGACTTCACTTTCTGGATATTTACCTGCATTCTAACAGTCTTAGTATGAGGTTTTGCGATCATGTTTTCATTTTTACTTTCAGTTAGACTTTTTTTCCTTTCAAATTATATATATTGTAAATATCTTTTTTTTTAATGCCATAACCCTGATTTTTACACCGCTTTATGATTTGTTGATACGAATATTTCTCCTCGGAAAGTGCAGTTATGTAACCAGGCCATCTATCAATTTTAGCAGCTATTTTCAAAATAAATCTTTTAGTTTACATTCAAATCAAAATGAAACAGTAGCAGATGATTATTCTAAAGTTTGCCAAATTTTTATCTCAAAATGCAAACGACAAAAATAAATTAAAAAATCATTTCCATGAAGTGCGAATGACCTTCTGTATTTTTCATAGAATTGCAGGAAGAATGAATCTTTAACATGCTTTTCCCCCTATGTAGAACAATCAAATTTTTCATTGCTTTGCTTATTATTTTATGCTGTATTTTTGAGACCAAAATATCTTAAACTCTCGACTTTTTTTCTGTTTGAATCCCGTTCTCATGCTTAATATTTTTTGTCAATTATGTTTAATGCTTGTAATTTACTTTTAATGTATTAATTAAATATTGTATTTACAGGAAGTCATAAAAAATAAGCAGTGTGGTTATGATGTTAGAAAACAAGATTATGTAAGTATAAAATACTTACCTTTTAAGTATATTTAATATTTTTTATGTGAGGAATATTGTTTTTATATTTAAAATGAAAAATGTGAGTAATTAATTGTCAATGATTAAATTCTAGGAGATTTTAGTGTATGAAATTATTTTAAATTTAGTAGTTCCATTTCTGCCATGTTTCCATCTGTGCTTCAGACCTTTTTGTTTCTCTCTAAGAATCATACTCTTTATGCTTGGATATGTAGCATTTTATAGTCATAAGAAAAATACCTAAAGATTTTGCCCCTAAAAATAAAAGTATTACTGTATTATTAATGTTAAAATTATACAAAATTAGAATCCTACTTTTTCATCTTTAATATATATTTGCTCCCAGTTGGTCCACATTTTTAATTTCTCAGCTATCACAATTAAATATAGTTCATCTTAGAGTGAGAGAATCTTCTATTGCAGTAATTTTCAGTCTTAACTAACCTAACTTGGCAAATTTTTTCTTACACAGTACCCCTACTTTGTACACTATGTACATGTGTAATTTATTGTTTTATATAATTGCAAATAATTTATAACACATGCTAATTTGAATAATATGTAATTTTCATTAAAATCATTATAAAAGTATTAAATAATTTGTAATTGTATAACTATCATTTATTTACCATGATATGTGTATAAATATTTTTCAATGCAATATTTGAATCTGATGTAACTCAAAAAAAATTTTTAATAGGCCTACTCTCATTTCCTTCTCAGTTGTTTTAACTCTTGATTTAGTCTCTGATTACAGCATTATGCTACTCATGACTACATTTTTCAAAACCCCTGAAGCATCATTGTGGCACACTTATTGAAAAACTCTCATCTATAGTGCTGTTTGTTAAATCACCTTTTAAATATACTTTGAATCAATGTCAGCTAAACAAATTCCGTGTGATTATTCTAGATTCTTTATTTTCACAGATTTTAGATACTTTTAGTTATTATGAAAACTTTAGATCTTTTCAATCTACTGCATTGAAATTTTTTGCCCGTAGTTGTATGGCTTAGGACCATAGGACAACTAAATTAACTGAGTTGCCTAGGCCAACGCCTTCAAACTCAGATTTTTCTTAGTCGTATCATCGGATAGCTGGCTGTATGGCTTATGTCTTATAAATAAACATTTAACACTCTAGAAATATAAAATTTGTGGTAGGCTTCAACTGAAATTAAAACAATGAAACATAATATGTGGCAGCATATTTTGAAAAAAAGCTTTCCTCCCCTTCTCTACACTACTTAACGATTTTATATATATATATATATATATAGTGGTACCTCGACTTACGAGTCTCCCGACTTATGAGTTTTTTGAGATACGATCAGTCATTTTTTTGTCTTGAGTTGCGAGCTAAAATTCGAGTTACGAGCCAGCTTCAGATACCCCACCAATAGTTTGTGGAATGAACGCCATGTAACGTTCTCATCAAATGAGCACACATGAAACATATAATATTTAAAATTTTTATGTACAATTATATACATATTATTCTAAGACTACTTTCCAGTCTTAAACCAAGAGATTAACTCTCAACAATTATCATACGGGGTAGCTTGCTCTGCCAACACTTAAGTCGCCCTCTGAAACCAAACAGCATCCAACATCTCATTTCAAAAACTTTCTGAAAGGGGGGATGAAACAGACCTCATTGGACAACTTTTTTATTGAAACCCCCTGCAGATGAAAGTGAGGAAAGCGGAGTGAAAAGGGCAAAAATCAGCAGATAAGATACAATAATTCAGTTCAGCCTTTCTTCTCCATCTCTGTCAGCATCTTCAAGTCGTCTGATCTCCACAGTAAATGTTGTACATTATACTTAATAGAACCAGTTTGTTGCAGTACAGTCTATTGTATCGTAGTTTTATTCAATATATATTATTTATAAGTACATTTTTCTGATTTAACACGTTCGCTGCCACTGACGCTCTAGTGCGTCAGCATGGTGTTACCTCCCATGCCAGCGACGCTCTGGTGCATCGGTTGACTAGGATAAGCTATTTGCTCTATATTTAGTGCAGCCTTGGAGTTTGAACGAAGATCTTGTTGAGGCATGTTAGTGAAGCATTATTTTTATATTTTGTGCACGTGGTTTTCAAATTTTGTGTTTCAATTTTATGTGCGTTTTTAAAAATGGCAGATAGTACAAGTATGGCAGGACCTTCACAGCCCAAGAAAATTAAAGTAAATAAAAAATTGACTGATGTTGAAATATTAGAATTATTAGAAAAGAGTGATCTTTCTGATTATGACAGCACAGACGATGAAGATTATGGTTTGGATTCTACGAGCGAATCAGAAGGAGATAGGGATGTTGTGGTGGACACCATAGAAACGTTGTCATCTGAGAATGTATATGCCAATTTTAGAGGCAGCGAACGTGTTAATAACATGTAACAAAGAACTGGTTTTTTTAGGGGTGGGAGGGGGTTACAGAGTCTGAAGTAAATTTATATCATACTAAATAATGTAATTTAAAAGCATACTTTAAACTTTCTATAATTACATGTTTTAATATTTTTATTTATATTTTTTATATGTTAGAAATATACGATATTGTTAAATAAGGTATCAAACAGTTTTACGAGGCTACATTGTTTCCATTCGCTTTATCTGTATGTGCGAGACTGGGTCTTCTTAATGAGTAGCTATAAATACCAAACAATGTTATGAGAGAAGCATTCTCGAATATTTTACCAAATATTGAAGCAATATTATCTGAGCTATGACGCCCGGTGGCGAAGTGGTTAAAAGCATCAAGCTGCCATGCCACAGGTCCAGGGTTCGACCTTGTGACTGGGTAAGGTCGACTCAGCTTTTCATCCCTTGAGTGGGTCGATAAAATGAGGACCAAGCATGCTTGGGAACTAACTCTGGGGGGTCCCGCGTCAGGTTGACCACCTGACCAAGACATGTACTGTATGGCACCCCAAGCCCATGGTCATGAAAGCGGAGATGGGCACAGCAGGCCTTGGTCCATAATGCTGAAAAGCAATTTGGACTATTGTGCCATGAGTTAGTTTTTATTATCTGAGCTTTAGGCTCACCCTTCATTAATTTTTTTCTATTTTAGGTCCATATAAATAAATGAAGCTTATCATTTTCAATGTTTTAATAGGAAGTTTATCTTTTTAAAATCATGCTCTTTTTTAACTTTAATTTTTGTTCATTTTTACCTAAATAAAATACAAATACATATTAATATTTAAATAGGAAGTTTAAGTCACATGAGATTTTGCAAAAAGAAATTGTAGATGGTAAGGAAGACATTTTTTTCTTTGTTATTATGCAAAACAAATATATATAGAAGTCTACAGTTCATTGATTTTTGTAAAAGTTTCTCAAATTTTCTTTTGTTAACATTTTCCCATTTTTTTTTAAAAATTGTTATTACCAATGAATTTTCACTGGGCTTGAATGATATTCATTTAAAGAAAATGGGTTGCAGCTAAAAAAAAGTTTGCAGACCACTGCATTAAATCATAAAACATTGGAAATATTTCATGGCAATTTCAGCTTCCAAGAAAAATAACTCTGGAGGAAAAGAGGGTAGAGCAAATTTTTAAAGTTCTATTTATTGCATAATTGTTTTTATTAATTTATAGTCTTAGACTGTATTGTTTAGCTTAGTTAGTAATTATGTATATTTGATTCAATGTAAGTAAAAGTGTATATTTTGATGTGTTCTTACAAATATATTAAAAAAAATCCTTAGTTTCATCTTTTATATCTCTGAACCTGTATCCTCATATATATCTTCAGTTAAAAATACTTTATTAAGCATTAAATTCACTAACCATTATAGATATTTTGTTGATACTTAAATACAGACTTTCCTCAATTTACTTAATGATTATATTTTATTTCAGTCATTTATTTTTTAAATTCAACTAAGGGCCGGCTCACATAGTGTCTGTCAGTGTTACTCGTATTGAAATATGTTTAACCAATTACAAACCTCCAAATGATTAGACCCGAAATTGTTAAGGTCTGTGATTGGTTTAAAATATGTCAATATGGCTGACGTTGACAGATTCTATGTGAACAGGCTCTTAGTATGAGTGACTTTATTCTATAGGGTCTACAGTGAAATATATTATAGAAACCAAAGAATATTTTTGTCTGTAACAGAATGCCATATCATACAGGCAATAGCTCTTGATTATGATTTACAAATCTCTGAAATTTCTTCTGTAAACAATGTGTAATGTGTTTTAAAATATAAGAGGCATTTTTATAAATAAATACATATTTGATTGGCAATCTAGGAATAATAGTTATAGGCAACTGGTCAGTCTACCTTATCCCTGAAATATAGTTAGGTGATAACTGCATACCTCAGGTTGTGAGACTATACTAGACTTAGTGCCTGTCTATAAGTGCCAGGGTTAGCATGGGTATTTGTAGCTGTTCTTTTTGTGCAGTAGATTATGATCTATTTCTAGTTAGGTAGCAAAACACAATCATTATGCCTCCTAAGGCAGCAAACCAACCTAAAATATGTTTTAATTTTCTCAACATTTTCTTGAATATCTCTGTACATTGATTGTGTTGAACATCTTTCTTTAAGTATCTCAAATTACTTTCAGAATTTTTTTTGTTGCTGAATAAGCACTTCATAAACTGTCTATTAATATATTTAAAGGAATAATCTGAAGTCATAACTTTCATTGTTTATGGCGATATAATTCTTATTCTTTTATAATATCTGAGTGATACAGTTCTGTGATATTGTGGTGAAGTGTCTCCAGTTCTCTCAAAAAGTGCTGAATTCTGATTTGCACTTTACGAAAAGGACATGCTTTTATATTTGTATTTTTCAAACTCTGGAGAGATTTAGGTCATCTGTACAGTTAGAAAATTAAATTTGTTTGCAATTCTGTGCAGCTAATGTGATGCAAAATTAGTATTTTTAATTATTTGTAATGTTATCCATCATTTAGTTCAGATAAAAGAGGGTTAAATTCATTTCAAGTTTTATTGCTGCCATTTGTTAGCTAAAATAGGGATCTTTTGTTTGTGACTTGTTGAAAATTGTCAGTAATATGATCTTAAGCCAAGAAAGAAAGGAGGAACATGTTAAAGTGTTTTGAAAGATGGCTTATCAACCAAATATTATATTCCTCATAAGTAGTCTTTGACCAACACAGACAAGTCATAGCTCAATAAAGGATAATTAATTTTGATTCTCAAATTAGGAATATCTTATATTGAACTATATGAGGTATGACATTTAAATAACCAGACTGGTCAAAATATGCTTTATTGAAAATTTATCACAAATAGCTTTTAATCCCCTTCAACATATTCCCCTTCCCTATCTATACACTGCTGCATACGTGTTTTCCATTGTCCAAAGCACTGCTGCAAGTCATCAAGTGTCACTCTCTTCAGCAAGTCTGCGGTTTTTGCCTTGACCTATTCTACAGACTGAAAATGTGTTCCTTTTAATGCACTTTTCACTTTTGAAAAAAGGTAGAATTCGCACAGAACGAGATTTGGTGAATACAGCGGGTGTTTGAGAACAGTAATGTGTTTGTCCGCTAAGAACTGTTTCACAGAGAGCTCATTATACGCTGGTGCGTTGTCATGGTGCAGAATCTTTGAGTCGTTGTTCCATAGATATGGTCTTTTCTTACGTACCCTTTCTCTCAGCTGGGTCAGGACCTCAATGTTGTTTATGTAGGACCTCAATGTAGTTCTGGTTTACCATTTGGCCCTGAGGTACCCACTCAATCTTTCTTTCCACACAATTTCATTAATTTTCCACAATTCATCAATTCTTGATGTCACAGGTCAACCACAACGTTCATCATCTTCAACCTCCTCCCGACCTTCCAAAAGTCGTTTGTGCTAGTCAAAAACTGTAGTTTGTGACATACAATTATTGCCAAACAACTCCTTTAACAATTGAAAGCATTCAATTGAAGGTTTTTTTTTTTAACTTCATGAGGAATTTGAGATTAATACGCTGCTCGATTTTCAAGCTTATCATGATCGTGGCACTTGGACACAACAACGTCATACTCAAGCAATGATAAAAAAAAAACTAAACTAGATAGAGAGACGAAATAAGGGGCCACTTGTACCAGAAGCATCAAGGTCATAAACATTCCATTCCCACTCCCCCACACCAGGCCAAATGGCTAAGGCATGCACAGTCTGGTTATGTAATTGTCACACCTTCGTATATATATATGAGGATATTTATATCAAACAGCAATTACAGACTCTGGTGAAGCTGTCTTTTCCCCCATACCATAAATTAAAGAGATTTTTAAACCTTGATTTAATTACTTTGTAATTGGATAATCAAAAGAATCAGTATATTCTGCAGCAGTATTCTTGAAATCTTTGTGTATGTTTCAGGCAAACATAAATTTTTCTTTTATATAATAATTAGTAAATATTTTTTCTAGAAGTGCATACAAGTGCCCTAATTTTTTACGTTCTAGATGATTATTAATCAGCCAAACTGAGCCAAAAACAAGTCTGAGAATTTCATTTGTACATCTGATTTTTATTTGAATTAATTTCTTACTTTTTTCAGCCTAAAATTCAAATTTTCAGTAAAGTAATTTCCATTATATATAGAAAGAGATTGGATTTTGTTTAAACTCACTTCATAGTAGGTCTCAACATAAATTCATAATATGAGGGAGAGAAAAATAGGATGTTAATATGTTTGTATGAAAAAAATAGAGAGATCAGATAGTTTGAAGATAAGTCATTAGTCTAATGCTTTGTTAAATCTTTATTAAAGAAATTTCAACGTCTGAATACCACAACTCGTGCCGCCTCATATCACCAAATTATAGATGTAAGTATATTATTGCAAAGTGTATTTCTTTATTTATGGTTATATATTATTGCCATATACTATATGTAAAGTTGTATAACTTATGCTAGTGTTACTGTACATTAATGCAGCTAGGAAATTAGTAAATTGCTTTTTAGACCAAATGTTAGAAAAAAGAGCAGTTTTAAAGAAATTTTTATGTAAATTGGGGACTGTCTGTATGTGCATATAATTAACATTTGAGATTGTATGTTACTTGTTGATGTGTTTTAAATGAATGACCTTAGTTATATTCTTTATTTTATTAATATTGTAATTTACTTTTTATTATAATTGTTTATCTTTAATCATTATTTCTTTTATTGAATTCTTTTCTATGATTTACTGTGTTTGCTTCTCTGCTTGCTGAGTGTGTATTTATATATATATATATCTACATATATATAGATATACACACACATATATCGTTTTGCATAAAAGAATGAATATCACTTGAAATGTATTTTTTGCATATAAATTTTCTTATGTAAGTTGTTAATTTTTATAAATAAAATGAGCATTGGTACTTAAGATCTTTACTTTGCTTTTTGAACTGAAGTCTTGAATTTTTCAGCTTCGTGATTAAAATGTAAGATTTTATTCCTCCTAAGAATAAATATATTCTTGAAATTATTTTTATACCAGTTTTAAACTAAAATGCTCTTCATATATTAATGTGCTATTTGGGACTTATTTTACTGTATGTTAAATGTGATTTTAAATTTCTATAAAGTTTACTATTCAGTAGTATAACATTTAGACTTGGGGAACCTATATTACCATATGATTACTTCAGATCACAGACAAATTAGGTTGTTCTTTTACATCTATAGGTCAAATATATGTACATTATGGAAAATACCCAAATTGAAAGAAATTAGTTGTTATTGTTGCTGCTGCTTATGCCCCTTGACTGACAGCAACATCAGATAAGTCCTATAGGCTATTGGGTTTAAGGGGCGGCTCCGGTTTTAATTAGCACCACAAGGGTTGGAGTCTGACTTGGCATGAACTGGTCCCGTAATTTTGAACCGAGTCAAGTGACAAACCAGTATTCTTGAACCCACACCTCCAGAGGTAAATTTGAGAGCTTGGAGGACATTGCAGCCACAACAGATTTTTCGTGCGCCAGCTGCCATTAATATACCGGGTGGTTATAATTAAACTTCCCCTATAAATGACATCCTACAGCACAAACGGGTGAACAGAATGCAACAAAATTTTGTATATGGGCTATACACGAGATGCGCTCACAAAATTTCGAAAAAAAAAAATTCCAAAATGTCCACCAAGAGGGTGCCTTTTCGGGAAAAACATGAAATTTAACACAATAAACGACCAAAATGGAATACAGAAACAATATTAACATTTATTTAGTAGTTTTTGATCACATTGTCATCGAACCACATTAAAGGTAAGGAAATAAATGACAGTACACCTTTGCTGTTTGAGAAGAAAAAAAAAACAGTTGAGTTTGCAGAAACAGGTACACATTATGACGTAATGTCACAAGAGGAGCTAGTTGTTAATCGTGTCCAGGACAATGTAAGGAAAGGTTAATGTTTTCCTTACATCACGCTTCATGTGCGAAGCATCACAACTGTTCCGTTACGATCTGCTGTTGAACACACTGTCCATCGCCTTCAAACTTTGCAGGTGACTGACAGTGGTCAGATTGAGCACCTTTCCTTACATCGTCCTAAACACGATTGACAACTGCCCATTTCATCATAATCTGTACCTGTTTCTTCAAACTCAACTGTCTTTTTTCTCAAACACCAAAGGTGTACTGTTAATTATTTCCTTACCTTTATTTAATGTGTTAGATGACAAGGTGATCAAAAACTATTGAATAAATGTTCAAATTGTTTCTATATTCCATTTTGGTCGTTTATTTTGTTAAATTTGATGTTATTCCATGAAAAGCGCCCTCTGGGGGACATTTTTGAACTAAATTTTTTTTTCGAAAACCCTGAGCGCATCTCGTGTATAGTCTATATACCCAATGTGGTTACACTCCGTTCACCCGTTTGAGCTGTACGAGGCTGTTTATAGGGGAAGTTTAATTATAACCACCCGGTACATGGCGTTGGATTTGTCGGGGATGGGCTTCGAACCCATGATACTCAGATCACTGGCTCGCTGCTTTTGCCAACTGGGCCTAAATAAATTAGTTTATAGCCCCTTGAAAGGTGAACTATGATTTTGATTCTGTACACTTTTTAGTTCATCCAGGTTAACATATTTAAATTTTAATCCATTATTTGGTTTTCTGTTTATTGCAAACAAAAAATTTGTCTTCATGTGGCATGTATAGGTTTCTTTTGGATTTTTCCTGTATGCTTTATAATTGTCACTCTTATTGCTTGAAACAATTCTTTTACACTTGCATATTTTCTGTCTTTATAAATCTTGGGATTTATTGCTAGATTTGAATTCAAGCTCCCTTGTATATACATACTGTGATGTATGTATTATCTGCATCTGTATTTGAATATCTTAATAACTTTTTATTTCAAATTCTTTGAAACATTTAATTTTGTGTTTTTTTATTCAATAAATGTTAATAGTTTTAATTTTTTTTTTCCAACATTATGATCATTAAAATCAAATACAATGAAGAAAAACTATTTTTTTTTAAAACCAATATGCTACTTTAATAACTAGCTGTTTTAGATAAACCATGGTGTAGAATTGCAAAGAAGTTAAATTATAAAAGGCACACTTTATGCATAACTAAATATATATATATATATATATATATATATATATATATATATATTTATTTATTTATTTATTTATATATTTATTTATTTATATATCTGCGGCTTGGTACAAGAAGTGCCTAGGTCAGTTTTCTCCAAGATGACTTTGTTTGCTTATGTCTCTTTAAAAAAAAATATTATTTTCAATGTAAGAAGTACCCATCAAGTCTGTCTGATGTTTTAAAAGTGTTTTCTAAACCATTGTGCAGACTTGGGTACTTCTTACATTGAAAATAATATTTTTTTAAAGAGACCTAAGCAAACAAAGACATCTTGGAAAAAACTGACTTAGGCACTTCTTGTACCAAGCCACAGATATATATATATATATATATATATATATATATATATATATATATATATATATATATATATATATATATATATATATATATATATATATATATATATATATATATCTATAGGAAATGCGTGGTAGAAAGTTTAAGGATTGTAACACAAAATCCAAACTCAAAGTTTCAATGAAATTGCGGGACTTAATAATACTTATTATGCAAATGTAGTAAATCTATCAAATAGATTGATAAACATGAAAATGGATGTTAAAATGTTTGTACTCATATTCAAAAATTTTTGTTCAAGTAAATGCATAAAGTCATATTTTCCAAAGAAAAAATTTTAACCTTAAAGGAAAGAAGCTGTTCGAAATCTTCCCTAGAAATTTGAAATTCATAATGAGAGGTTTAGATGTACTTTCAAGTACTATTTAAATTTTCACAAGGATCTACTCATTGTTTAACTGATCATTGATCATTCAAAAGCAAGTTTTCAAAAAGATTTCAAATAAGTTGTTTAGCTCTGGTCCTCATTTTATAATATTGTATCAGGAAGTATTGCATACATTTATCACTTTTGCTTTCAGTCATCTAGTTTTGCCTAATTTTTTTATTTAATGGATTAATTTTTGACTGATGTAAAAAAGATAATTACTTAATGCAAATAATTGCATTTATTAACACTTTCAGGTCTGAGCTATTTTGACATTATGTCTCCCTCTGGACTGAGGGTTTTTGGTACTTTTGTTATTTTTTGAAAAATACTTTGAAGATATATATCTTAGCAATTTTTTTTATTATAAATTTTAAACTGATTTTATTCATAATGTTGTAGAAACTATTTAAATTTACTAAGAATTAATATTTAATGAGAAATTATTGAAAAAAGCAAGTTTTAATGTAAAAAAAAAAGTTCCGCATAAGGAAACATCATTTTTTAACATGAAATTTTAAATAAAATTGAAAAAAACTTACCCAAAGGTTTTACAAAGATCTAAAAATAGCTTTTATTGGTAAATAGCATCATTTAATAAAATTTGCTTTGGTGTGATACATTTCAAAGCATGGATTTGCACAAAGAGCAACACCACATGGTTTGCAAATTTACATAGTTTCATAAATTTACATCTGTTAGGTGCTGCCATCTCTATTTTTTTTAAGTAGAAGGTTCATAGGTAATATCTAAAAAGATGGCGAACGTATATAATTGGTATTTTTGTGGTTCAGAGAGTTAAAATTGATCCCGAGAGACTCTCGGGCATAGTCCGCTTCAGAGAAAATGGGAACCCGAGTCACACTTGGGTTTAGACCTCAAAGTGTTATGATTTTGGGATTTTACCACTTATTTAGGGTTCTTTGCTGTGATTTTCCTTGTGTCCCAAATAGTTCACATTTTTTTAGAAAGAACAATTAAGAAGTGTGTCTTCCCTAGCTTATTCCTAACATAAGGGATTAAAACAGAAGAGCATGCAATGTGTTGTGTTCAAAAATTTGATTGAAATTTTTTGTTTCATTGAACTATGCAAATTTAAAATTTCAAGTGATATTTCCATTCTGTGCCATATAATTGATGTTCAAAGTTAAATGTTTTGATTTTGGTGCCATTAGACAGGTGATAAGTCAACAGTAATCTATGAAAAAGGCTGCTTGCGGGCTGGTGAGGAGTGGATAGAAGCTAACCTGGTACCGGTGGCGGGAGTATCAGTTGGGGTTGCCGTGCTTCAGGTAGCGCAGTTTAACCCTCTGCACCTTAGTTTGTTTGCACTAACACATCTTAGCTTTCTGTAAATAACATTCTCTGTTTTATAGTTACAAAAAGGTCTCCACATTTGAGTCAGCTTATTTTTTTTGTTATTAATGGTGTCTAATTTTAATGGATTAGTTAGCTCAAAAATCAGATATTTTTTACTCATCCTTTATGGGAGTTAGACTTCTTTTCTCTTTATTCATTGTAGGTGATAAGAGGATTTTTTAAAAATAATAAGTACTAGTTTCTGTCCAATAGCTTGATATGAGGAACATTTAATGCTAAGAAAAATTATTACTGTAAAAAAATTATGATATATATGACTTTTGATATTTACTTTGACATACAATACCCAATGGTTTATTGTCTCTCAGTTTATGTTTTTGAACTTGCTGAGGTTAAGTGTTTTAGCGTTAGGACTAAGACAATAGAAAACCTAGGATTCAAGGACTAGGTTTTCTGTTTTCTTAGCAATGACTTCAAACGTTAGCTAATTTGGATACTTATCTTCAATTTGAGTCTTTAGATTCAAATCCTTTTTTTGGCCTTGGTGTTTGTAGCTGTTTAACCTGTAGATCTTTATCTGTTAAGCTCTGTGTCAGAAATTAGTTGTGTTTTTCAAGTGTAGAGGGCATTAGTCATCCATGTTTTGATGTATTTTCAACATTGCTTTGCCTTATGTAATTTTCTATCAGTGTTCAGTATTCTCTTTGTTTCGAACCACTGAGCATGAAGCGTCCGTTTAATGGACGATAGGGTAATGAATAAATATTAACCAGGATCAATGATGGCTGTGTTTTTTTGGAGTCTGGTCATCCTTTTTGTTTCAAGCTCTTGCTGGAACAAATATTAACCACAGTGCTAGAGAAACAAAAGCCTTTAATGTATTCTTTCATTATAGAAAAATCACTTGGAGGTAAATGTTATTTTTGAACTTTTAACACAGAAAAGTATAATTATGGGGTGTAAGCCTGCTACTACCATTCAATATCTCTAGATTTCTGAGAAATTAGATAGTCCAGTTACATGATTATTTTACCATCCTTTATTATGACTTTCCCAGAGCCATGTTATTATTTTATGAGAAAGGCCTTATAGATTTATTGTTTAAGGTTTTGTGTTATGTAGTTTTCTACTGCTTAATACAAACTTTTTAAAAGAAAAAAAAACTTATTTTTACATCTTTGTAAAGTTATGTATATGTGATATTTCTCTTCAAAATCACTCCTTCTGATATACATTATCCTAGAGATTTAGGAAGAGCATTGTCCAAGGTATGATAATGCTTGTCCCAACTCTCCCGACAACAACAATCCTTTATGGAATAGTTGCTGGGTGCTGTCCAAATGGCTGGGGCACTAGCATTCAGTACCAGAGTCTGTGGGTTCATGTCCTACTATTGTCATGGATGTTTGTAGCCATTTTGAATCAGCTTTAAGCAGTACATCCCATTCTAATTATCCCTATTGTAGCAAAAAAAATTACCGTCATGCTCCTAACCAACAGTCCAACATATGAAATAGTTAGTTAATATGTTTATTGTATTCCTTTTGTTTGTCATTGCAAAAATGAATTGAGAGAAAAGTGTGTTACAGAGATTGAAACTTTCTTTTTAATTGATTGGACACAAAATATTTATATCTAAAAAACAATAAGCAGCTCAGATGTGGAGTTCTATTTAATGTCTATAATGTAATAATGTAGTTGGAGAGGTAAGTATGGCATTTAAATTCTGGATACATGAATGCAATTTGAATCATCTTCAGGAACGTGACAGATCACGTGTAATCTTTGAAAAAGGTTGTTTACAATCTGGTGAAGAATGGGCAGAAAAGAACCTTTTACCCTTGGCTGGGGTTGTTCTGGCTGTAGCTTTTGCTCAGGTATGTTACTATCTTATGGATTTCTCTAATTATTGGGGAGATAAAGAAAAAAGTGTTATTACATTTTTTTATGAAGTTCAAATATTAGTGTCCCTAGCCATTTTGCCTACTTTTATATTTTTGCTTAACACCATTTAATGTAATTTTATTGCATTTCATTAACCATGAGCATTTTTCTACAAATCTCTGAAATCTTTAAGCCTTTATTATCATTTGAAAAAAGAATAAAGTTGCTCTTTTTTTAAATGTTTTGTTTTACACTTCCTAGAAGCCTTCAGTTGTTTCTTTTAAACTACAACAAAATTCACATATCTCCATTGTTGAATCATGGATAAATGAGCATTTTTAAATAGCTCAAATTCATTACAAAGCAAATAAGCATATATACAGTGCAGTTTGACTGTCTAAAAAATTGTATTTACTTAATTACAACTAAAATGTACCTTAGCCATAATTATTTCTCTATCTATTTCTAAATTATTGTTTCCATTGTTATTTTTTCAAAGATGTTTTTACCTATTTTTAATTTATTAAAAGGGGGGGGAAATTCAAAGTCTCTCAATCTAAAAATTACTCAAATTTCAGCTTTTAAAAGTTTTAGCTAAGTATAAACATGTTTTCAACATCAATTAAAATTATCAAAGAAAATCCCAGAGATTTCATACTGCAGTGTTTTAGTATGTAAATAATTATCCTTTTTTCCATTCTTTATTCTTGCTGAGAAATCTAAGTAATAAGCAAGTTATAAAGATACTTAATTTGTTTCATTCCTACAGACAGGGTTGGCAGTGAAGACCTAGGTTCAATATTTACAAGTGCAAAACCCTCTAAAAAATTACTGTCTCTGAATAAGTTAAAAGCATTATGAATTTGTGTTCCTCTAGTGAGTTTTTTAGTCATTAAAGCCAGTGGGTATGTTACGGTCAGTTTCTACAGAACTAGCCTCTCATGGTCTGTTTAAAATTGTGTTGAATATGCTTTACATTGTGTTGTAGATAGTAAAATAAATCACACCTGCTAAACATTCAAATTGAGAGTATCAAGCATTGAATCTCTTTTAGCTGAAATTTAAACATGTTGATTCACTCTGGATTTCAATTTTTTTTTAAGGCTAGGATATTATGAGTGTTTAAGATAATTTAAGAAAGTTTTTTTAAAAAGTTAAGTAAGAACCATTATTTAACTGTCTGTTTTGAGCTTAGTTATCATTTATTAAAGTGCTTGTTCAATTGAATTTGGCCTCACCTGCTTTTTTAGAATATACAATTTAAATACTTACTGAATAAGATTTGCCTGGGCCAAGAGTAAATTTTGTGATTGAATCTAACGTTAAAAAATTGTTTATTTCTATGGAAAGATGTATGTAAATTATATAATCATGGATAATATGTATATAGATTAATTATATGATCACTTAGTCAAAAATGTTTTACTTGGAGTAAAACATTTATGATTGTCCCTACACAAGCTTTTTGAAAAAAAAAAATGTAATTTATTCATTGCTGAGGGAGGTAACCTCCCATGGAGTATATAGTGGCCCCATGTATAACTTTCCATGGAGTATATAGTAGCCCCATGGAGTGTAGTTCCCTGAACTATACTTAATTTTTTTTTTAATTTATTCATTGCTAAGGCATTTATTCATTGCTAATGTACCTTCCCATGGAGTGCACTGGTAATTCTTTGCCTGGAAATGGTTGCACATAATATTTTCATTATTGCTTACCTTTTCATGATGATTTATTCTTTACTGAAGCATGTCAGTTTGATGTGATTGTAGTAAAACATAAGAGTCTGTTCACATAGAATCCGTCGGTGTTAGCATTACTCGTATTGCAGTAGCGTACGCAGAAATTTTCAAAGGAGGGGGTTATAGTCCAGTCAAATTAGGTTTTCATTTCGCATTAAATGAAGGGGTTGAGATTTTTTCAGGAATGTGTAGGGGTTGGTCCCCTGAACAACGCCTAATAAAGTCCCCTCGATTTCAGGCGCCGCGGGGGGTGGGGTGGGGTCCAAAGGTCACTTTTTTTCAGTTTTCGGCGTTTATCTCGAAAACAGGGTGTGGCACAGAAAATTGTCAAACCCAAAAATTAAAGCTTATAAAATTCCCTTCCAAATGGTATATCCATGTTTGTACCCAAGTGTTACCGTAGACATAGACATAGACATGGTACATTAATGAGGCACCAGAGAGCAGGGCTCCATATCCTCGGTATGGATATTTTTTGTGGCTATATTTCCGTTCTCAGGATTAAAAGAAAAGTGTTGACTTGAAAGTTAGAATAATAATAAAAATATTAATAATAATAATAAATAAATAAATAAAAATAAATAATACTAATACTAGCAAAAAATAAATAAGTAAATAATGTGGCAGGTTTTATTTAAAAAAAATCGCGGTAGCAGACAATTAAGCAAAAATTAGTAAGGATAGTCTTGAGGTCGATCCATCAAAAAAACGCAGGTCAGAACCAGAAGCAACGGCAAATGTAAATTAAAATTTAGAACAGGTTGGAGGGAGAGTTAAGAAAGGGGAAGGAGACCAGGGTGAATAATCAAAGTGGCCTTAGGATCCCTTGGGTAGTAGTCGGGGAGGTTAGCTATTTCTTCGTTGTCTATTGAATATAATCTTTTGTAGAAGTTAGATGCGAGATGTTTAATGTGTTGCCGAATGGGTTCGATTCTCAGATCCCTGTGAATAAGTGCGTTTATAAGGTACCAGGGCGCCTTCCTAATACCGCGGAGTGTTTTATTTTGAATTGTCTGCAATAGCTGGATATGGGTGTCATCCGCTGAGCCCCAAACAGGAACGGCGTACAACAGGATGGGACGCAGTACGGTTTTATACAAGAGTAGTTTGTTATCTAAACCCTTTTGATTCTGGTACAGGAGGTGGGCGATATCCTTACGGGCTTAAAAAAATTTTTATAATGTTATGTTCAATATTTTTCTTCCATGTCAGTCGACTATCGAGGTAAATTCCTAGGTATTTGCCCTCTCTCTCAAAGTGAACCAGTTGATTGCATACTGTGACCGGAGGAAGTGGAATTCTATTGAAACTGAAAAAAATAGCTTTAGATTTTGAAGGACTTAACTTGAGCCTCCACCGTTCGAACCATCGTTCAAGAATTCCAATATGTCTCTGTAGGAACTTGTGCATATATTTAGTATTTTGATGCTTAGGTAGTATTGCCGTGTCATCCGCAAGCATGGCTAGTGTAGTGAATGGAGAGTTAGGAATGTAATTCATAAAAATATTAAAAAGATAGGTGCTAACTTAGAGCCCAAGTGTTACCGTTTTCGAGATATGAGCCGTTGAATATGAAATTTTTTCAAAAAATAGTGGTAGCGGTTCAGGTATCTCGTCAAACTTCTTCTTCTAACTCTTTCCCCTTCCATTTCTCAGAAAACTCGTGATTGAGAAAGTTGTAGAGCGAAAGATTTCCTTCAAAAATGTGTAAAGGTATGCTAATTTATCTTCACCAGGTAAATAGTTAGAACGTTTTGAAGTTTAGGGGTACTTTTCAACATTTTGCTAGTAAAATGCTCGTCACTCAAGTTTCGTTTCCAAGGTCAGTAACTCTCTTAATCACTTTGTGTGCTGTTTAATTAGATACGTATAGCATTCATAACCCATATAAATAATAAATTATGTATACCTGTACGTATAATGTATATCTCATAATATACAGAAGAACACTTGTAGTACAAAGGAGGAAGTAAGAAAACAAACCAAAATGTATAAAAGTGTCACTTTAACTCAGATCATTTTGGAAAATTTAGATACCACACCATATGAAAAAGAAGAAGTAGTTCAGTTACTTCTGACCTCAGTAGAAATTACTCCACATCACATTTCCACAAATACCTCCCTTGCCAGCATTCAGTGGAAATTGAGCAACGAATTGTCATGTCTCAAAGGTAATGGGCCAACAGCAGCTTTGTGGGTCTAGTACTTTGAAATGGTGGTGTTGATGAAAAAATTCATTGCAGCACAGCGCAACTGAGAAGATCATATGACAAGCGCCCAACTGATGATACCTTACTTCCATGCCAGCGGCAATTTTCATTATGCAAAGTGTACTCACCTATATGTACAACACATGCTGGGACTAACAACTCGCCACCTTCAACTTAAACAGGATTTTATAGATCGTGGATACTTCACTGTCAACAGAACTGGAACACCAATGTCTGGTGTGTGGTCTGACATGGCAATTGAGGTGACACTCAAGTGTGACATGAAGAGTGAAGGAGAATTAACACGTGGGCGGGGCTTTAGTGATTCGGTGTTGGCGAAATGGGTTGGGAGAGCACGCACTGCTACAGCAATATGTAGTTCACTTGAGATGTTTTGTGGCGTCCATACTGCAAGAGGAGAACAACATGTTGAGTTTCGAGCATCGCGAATAACCACAGATGATCTAGACAGAAGGAAGCTTGCTCAATGGTTGGCTGATCACCCGCCTTTTGCTGAACGTAATTGTTTGGTGTCACTTTCAACGGGAGTAATTGGAACAAGTAACGTCAACTGCTACCAGGCCTTGAAAATTGGAACCCGCACAATGAGCACTTTTGCTGGAATGAATTTCTCAGAAGTGAAACAATCCAAGAAGGACTCAGTCGTTCCTTTAGCTGCGATGAGCAATATGATCAAAGCTAATGATGAGGTAGTGGTGGTAGAGCCTCTGATGAAATTTCAAAGAACTCTGATCACCAAGAAGAAAGAAGGGGATATAGAGGAGTTGCTAACGTACGAGTTAGCCCCATACCCTAGGTCTCTATTCGCCGAGGGGATAATGAGAAAAATCAAAAGGTCAGCACTGTCTGATACTTTCCCAAAATGCAATCAACTGATCAATGTGAAGAACAGTTTCACGGTAATCCATGGCGGCTTCCTGCTTCATAGAGTAAAGTGGAACACCAACACCACCTTCGCCTCCATCTGCAATCAATATGTATCATAAATAATCAACCATTACGGCAGCAGTTCAGCTGTGGTTTTTGATGGTTATGAAGACACGAACTCCACGGAAAGAGACGAACAACATCGGAGAGCATCAAGTAAAACATCAGTGGATATTGACTTCAATAAGAATATGGTGGCTGCTGTTCATCAGGAAAACTTCCTTTCCAATGAAAGAAACAAAACCAAGCTCATTACTATGTTAGTTCAGGCCGTGGGTGCAAGAGGTATACAGTCTACTACAGAAAAAGGAGATGCTGACTGCAGTATTGTCAGAGGTGAGTGGCAAAAACCTCTCATTCAACTTTGGTGATAGTAGATAAGTAAGACCTGCTCGTCTAACTTGTGGCACTCACCCCACGAGACACGAATGTGTGTTTCATGAAGGCCGGACTGGGCAACACAGAAGACAGGCTCTACTTTTCCCAACATCTTCAGGTCTTATCATTCAGCCAGTACATTCTCTGCATCCATAGTTTCTCAGGATGTGACACTACGTCAGTGATTTATGGTAAAAGCAAAGCAGCAATAGTACAATGTTTCCAGCGGTATGCCAATGAAACAACAAACATCGCCAAAGTGTTTTATGACTCCAAATCTTCACCAGGAGACATTACTGGAGCTGAGGAACGAATGTTTCTGCTCATGTTCCAGGCCCCGCCAAATGAGCATGATCTCAATCACCACAGGTACCTTTCATTTTTCTTTCCTCGTACTGACCCCATTAAGTAAGTTTAATAATTCATATAATTCATTAATATCCAATAATGCGTTATACACTATCCGGCCAAAAGTATCCGGACACCCCCTTAAAGAAGTGGATCTAGCAGGTGACGTAATTTGATGCGTAACCGAAAGCTATAAAAGTATTGGTAGTGGTTTGTCAGGTCATATTTATGCTTTTGTGAGACGATGAGTAAGTCAAAGGAGCTTAGGGACTTTCATCGTGGCATTATAGTGAGATGCCACCTTTGTGGGAAATCAGTTCATGAAAATTCGGACATTCTACAGGAGCTAAAATAGTGAAAACTTTGACTTGTTTGAAACTTTTTCAGAAGTATCAGATTGACAGCTTTTAATATACAGGAAAGCAGTTGATGAAATAAATTGTATATAATATATTTAATGTAACTGTTGTTTGAACTTACTTTTGATAACCATTTTTTATTATATGAACAACTTTTATACATTTTGGTTTGTTTTCTTACTTCCTCCTTTGTACTACAAGTGTTCTTCTGTATATTATGAGATATACATTATACGTACAGGTATACATAATTTATTATTTATATGGGTTATGAAGACTACACGTATCTAATTAAACAGCATACAAAGTGATTAAGAGAGTTACAGACCATGGAAACGAAACTTGAGTGACGAGCATTTTACAAGCAAAATGTTGAAAAGAACCTCTAAACTTCAAAACGCTCTAACTATTTACTTGGTGAAGATAAATTAGCATAACACTATATATTTTTGAATGATTTTTTTCTCTCTACAACTTTCTCTATCACGAGTGTTCTGAGAAATGGAAGGGGAAAGAGTTAGAAGAGGAAGTTTGTCGAGATACCTGAACCGCTACCACTTTTTTTGAAAAATTTTCATATTCAACGGCTCATATCTCGAAAACAGTAACACTTGGATACAAACATGGATATACCATTTGGAAGGGAATTTTATAAGCTTTAATTTTTGGGCATGACATTTTTCTTTTCGACGCACCGTTTTCGAGATATACGCCAAAAAACTGAAAATGTGACCTCATAACCCCCCCCCCTCCCCGTGGCGCCTGAAATCGAGGGTACTTTATTATGCATTGCTCAGGGGACCATCCCCTACACATTCCTGATAAAATCTCAACCCCTTCATTTAAAGCATGATTCGCCGCCATTTTGAGCTAATTTGACTGGACTATTACTATGAAAGAGTAGTTTTGAGCAATCAGTGCAAAACGTAAACCTAACTAAATAATATATGTAATCAGAACCAATGGGGGGGGTTATAACCCCCATCAACCCCCCCTTGCGTACGCCACTGTCGTATTGGCATATTTTAAATCAATCGCAGACCTTAACAATTTCATTACTTATTGTTTGGAGGTTTATAATTGGTTAAGTATATTTCAATATGAGTAACATTGACACTGACGGATTCTATGTGAACTGGCCCTAACTCTTTCATGTAAATATGTGTGACAAAAATTGTAGACAGTTTTCATTCTGTATACTCTATAAGTGATTCTAGCTTTATTGAGAGAATCACTACATACCAAGATGATTACTCATTACATGCCAAGCCATTTTGGAATAAGTCTCTTTTTCTAGCAAGGTTGACTGAAAATGGTACACATAAAATTTGACAAATATTCAAAAATTGTTATTTCAGTGTGTACAAAATAGTGCAAGTGGTAGGTAATATGTTAATCAGACTGAACTATGGATGAAGAGTTGCTGCTGCACAACAAATATATATGATGTGCTAAATATGGAATGATCAAATGAGGAAGAAAAGTTTGGTTGTTTCTATTTAGTCGTTGGTTTCTTTTTTATTTCTTCCTCACTTTATTTTAGTGCTTTTCTTCACAAAAAATATTCTATTATCAGCTTCTCCTTAAGAGATTTGTTGAGCATGTCATCCTGAATGTATTACTTTCATGTTCAGTTCAGATTTTTCTTTAAATAAAATATATCAATATATGTTTTATATACACATGTTAGAGAATATCAACTTTTGAAAAAATATAACAAAAGAATAATTGTAGCTGTCAAAGACAAATTATCTATTATATATTTGTGAAATAATTATTTTCCTCCAATTTGTTTTAGCAAAATTAAATTTTTCTTGGAACAGTATTTAATATATATATAAAGTTCTCATCATTTCAAAAAAATGTGAAAAAAAAAGGAATTTTTTAAAAATTCTAAAAGAAATGTTTTGGTAAAATTAAGAGATTTTTCTTCTATCAGTGTTACACTCACCAGCATTGATTTTGATTTTTCAGAATTGTTTTATGGCTCCTTAAGGAGCTTTTTTTTCTGTTTCATACATTTACAAGATCTTTTTTAAGACTCTTAATTTTTACATGAATGTCCACATTGAAAATTATTCAACATATCTACGTTCCAAAATTAGGCAGGTTTATGTTTTCTGATGTTATTAATCTATACTTTTATTGTTCATATAGAATTCAAAATGCCTGTTTGCTGTTATAGTTTATTTTTCTGTGAGAAGGGTAAGAAAACTTTTAAAAGCAGTAAACAGGTGATTTATTACAGCAGGGTGGGAAAGATCATGTGTTTTTAAATCTTTTGCAGAAATTTTCACCTGTTGCTCATACACAGTTGTCTTAGAATTTAAAATGAAATGACTGTTTTTACTGTCATATATTGCACCATTCATAACTGGAAGGAAAGCATGTATGTGTTGCATAACTGTTTTCCAATACAATGCAGCCATCTTCCATATTAGTACATTGGGAAGGGGGCAAGTGACTTCATATTTTTTTCCTATATTATTTGATCTAAAAGTGAACTTTCTGATCTATACTTATTGTCAGAATTTCTAAATTTGGACCTGCATAATAATCCTGATTATTTGTTTGGTGCATGTTTTAAATTTGAAAAAGTGCTACAGAATTGATTATCTTAAAAAAATGCTTATCCGTTGAGTGTTGCTGCATTCAGCTGGATCACAAGGCATGACTATTTTCAGCCTTGCTTATTCAGAATCAGACTTGACACCATTGACCAATAGGGTGGAATGAAAAACTTTTTTTTTAAATTTCAATATACTCTTGTTTTCAAAAGTTGCCTTTTGGGATTAAAATAAAAAATATAAAATTTTATTGCTCTACTATAATATTTTCAGGTGCCGCAAAGGGCTTCAAAATGCATATCTTTAGAAAAAAGTGATAAAATTTTTATCTTTTTTAAAAATTTCTTTTACAGTATATTAAAGTAATATATATGTTTTTGTAAATAAAATATTCAAAATATATTTTTGCAGAAAACTTACATATTCAGAACCTCCTATGACGAGGCATATTTCTGATGGCAAACTAAAGCAGTTTTTAAAGGAAGCAAAAGAATCTGATCACGAGAGTCAATGTATTGACTTCAATAATTTTTCATGTCACACACAGGCAGTAGAAAGGATTGTTAAATTAGTTACCGAGTCATACTTGTCTGTTCATGGCACTTCTGCAAGAGAGGCATTGATAAAAACAAAAATATTCTCACACAATAATGCTAAAATTTAAAACAAAAAAACAATTCAGTGTGTCAGCGAAATAAGTAATGGAAATTGTGTGATTACTATGGACTTTTGAAAAACATGAATGTTTTTTTCAAAATAACATTTTGCCTTTAAAGACAGTACATTAATATTTTTCTAAATAAGTGTGATTTGTTTACTTTCACTAAGATCCATTAATTAAAAATTGTTTTTCTTTCATTCCAATGTGTATTATAAAAATATGCTACTGTGAAATTAATATGATGAAAATCACGAAATTCTACAAAATCAGTTGTTCTGTATTGCCATCTAAAAATTTGAAATACTTAGAATATGTAAGTTTTCTGTAAAAATATCATATTTTGAATATTTTATTTACAAAAAATATATATTTTTATATACTATAAAAGAATTTTTTTAAATACAAATTTTATCACTTTTTCATAAAAATATCTATTTTGAAGCCTTTTGTGGCACTTGAAAATATTATAGTAGAGCAATAAAATTTTATATTCTTTATTCTAATCCCCAAAGGCAACTTTTGAAAACCAGAGCATATTGATATTTTTAAAAAAAGTTTATTTTTATTCCACCCTATTGACCAATGCCCGCTCTGTATTGATGGATGTATGGACTGTGAGTATATTTTATCTGCTGCAGCCCTAGAACAGCCTCAGTCACAGTTTTTCAGCTATAAACAGGAATCGATGTTCTACTGGTATGTGCTGAATGGCCTTGCTTTCAAGTGTGGGCATTGGATAACCTAAATCAAACTGTTTTTTAAAATGCTAAAAAAACATCGCTTTGTTGTATTTAGACATAAAAAATATGACCCTGTTACTGAATACAACTTAAAGAATTTTTTCAAGTACAAAATAGCCAATAACTTGGCAGTGTGTGCAGAAAGCAAGAGGAATTTTAATGTTATAGTCTGTAAATCTAACAATTTCTGTAGATATGGGAATTTTAAGAATGAGTTCTGAAGAAATAAATTTAAATCTCTCAACTAAAATAAATCATTCTCTATAAAAAATTCTTTATGAATTCAATATAATGCAAAAGTAATTGTCTTGAGATTTCGGTTAATATGTATGTATACATAGGCGTAGTGTGCTTCTAACTTTTGGGGGATGCGAACTGAATTCAGTTACGGCCCTACTCCACATATTGACTGCCTGGTGGGGTCCTTAAAATATGAAATATTATTTTTTTTTTTAATTGAATAACAATAGAATTGATGTTTGAGTAGTATTCAAAAGTTATACAGTGAGAAAAATAAATATAATATAAATAAAATGAGAAAAAAATATAGCATCGAATTTTTGTTATGGATCATATCATTGTTAAAAACTATGTTAAGGCAAAAGACATAGTTGGAATCTTCAGTTTCACAGTTTGAAAAAGCGGGGGAAAAATCAACTTTCTTAAAAGTTTTTTACAATTTTCTGATTTTAACTGAACTTCTATTACTATTTTAATTATTTCAGATAAGTTGGGGAGGGGGGCATGTTCCTCCCCCTGACACTACGCCTATGTATTTATATATGTACACACAAACTATTGAAATATTCTGCTACATATTTTGTTAAAAGAGCATGAATTGTATTTATTATGGTGAATATTGTTTATTAATGCATTTAAGTATGCATTATGAGTTATAAAGTTAAATGATGTTTAGCTCTTATAAGTTCTGGTATGTTTATCAGAAGAGTGTACGAGAACCTTAATATTACAGGATTACGTATTTCATTTACCATTCTGACTGATTTCTAAGAGTAAATAACATGTTGTAAGGAAGTAAGCAATATACTATCTTATTTTGTAATGTATATATTTTTTGTATTCTATGTTAATTGAATATTTTTTTTCTTTCAGATACTTGGTATTTGCTTTGCCCAGAATTTGCGAGCCGACATATTTGCCCAGAAAGCTAAGTGGCACTGACAAATAATGTCAGCAAGGTCTCACCACCTATGCTGACATAAAACAAGGAAATCAATCTCTAAAAGACTTTTATCTTCAAAAGGGTGACTAGTCATTCTTTTTGAAAGTGTAAAATAAAGAGCTCAGTACCGCCATTAGATGGCACGAACAGTTTTTGAACTCTTGATAGATTTTACATTCTGTCCTGAGGTTGACACTTTTTCACTAATGCGAAAAACAAGTACATGTTCACCAAGAGACTCAGTCTGACATTACTTCTGAAGGTGTGACCATGTTAAATTATTTTGCAATAAAAACTCTTATTTGCAACTACTTAAGAGTTCAGGAACAGTTATATTTGTTTTTAGTTAATGTTTCTTCATTTTCTAATATCAATGCTTCACATTAGTTTAAAGAATATTTAAATAAGTGAATTTTTTCTTGCTTATTATGTATATTTTATTTCTGTACAGTTTTATTTACTGTTAATTTTTGTGTAGTGTATCAGTCATTTGTCAAAGTATATTAAGCTCATAATTTGTTTTAATACTTAAGTTATATAAGTGTTTATTCTATTTGTTTTATTCTACAATATATTTCTTTTTAAACTGTATATTTTATTACATATGAGGGAAAATGCAAGAAGAAAGAAAACTCATTTTAACTTCATTTCAGACTTTATGATATATAACAAATATTGTTGAAATAAAGATTTGTCTGTATAAATATTTGTACTAATTCTTAGGTATTCATATTTTTTCTTAATTGTACAGTTTCTTGAAAAGGACAAAGTTAAGAACAAATGAAATCATATTTTTTAAGTTTTAATTTGTATTCATACTTTACTACAAATATTGTTAAGATAAAAATTGATACATTAAAGTGCAATAAATTAAGAAGTTTTTAAATTATATTTATTTTTCATTATTATTTTAAAGTGATTGCTTATCTAAACATAAATATGTTAAATACTTATTTTCATAACAGTTTAAATTAAAACTTGTTATATATTGTAATGTACCTTCTGTTACATTTATGTAGGAAGTACCTGAATTTGTCTAATATTTGAAAAAGTTTCATTGAGTGGTCATAGATGCATTATCATTAAGAGAGCTGAAATTTTTGGAACTGTTATTTGTGTGTGTGTGTGTTTATATACACTGTATACATCGCACATTTCATTAGTTTGTTTCAACTTGTTTTATATCTAGCTATAACAATGCTCTGTGTATGGTACATATAAGTCAATTGCAGATTGTGGAAATAAAACTGTCAAGCTTATGCTGAAATGTTGCAACATTTTATACTTTTTTATCACTGCTGAATTGTTCTTGGCAGTTTGTTGTGTAATAGATGTTAGTTTTTTTGTTTTTTTAATTTGAAGTACGAACCTTTTATTGTGTACATTGTTGTGTACACTGTCATTATTTCTTAGGAACTTTTAAATCATCAGTTTTTGATTACTTAAGTACAAAATTAACTACACCAGACTTAGTGCTAGTTAATTTATATGATTTTTATATTATAATTTTTGCCAGAAAACTATATATAATTGTTTCTCATGTATTTTATTAGTATGAAAGTCTTAGATTTTCCATATTATATTTTGTTTTAAATGGATTTTCTTCAAAATATAAATACTCATTGCATCCTCTAAAACTTTTTTCCCTAGGAAATGCATTTTTGTGGAATCAATCATAACCTTTTTTACAATAGCATACTTGATTGCTCTCTTATTAACATTGATATTAGATGTAAAGATTAATTACCATTGAAAGATGCTAATAATAGCTTCAAATATCCAAATTATATGCTAAGCTGGTACTAGAAGTGATTGATATTTCTAAAACACTGCTGTACACTAAACAGATAGCACTCAGAGCTTATATTAGCAAAATCATGCTAAAAAAATTTTAAATATTTTATCTGTTAATACTTATGT
This sequence comes from Dolomedes plantarius, assembly GCA_907164885.2. Classification (NCBI taxonomy): domain Eukaryota; kingdom Metazoa; phylum Arthropoda; class Arachnida; order Araneae; family Dolomedidae; genus Dolomedes; species Dolomedes plantarius. The sequence continues at coordinate 24,130,418 of OU015499.1, read as the reverse complement.
ATTAGTTGCATGATTAATTTTTTTAATTGCGCATTGTTTTGGATGCATTTAATTGGTATGAAGTCTTAGATTTTCCATATTTTATTTTGTTTTAAATGGATTTTCTTCAGAATATAAATACTCATTGCATCCTCAAAAACTTTTTTCCCCCGGAAATGAGTTTTTGTAGAATCAATTGTAACCATTTTACAGTAGCATACTTGATTACTCTCTTATTAACATTGATATTAGATCTAAAGATTAATACCTTTGAAAGATGCTAATAACAGCTTATAATCTCCAAATTATATGCCAAGCTGGTACTAGTAGTGATTGACATTTCTAAAACACTGCTGTACGCTAAACAGATGGCATTCAGAGCTTATTATTAGCAAAATCATGCTAAAAAAATTTTTAAATATTTTTAAATTTTTACGTATTATTTGTGTGATTAATTTTTTTTTTAATTGCATAGGTAGATTTTGTAAGTTATAGTAATTTATTAATAGCATTCTCTGTATTATCTTCCATATTTTAAATACATTATGCATAATTACATTGTCACAACTTCCATATAGAATTTTTTATAAATGATAGTTGATGTCACATTCATAAATGATTTAATATCATTAGCATATTTTTGCTCATGTTTTCTTCACAAATTAAGTCTGCTAAGTTTGAAAAGTTGTAAATTATTATTAATGATATCAGAAAAGTATACGTTCTGTATTTTATATAAGAAATAATAATAATTATATAAAAAAAGTATCTTATATAATTATATAAGTAAGATTAATATCATTAGCATATTTATGCTCATGTTTTTCTTCACAAATTAAGTCTGTTAAGTTCAAAAAGTTATAAATTATTATTAATTATATAAGAAAAGTATACATTCTGTATTTACATAATGCATATGTTTAAAACATTAGAATGAGAACAATCACCTTAGACTATTATTACAAATAAATAGTTGCATTTTATGGTAAATATAAAACATTAAGCAACCTTCCTCTGTGAGGGCATGCTGTACCAATAATCAGGAAAATGTAAAGAAGCGTTAAGTGGTGATGAAAATGATGGAAGATAAAGAATGATAGTTTATTTGTTTTGCTTTTTTTCAGTAGTGACTACTCTGTACAGACTGTGCTTTATTAAGATTAATTTTTTTCTCGGAAAACATAATTTCTCTTTCATAGGTCTTAAACAGACATTATTAAAACAAAATGGTGTTTTGTGAAAAATTAAAACAATGGCTGTTTCCATAATTATGTTCGTACTGCACCAATGATGACTGCAGGGAAGATGAATAACCTGGTCATTAAATGATGGCAGACAATTTAAATTTTTTAAAATTTTGCTATGTTTCTTTATCAGTTAACATACACTGCCCATATTATAATTTTCAAAGATTGAATATTGTCTAAAACATATTAGGATTCATTTTTGTATTCATATAATTATTTTCAATGGAAAGATTCTGTGGGTACTAGTAATTATTCATAATTTATAAATATGATGATTATTCTCTCTGCATCAATGATATTAGAACTATGCCAAACTTGTGAACTATTTTAATTTAATATCTTTATCAGCATAAATTGAAATTGATTTATGTACCTTTAATTGAAATTTCTTGACAATTTCTGATGATTTATGAGAGTTCCTAGTGTTTTTAGCTAGTCTTCAAACTTTTGTAGTTTTACATATATGTAAATATATGTACATTATACGGATTGATTGAACTGCTGTTTCTATTTGAATTTCACCTAGAATGTTTACCTCACTGCCAATATCACAAGTATATGTTTAGTCGAAATGTCAGTTTAAATGTGTTGTTCACACATTTGAAGTTCTAAAATTTTTGGAATATGGTCTTTAAAAATTTTCAAGTGTGTTTATACAAATATGCACATCTTCTAGTTGAAATATGATTAGAAATTTGCAAAACCTTTTTTATCCTACAGTTTGAACACATTAAATAAAATACACAGGGAATTTTTTCCTTTGCATTATACTAGCTAAGTATATTTTTTCTTTAAATATTTAAATACCTTCTTTATCATAGTTATGTTGAATTATTATATTTTTATAACATTTATATGGGAAAATGTGGGAGATTTGTTGATTGTATCTCCTTGTGTTGCAATGCTTGAAGGAAGGCTTTCTAAAATCTTTTAAGAAATTAAATAATAAAATGCATAATTCACTGATTATGCTTTACATTTTCATCTATTATATTTAATTTAATCTAAAACCATAAAATATTGTAAATGTTTATTTCTTACCTGACAAGCTCTTAGTTCTTTTAAAATTCAATTCCTGATTAATCTGTTTTCAAGAAATTATAAAATATAAATTATCACATTTGGTTAAATTTTTTAATTGTAATTGAAAAGACTTACCTTTTGAATTTTTATTACCTTATGAATTTGATGGAATGTATTGAAAAGCATGTATTAAAATTAAGATTAATACCACTAAACAGGATTCCTGCATGCCAGGGAAATTCAAAAGCATGAAAAAGTCCAGATTGAAAAGCAAGGAAAAAATCGCGAAATCCAAAACTTATTCCAAATCAACAGGAGTTTAAAATTTCAGGACTTTGTAGTATATTAACCAATCAAACTTCAAACTTTATCGTCGGGAAATCAAAATCATGAAAAAGTCCAGGATTGAAAACCATGGAAAACAGAATGGGAAATCCAAAATTATTCCAAATCAAAGGCATTTAATTTTAGGATTTGTGTAGCATATTAACAATAAAACTTCAAACTTTATTGTGCTAAAATTCTTTCATTATTAAAATGGTCATGTAATTTCATTGTAAAAAGTAAGACAAAAGCTGTTTGATATGGTTTTAAAATATCTTAAAATGGCCTCAATATTTTTTTCATTTGAGAAGAAGTAATTTTGTAACTACATGGGAGCTCACCAAAACTAATATTAGTCGAATCTAAGTTGGTTGACTTTTGGCTTTGACTCGCTAATAAAAATGATTTTCATGCATTTTTCAAAGATATGACCTTTGCACCGAGTGAAAACAAATTGAATATTTGCAGATTTTATTTAGTTACTTTGTATGTAAAACTTTCCTTATTATTCCTTCAGAGAAAGTTGAGGTAATTTAATTTAGTGCTAAGATGAAATCTATTAACTATTTAACAGAATATTTTTGTAGTCAGCTATATACTGAGGGAATATTTTTTAAGCTAAATGTCAAACAATACACAATTTTGACTAGAAAGAATGTTTTTTTCATAACCCCTGTTTATTTGTGTTTTTATGGTGTTTCAAAATCCATTTTCATTATAGTTCTGTTTTCATTGGTTGTTAATAATTTCGACTAGGTAAGTCGTGAACTGCAAAAGGAAAGCAAGACTAATTATGTTATTTTTTTAATAACTCTATGTTCAATGACCCTAATTGATATTTCCCTGTCACTGTATTTTATCATGTTTCAAAGAGACACTTGTTGGTTACAATTGTATGCCTCGTTTTTGGTAATGTAATGCTATTATCCAGTTTGTTAGATTATGACTGCTCAGTTTAGTTTTATATAGTTTCTTTATACCATACAATTTCATAGTTATTTTCAATTACTTATGCTTGCTTATATCATTCTTTCTTCTTTCTTAGATAATGCTTAAATCAATTTCTAGTGCTGTAGGCAGTTTCAAAGTACTTCAGTAGTGTAAATACATGAATGTATATCTGTGGTTTCAAAGTTAGTATAAAAATGTAAAGTGCAATTTGTCACCAGGGCTGATTACCGTGAGCACAAGTAGAGATATAGATGTTATTGAAATTCATATAGTATCATTTAATAATATATTACACGAGATCTGCACAATGTAGCTGTAAATAATATATCTGGTAGAGTACTTGATTTAATCATAAACTTCCATACTGCCAGTCTAGGAGATCACAATATGAAAAAAAATATATTTATATACAGTCGAATCCAGTTAATTGGACCACCGGTTAATCGGACCAGCCACTTATTTGGACCGAATCCTAAAGAACCAAAGCAAATCCTATTGCATAAGCCTAATAGGGCATGTTCGTGTAATCGGACCAGCCGGTTATTAGGACCAAAATGATCACGTTTCTATGTGGTCCGATTCACTGGAATCAACTGTACTTCAAAATTTTAAATTCTGTGCTTGATGTGTGTAATTTTAATCTATGTTGAAAAGAAACCTTGTGAATAATTTTCAGATGTTCAAACATAAAGGGGGAACAAGCTGAAAAATGATCTTACCTCCATTATCTGTTACTACTCACAGAAATCTGTGCCTAATACCTTTTTCCTATCTGGAATTAATGATTTTTTTTTTTTTTTTTTGCTCAAAATTCATCTGTGAATGGGTGTACTCGACCAATTAGTTTTTTGATAATATTTCACACACCCAGAATCTATGTAATTCAAAATTATTTTTCCTAGTCAAAACTTTTTTTTTTGTAATTTTGCAGTAAAATCTGAAGCTTCTGTGAGTAACCATTTTACACTTAATTGATTTTTATGTATTAATTTCTTATAGCATTTGTAAGAATTCATGACTTCTACTATTTTTCTAATGCTTTTAATTTTCAAAATAATTTATCTATTCAGAGTGATATACTAACTTAGTGTAAGATGTGGGGGGGGGGGGCAGTTTGTTGATGCATTTCTCATACCATTTTGTAATATCTTTAAGAAGAGGAAAACATAGAAAATTGTTGTAGTGGATTAATTTGTTCCAACCTTTTTTTTCTTTTAAGGTCTGTTTCATCCACTTCTTTGCTAAGAAACCACCAATCAGTTTAATCTGGCATATACCTTGGAGCAGTTCTTATCTCATTATACCATCTTTTTAAATATAAATTTGATATCTTTCATGAGCAATAATTTGTTTCTCCTTTTACAACATGTTTTATTAATTTCTTTTTGTTGCCTCCTGATTATTTTCCTGTAAGAATTTATGAATTGATGTATTTTGATATTAAATCAAAACTGACAAAATAGTGCTCATTTCCTCTCAAAATAATGAAACAAGTTATGAATAACCATTTTCCTGTAAATCTGTATCTACACTGAAGAATTGAATGAAATCTAGGACGATTCATTTTTAGGAGACTAAGGGATTAATAAATCTGGTATTAGTTATTCCCTGTTTCAGATTGTCTCAAGTTTGAGTACTATACTGTTTGTAGTTTGGGAATCATTTTTGAACTGTGTAGCAGAAAGATGACCCTAATACTTCCAGCCAATCAACCAACCCAGTATGAGTTCAAATGTAAAGTTAAACTTGAAAAAAAGTTGGTCCCCAATAATTAAGTAGATAGGCCTTGAGTGCCTCTAAACTTATAAAATTAGTGAGACTCTTCTTCTCTGTGAGGAAAAAAAATTTGGGAATAGTGTAATTAATAATAGCTATTGTACCTCTTCAAGAAAGCCATGCATCTTCCTACTGCCTCCATCTTTACAGTGAAAAGTAGTCTGAATCTCCATAGAATTTTCTTTAAAGCTAATGTTATTGATTGCACCAAATTTACATCCTTTTCTTTCCCATAAATTACTTAAATATTCATTGTTTATTTCATACATCCAGATTTTCTATTCGTCAGCTTGAATCATATTTTTATAATTTGGTTTATCAATTTGTATTACGGGATTTCTTAGACTGTAGAATGGCAGTTAATGGTTAAGTCTTTTAATGGAAAAAAAATATTAGAATATATTCTGCATAAATTAAGTTTTAGTAAAGAGAACTTCAATCTAAAGAATATATATCATTTAAACTATTTGGTTACTAAAATGTTTAGATGAGAAAAAAAGAAATCTTTGTTCACTGCTTTATTAAAAGCAATTGTTCAGTTTTATTTTTAAATTAAGTTAGAAAATACAGAAACAACTTTAAACTGCTGTCAAAAGTTCTTTGGGTCATATAGTTTACACTACTTTAAATTTGTGTATATTTTACATGTTAAATTTAAACAGTACTGTTTATTGTGAACAAACAGTCTATTTTAGAGTTACATATATGTAAAATATATTTTATTATCAAAGCCAAACATTAATCAGTATTAAATTTTATCTCTCCCTTATGCTGTACTTAGCATGTTGAAATATTTGTGTTATTAATTCAGTTTGTTGCTTTGTTCTAAACAAGGCGTTCTTACAAGTTGTTTATCATTATCAATAAGATTTTTTTCACTTTCTTTATATTTAGAATAAAATCAAGATAAAAATTTACTGAAGTAACCATATTTGACAAGTACAAAAAGAGTCCTTTATAAATTATGTTATTGATATTTGTTGTGGAAAATATATCTTTAAGATCCTTTTCAGTTGCTTCATTTTCATTTTAGACTCATCTGCATTGGACTAAACAGTTTATTTTGTAAATCCAAATGTGTTACTGCTGTTTCATGCATTGTATTGTCACTGCTTTATTTAATTTGATGAATAGTATTCTTACTCATTAATTGTATTTTAGAAGTTATTGGCTAATTCCAGATGATTTGATTGTAGATTGAAAGAAAGCATATATTTTGAAGTGAAATAAAGGCATGGTTAGGAAGTTGAGTATAAAGAGTTGTTTAATTCCCATTTATTAATGCTAAAACTTTAATTCATACTTTGTTAATTTTTAGTATATTTTCTTTCAAGGAAGATTTTTGATATGTGATAGGTGTACAACCTTTGATTCTGGTTTATTTGTATGCACTTTAATTTTTTTTTAAAAAAAACCTATGCTATTAATGTTGTTTTGTTTGGAAATTTCATAGTTTTTCCCCCTCTTCTGTACTTTAAACTCTAAGGCAATAATTAAAATCATATTGTATGATAAAGAGAACAGTAGGTACTTATTGTTATGCATTTTACATTTTTTGTGACTACTGTTGTGACTTGTGAAATGTGTCTTGTTATTAAATGGAGATGGAAGTTACAAAAATGTATAGGAATAATGCAAATCACAAATAATAATAAGAAAGATATATATAGTGTTTACTTCAAAAATATTTAACAGAAATTATGAGGTGTACCTAGTGAACATGGAAATTGGCAGAGGAGGCTTGGGTCTTTCATATATTATCACAATTATTCTATCCACCAAAATTGGACCTTTAAACCTCTTCATACCCCTGAAAGTTTTTAGCAGCTATATCACTGACAGTGAGTGAGTTCAAGTGGCCATAGCAGATTAGCACACCTATCTGTTTAACTAGAGGTCCTTGGTTTAATTTTCAAGTACATTGTGAAAGAAATAAAGAATAGTAAGATCAATCAGCCTAATGGTTTACAAATTGCTATTAATTATTCAGCAAGTAATGCAAAAAGCAGTGATAAATAATATTTTGGAAAAGAACATCTCAGCTTCATACAGGTTTTTAAGTATCAAAATTTAGATTTCTCATAATTATTTTAATTAAATAGTTACATAATTTATATAATTTTCATACACTTTACTTTATATTTATAATGGCTGATAATATATTTACTAAAAAATTTCACTACAGGAGTTATAATATTTACTATATTTCTTAAATTATTTGTATGTCACACTGCTTTAAATTAATCTTTTATTTATTCTATGATACACATTAAAAGTTACCTCATAACTTGTTTATGTTTAGCCCCTGTATTGCTGTAAATAAAACATCTAAAACTTGCCTACTTACTATAATAGGTTTATTCAGGATAGATTCTTATTTATATTATTTGCATCTTAAAATATCACTAATGGCTTAATGTTAATTTCTTGTATTTCCAAGTGTCCCTAAAGGTCCTTAAGTGTTTCAGGGCAGTGATCAAATGGCTAGGGTCTAAATCTTTGGTACAAGAGTCTGTGAGTTTAAGTTCTATATAGATGTGGCATTGGTATTTATGGCCATTCAGAAGGAGCTTTAAACCATAGGTCCTGGTCTGAAGCAATTATAACATCAAAGCATTCTTAAAAACTAGCCAAGCAACCATAAGTGTTGATTTTAAGTCTCATTTTATTTTGTTTCTTTATGGGGATAAGTTTTCATTCTAATATATTCTGTTGATTTAGTCAAAAGAATTACAGATTTGTCATAATAGAAGAAGTGGAAATTGACTTGTTGGAAGAATAATTGCTGGAGAAAGAAAAAAAAATTGTTCACTTACTTGCCCTTTAAAAACTTCTGGTCTTTCTTAATCTTAGAAGTTATAAAGCAGATGATATCTGAATTAAAGTTGGCCATATGCTTATCTTTGAAACCAATCTGAATCTGGCATGCATGTTTGTAGCTGTTTGTAACTGACTCTATAAGCTTTAGGTCCTAGTCAATGTAGCCCTCTTGTTGCAAAATCTGACCATAGTACTCTAAAACTAACTAAACTTAGATATAATAAACTTATCTCCCTGCTGGTAATATTTTATTTAAAATGACTTTTTAAAGTATTTCTTTTTGATAATAGAATATCCAATGTATCTTAAAAATGGTAAAATTAACAACTTTAAGCTTCCCATTTTGAATTAAATTATCTTTAAATAACTAACTCTTTTGATATTTTGTGTTTACTGAAGATTAAATGTAAGGTTTGTTTTGTGTTTAAAACTTACAATTGTAAAAAATTAGCATTTCTGATTCATTTTGTTGTTTACTTCCATCACTTGTATGATGCGACGTTTTTCATATGTTGGGTGTCACATTTTCACTTTAGTATTTTATGTTTATTATATTATGTAGTATAATATATAGTATTTATTTTCTATGAGAACATTTGCCAGAGTCTCAGAGCATATGAAAATTTTGCTGTAAGATATCTCATGTTGCTGATATTTGTTACTGACAATAGCATTCATTGATAAATATGGATCAAGTATCAAGATAACATTTTTGTGAGGCAAATTTTTTGTTTGCTATGAGACTTGAGCTCCATATTGCATTTAAAAACAACATCTGATGAAGACACTTGCTATTTGTTTACTCTTTGGTCGGTTTTACAATTGTCTTGCTGTGGGCAACATATGGCTGTAATAGTTAAGCTCATGTGTAATTTTGAAGTTTGTTTAACATTGTGTATTGCTCATGTTTCAAGCCATCTCTGATTCTGTTAAGCATTACTCTTGTTTGTCTTAGAGGTTCCATGAATGAATATTCTGAACAAATTTATAAATTGTATGTATGTGTATTTATTTTTAAATACTAAAAAAAAGATTGCTGTAGTCAATCTTTTTATTTACTACTTATATTTTATATTACTTTTCTCTACATTCAGTTTTTATTTATTGATTCTAGTTTTAAGAGAAGTTCCTATTTATGAAGGAAATATTTCAAATGTGAATACGTGTGTTAATGAGTATTTACAGCAGTTTATTTTAAATTGGTATTGGGAAAAAAAACTTTATTGCTTATATATGATAATTCGCTTTCAGTTTTCTCACTGGTAATGAAATACCTCAGAACAATAACTCAGTTTGTAACTGAATTTTCATGGGAAGGCCTACCTTTACAGTTTTTTGTATCTATTCAAATATAAAAGGAAATATTAACATCTCTCTGACAATATGCATTCATTAGTTTGAGAGTGGTTAATTTCTAATCTTTCAAATCTAATTCTATGGATTTTTAATTGCAACTTCTCCATAAATATGTTTTTAAACCATAGTTTTTATAACCTATATATACTTTTTGCGTTTACTTACTCAATACCTCAGAATATTCTAAGCATTTGTTCCTATATAATGCACACCAATATTCTCATAAATGTCTATCATTTGTAAGCAAAATTATCTAAAGTTTCAAAATATCCATCTCTATTGCTGTTAGTATTATCCATTTAACTTAACAAATAGGAATTAAAATAATATACTTCAAGTGTATTATTTCAGTCATATGCAGTTTTATATATTTGTTGCAACGACTGTCATTCTGGATTGTATTACGGTGTTTTGATGAAGTGGTCCATTTTTCTGTGTTAAATGGATATGTGTAGGTAGAGGCTGATATGGAAATAATGGAAGATCATAGGTTTTTAATGATCAGTGTCATATGACGACGGTTCTGTGAATTTGTTTCCACACTGTGATATACTTTAAATTGGGATTTGTAAATTCCTGTTTTGATCTGTTACGAATGTATATATGTCGTCAAACTGTCATATTTGTAGGCTCTGAATTTATGATGTCTAATGCTTATGAAATGTTCATCACTTGCTCTGACACAAATGTGTCTGTTCATGAATTCTATGTTATTTTCTTAAACAGGTGCTCTTTTATGGCGATCCTAAACGTACTTTGCAGCTAAAATTTCCAATTAAATTGACCTTAAAATGAATAGTCCCAATAAAACTGACCGTAAAATGAATAGCTTTAAATTGAATATGTACTATACAAGGCTTGATAAATTCTGTTCATGAAAACTACATTCACGGTAAATGCTAGTTCTTTAGCTGTGATGTAGAACATATTACTAATTAGAGGTGGGAAAAAATTATTTACCTGTATATTATTTACCTATATATGTTTTAATCGGTTATTCAAAAAGTTCAGTATAATTTAAATTTTAAATCTTTCTATCTTTTCCAAAGAAAATTTTTTGGCATTCCTCACATCAAATAATTATACTAATATAAATTAAAATCTTGATTCCTCGGGCAAGATTTTACTGTACTGTTTACTGTTCTCTCATTCCAACAGCTGATTTGCGCACGTTGTATTCTCCGATGTAAAATGATTTATAAGAATCTCATGATTTCCGATAGCTGCAAAACAACTAATTTTTGACTTAATAACTGTCCACCCAACGCAACTTTCGAGTAATTATTTACAACTCGTACTGCATTTCCGGTCAGGAAATTGGTTGGCTTTCAGTTATTCTAATAGTTTCCCCCCACTTGTTTTTGTAGATAATGTCTCACGCAAAATTTATTTAAAGACGATAAGTGTGGAAAGCTTAAGTATTGTTTTGATTGGGAAATTATATCATAAATCGGAATTTGTTTTTAATCTCGCTTTAACGCCATCTGCATTGAGCCATATACGTTGATCTATGTAGTAATAAGGTCTGAGGAGGAATGTACGGTGCTACTGGAAGTTAGCTATGTGTTCATTACATTCATGAACTGTTTATTTTACCAGCCTTACATAATGTTTTCTCTTGCTTAATCTAGTTTCACTCCTATGGGCTATAGTTTGACTATGTATATACATTCTCGCACGCCTAACGACAGTAGTTTTTAAGGAGTAAGATCTGAACATGAAAGGGTAATTCAGACTGCGATGATCTTCCATTATTTTCTCGCTGTTTGTATTGTGTCATCCTGTATATTTCTTGAATATTTTGTGTCATGTTTATTACGTTGCGATGCCTCAGTGTATTATACAAAGTGCAGTTTCTTTATGCAGCGTTTTGAGAAGAACAAAAAATATTTCACGTGCTTTTGTGTTAACAAGCTAATGTTTCCGAGCTTTATACATTTTTGAGTGGAGTTGACTTTTATAAATGGAAATAAATAGTTTTTTTCTACATATTTGGATGTTCATTATTATTACGTGAATAACACATTTTCACCGTCACAGATATAAAGATCGATTAAAATAATTGTAAACTGTATAATTAAGCTCGCTATGAAAACTATTTATAAAGAAATTGTCCATGACAAATATTGGGAAGGGGGGGGGGGGGGTTGGATTGACAACTCAGCTGCCTCTCTGGCTTAGTCACGAGGCAGCTGAGTTGTCAATAGAGCTTTGGGAGTCGCTTGTTTCGTGTTCTAAAAGGGCACGACTTCCTGCAAAAGCATCCAAACAGAACTGGAATAGCAGACTCAGGTTTGTCCTCTTTATGGCCTATATATATGACTAGAGACCGTCTCAAGGTTTGCTCTGATCTTAAGATAATGTTTTAAAGGTGTTCCTAGCTCAATTTGCAGCCGTTTGAGAACCACAAATGTGATCTCGGCCTTTCCGCTATCCTCCACCATAGGCTTAGCGTCGGAGCCCCACAGCACATTGATACATGTGTCACACTGTTATTTAAGCAACATTTCACGAATGAACGGATTATAGGCCGAAACTTCCCCACAAAATGACCACCCCGGTCACCAGACCTCAACCCCTGTGACTTCTGGCTATGGGGTTATCTCAAAAGCATTGTTTATGGTGATAATCTAAAGAAAGATGCGATACACCGACATGTCCGTAACATTCCTCCTGATATGCTAAGAGCTACTGTTGAGAAGCAGGTAATGCATTTAACTTGCTTTCGGAAAATGGTGGACACCACATTCAACATGCTTCGTAACACGTTTCAGAAACGATTAAACACATTTTAAACCGATGTGTTCATGTCTTATTTCGTTTAACAATATTGCATACAGAGCCATTTCCCCCCTGGTGGTGAGTTTTGAACTTTTTTTCTTTGACGGAAAAGAAATTCCCATGACCTCCTTTAATCTATTACCAAGTTTGATAACATTTGGTCCAGTAGTTTTCCTTTTATGACCATTTCAAAGTGGAACTTTAATTATAACCACCCTGTATTTCATATTTAAGGACCCCGCCAGGCAATCAATGCGCGGAGGAGGACCCTAACTGAATTCGATTCATGAGCTCCCCCCCCCCCAAAAAAAAAAAAAATAAATAAATAAAGTTAGAAGCACGCTACGCCTATGCCCTCCACAGACGCTTCAAAGTATATTTCGGGCCAGCGTCCTCAGGATGTACTTTCGGTAGAAATCTGTGCGTATCCTTCCAGAACTACGAATCGTTTAAGAAAAATGTTTGAATGGTGTTTCTAGCTCGATGTTTTGGATATACAAAGCCGAAAAATTGCTTTCGTCGAAAACGGACCCAACGCTTTTACCATAATTTTGGGGCCTGCGTCCTCTGGGTTTTACATCGGACAGTAATTTCGCTGTATGTACCTCTAGATAGGTACGAAACGTTTAATGACGTTGAAGAGGATAATGCTGCTAATTGTGATTTTTTTTTTTTTGGGGGGGGGGGGGGGGCGGGCGGCGCCTGTATCAAGACTCTCGGGCTTTTTTTTCCCCATTCTTTAAATTTAAAAATTTTTCTCTTTAAATTATAACTTAATTTTTAACTTCTCCCTCCTCATTTAAGAATATTTTATTCTTAACAGTTACGTAATTTTAACTTTAAATATCTTTTAACTTTAAATAATTTTTTACTGAACACACATACCTCGATATTTTTTAACTTGCTTACTGGAGATAAAGTCCAATTGGACCAAGGAACTCTTCTTCATACCCACCTACTAGCCGACTCTCTTGGGCTGCCAGACCCAAGGTAAAAGAACCGAAGTTTGTCTAATAAATAATATTACATTATTGATTGAATAAATCTCTAGGTTAATACTTCTAGCCTAAAATATGATTTGATTGTTTTCTCTGTATTATTAAAAGTACTCGAACCACCCCTATTTAGTTATAGAATTGAGGTGTCAGGTGTCAGAGAGAGTAACTAACTTCGATAACTAATTCCTGTAGTACGTAATACCATTGTTAGTCGTGCCTATTTCTCTCCTGTTAAGGTTTATGGCTACGTTGAAATGGCTGTTTTGGACAAAATTTCGAAATTTTTCTTCCATTGCTCTATTTCAAAGGCCAATCTTTTGGGGATTCTAAAACTCTTACTTTTATTCGTAGGATCATGGATGAAAATTTATGGCCGATTTAATAAACCGAAAGCGATATTGAAAGACCGGAAGTAGCATCTTTAAATGAGGCGTTTTCAGTGACTTTGTAGACGAAGACGAGAAAGCGAATAATTGAAAAAAGTTTTCAATATACGAGTATTTCAATCAAATTTTGCTTTGTGTTTTGCATATTACTATGTTTTGACCTAAAAGCTAAGCTATATGTGTTAATTTAATTACAGGTACCTGTATCTATAAAATAATAATTTAAAAGAAAAATCTTTTCTTCACTTTTTTTTTTATATATATTTCAGTGCTTTTTTGAAAATATTGTAAAACTTTTACTTCAGAACACAGTTAAGTGTTACAGTAATATATAGTATGAAGTAAATTAAAATATATTTAGTGAATGGAGTGTAGAGTCCTCTGGACGTAAGCACTTAATTGTACTAAAAATTTATAAACAATTTCTTATACGGTATTTTCCGGCGTTTAACGCGAACGTATAATTTTAAACTACATTTTTGTAATTTTTAGGTACAGTAGAGTCCCGATAATCCGAATTGATTGGGACCAGACCCTTTTCCGATTAAGCGAAATCATTCTTAAAATATACTTAAATTGCATAATAAAACGCGATTACATAAATATTACACATTACGTGTGATTACACAGTTTATTTTATAAGGTCTGTCTAAGCATTACCAAATCTCCTGACGAAATGGGTGATACGAGAGCGGAACGCTGCCTAGTATAATACAGTAGAGTGTAAGTTGTTCGTTCAGTAGAATGTAAGATTTTAGACTATCAGTAGATTGTTGAAATGGTTTTGAAAGAACCTGTCAACGTGTCAAATGAGAGTGAAGGTGGAGCAGACGGTGACAGCGAACAGAGGGTATCCCACTCAGACGCCGCGGCTGCATTGGATGTAGTGCTAGGCTACGTAGAGCAACCTGAGCGAAAAAAGAAGAACGAAAAAATTTAACAGATTTTTTTCCAAACCAATGTAGTTCAGTAATAATTAGTTCAGTACATTGTCTAACTTTCAATTTTCTTGTGATTTTCAGAAACATACTTTGTATTACTTAGTATCTGTTATGTATTAACTACTGCTACTTCCACTACTACTATTTTCTACTTCCACTTCTACCCACTTTTTGTGTTCGAATTGTTGTTCCTGTTGTTGATGTCGTTCAATAAAACGTATAGTTGATAATGTCGGTCATTCGTCTCCTCAATGATTCAACAAAATAATTACATCAATATCAAACAAATATTTAACAAAGTGGCGACGAGGATGGGATGAAATGGCTGAACTTACCCAGTTGATAGCGACTCTTCAAGAATTCGTAACAAAACTTAATGTTACTTCAGAATCGAAACGCAGTGCCAAGGATGTTCTCGCTATACAAAATCTAACTTTCGACCAATATGATGAGACATCAGAATCTTTTGACTGTTATACCCAGAGACTGGAAAATTTCTTTAAGTTAAAAGGACTATCGACCGATGACAAGGAAACCGAAGAATTAAAAGTCCTTGTTCTAATAAATTGTCTTGGATCACAGCAATACCAGCACCTTTCAAGTCTTACTGCTCCTGATCTACCCTCAACAAAGACATTCAAAGAACTTTTGTTATTACTTAAACAACATTTATCGCCAAAACCCAACGTTTAAACGGAACAATATACATTTTTCTCTAGACTTCAAAATCAAGGTGAGTCGATATCTACTTTCATTTCTTCATTGAAAGATCTTACAAAAAATGCTGAATTAATATCTGAATGTAATTCAAGTGATTGTTCTAAATCTATGTTAAACTTATTATTACGTTCTCAGTTTATTCGAGGTTTGTCTTATTCTGATATACGTGAAAAATTATTACAACAAGGTGATATAACATTTGAAAAAACTATCAAAATTGCTTTAGCTATTGAAGCTGCAAAAATTGAAAACAAAGAAATTTATAAGAGTCAATTTTCAACTTCTGTTAACAAAATATCGCACAATTGTGACAAGAATAGGCGTCATTTTCAAACCAGAAATGAAAATTCCAAAACCAGAAGTAGATCAAAATCGCCCATGAAATCGAAACGTGCTCATTTAAAAGAGCTTGGATTAGAAGGATTATGTTTACGTTGTGGAAAATCTAATCATAGAACTCAAAATTGCTTTCTAACGAATAAATTACGCTGTAAATCATGTAAAAAACAAGGTCATTTAGTTTCAGTTTGCATTTCTAGCTTAATAAAAAACAAAACGAACAATCGAAACGTTAACCACATAATGAATAACTCAGATGACTTAGCTGTGAATCAGATATATGATGTGTTTTCTAATGATTATGCAACTGATGATAAGATGTACGCTACTGTTAAATTGAATGGTTTTGAACATCGATTCGAATGCGATTCAGGAAGCAAAGTAAGCATAATGAATGCTGATGAATTCAAAAAATTAAAGCTTAACGTTCCAATCCAGAGAACAAAAGTGTGTTTTCGAAGTTACACAGGCCAGCTTTTCAAACCACTTGGTGTTGTAAAGTTAAACGTTTTGTATCAAAATAATTTGAGTTATGAAGATATATTTGTTGTGTCAAGTCAAAAAAGCTCTATTTTAGGACGTGATTGGATTCGAAAATTGAACACAAATTTACATGAACTTAACAAAATTTCAAATGTTCCTTGTGTTGATATTTCTATTTCCAAAATTATTGATTTATATTCTGATGTATTTGAACCTAAGATTGGTTGTATTCCTGATTACACATGTTCTCTGAAACTAATCCCAGATGCTAAACCAGTTTTTATTAAAGCCCGTATGGTTCCATATGCTTTAAAACAAAAAGTTGACCAAGAACTTGATAAATTAGAGGCGGAAGGCATAACTGAAAAAACTTACTTTTCTGAATGGAGAACACCCATCGTGGTTGTTTCAAAATCCGATGGCTTCGTACGCATTTGTGCAGATTTTAAAGTCACAGTTAATAATCAGCTCCAAAATGCACGACACCCAATTCCTAGAATTGAGGACATTTTTAATAAATTGCGCGATGGAAAATTTTTCTGTACCCTAGACATTTATAAAGCATACTTACACCTGAAGGTCGACGACGAAAGTGCTAAATTTCAAACTCTTTCAACCCATCGTGGTACATATTTAGCCAAAAGGCTATTCTTTGGTATAAAAACTGCTCCTAATGAGTTCCACAAATTTATTGACCAGTTCGTACAAGATTTGGATGGTACAACTGCATATTTTGACGACATAATTATTCAAGGTAAAGACAAACAAGAATGTCAACAACGTTTAATTAAAGCACTTAAAAAGTTACGTGAATTTAACTTGCATCTAAATCTTGCGAAATGTAAATTTTTTGAAGAAAAAGATCAGTACTTAGGACACATTATTAGCTCTGCTGGACTCCACAAATCACCAGACAAAATCAAAGCCATCTCTGAAACACCTCGACCTAGAAATGTTGATGATGTCCGTAAATTCATTGGTTTGGTAATGTATTATTCCAAATTTATTCCAGATGCCTCCAGTTTTCTTCATCCATTAAATAACCTCCTATGTAAAAGCATTCGTTTCAAATGGACTGCACTGTGTGAAGCTGCTTTCTTAAATGCAAAATCAGTTATTACTAGCAATCAAGTCCTTGTACCTTACAATCCAGATCTCCCAGTTACTTTAGCCACAGATGCCAGTCCCTTTGGACTCTCAGGGGTTCTGTCACATACATTGCCTGATGGAACTGAACGCCCGATTGCTTTCACATCTAGAAGTCTGATTGCTGCTGAGAAAAATTATAGTCAACTTAATAGCGAGGCAACTGCAGTGATGTGGGCTTGTAAAAAATTCTATGACTACATTTTTGGAAGGAAATTTACCTTAATTCTCGATAACAAAGCCATTTACACCATCTTTCATCCTGAGAAAAGTTTCCCAGCCATGTCTGCATCAAGAATGCTTCGATTTGCCCATTTTCTTTCTAGCTTTGATTACACAATTGTACATCGAAAATCTGAGAAACATTTAAATGCAGATTACCTTTCCAGATATCCATTACCGATATCAATTAATCAAATTAATTGTATTGACGAATCACAAGCATACCAACAATTTATTATCAACTACATTTCAACAGAAACCTTAACGGCACAGAAAATTAAAGAAGAAACAGAGCTTGATCCAGAACTGAGAAAGATGAAATATGACATTGTTCTTGGAAACGTATTCGATCCCACCATAACTCTTCAAGATGGAATCCTGTTTAGAGGAAATCGAGTGATCATCCCAAAATCTCTTCAACCAGAAATGCTCAATCAACTACATTCAACACACATAGGCATTGTTAAGATGAAGGCTCTTTCTCGAAATTACTGCTATTGGAAGAACATCGATTCCGATATTGAGAATACCGTAAAGAGTTGCCGAGAATGTTGCAATATCAAAAAGAATCCAGCTAAGGCACCCCTCCACATTTGGGAATCACCAGAGAAAAACTGGCAAAGAATACATATTGACTATGCCGGCCCATTCATGGAACACTATTTTTTAGTTGTTGTGGATGCACTTTCAAAATGGCCAGAAATATTTGCAACAAAGAAATCTCAAACTACTTCAAGCACTATTTTCTTCCTTGAAGAAATTTTCAGCCGACATGGACTACCCGAAATCCTAGTGTCCGATAATGCTTCAATTTTCAAATCCAAAGAGTTCAAGGATTATTGTAAAACTAATGGTATCCAACATCGTCTCATTGCACCAGGCTACCCAGCAACTAATGGACAGGCAGAAAGATACGTCCAAATTATTAAAACAAAATTGAAATGTATGAAATTTTACCCAGGCACGCTTCATAGTAAGTTGTGTAAACTCCTTTTTCGATTCAGAATAACTCCACTCAACAATGGTCAAACTCCATCGGAACTGTTATTGGGGAGAAATTTACGATCAGAACTTGATTTAATTAAACCAACATCAAGATTGAAGAATAATGCCTCACAGCCAGATTTTAACAAAAGTTACAGGCTCGGTGAAAGGGTTCAATCTCGAAATTATATATCATCTAACAAATGGAGATATGGCACCGTCGTTGAGAAACTTGGACGACTTCATTACCTCATAGAGTTGGATGACGAATATGTGCTTAAACGGCACTTCAGCCAGCTAAGATCCTGCCAAGTTGAAAAGGCATTAACCCCTTCTTTAGATTTTTCTTGGCCAAAGAGAGTTCACTTCTCGCTACCAGCATCCAGTCCTTCAATCTCCAGTCATCACAATGGTATTTCCTCTCAACAGCACGACCAAGTTCCTGCACATCAACCTCCAATGAATGTTACTTCCCGAAGTGTAAAACTCGATGATCCGAATTATTTGCTCCAGTTACCCTCAAGCTCCACAGTACCACAAAAGAACAGTGTTAAAACAACATCTGACTCCAGCATTACAGATCATCCAGTCCCATTGAGAACATCAACTCGTCAACGAAAACCAGTCGTGAAGCTTAACCTCTAAAAACAACAAAAATTATTCGATGTATTTTAATCTTTATTCAATTTCCTTCACTAATTACAATTTGTATATAGGTAAATATTTAACGTTTTAAACAAGCATCGGAGAATTGTTATGTATTAAATACTGCTACTTCCACTACTACTATTTTCTACTTCCACTTCTACCCACTTTTTGTGTTCGTTCTGTTCCTGTTGTTGATGTCGTTCAATAAAACGTATAGTTGATAATGTCGGTCATTCGTCTCCTCAATGATTCAACAAAATAATTACATCAATATCGAACAAATATTTAACAGTATCACTGTGGTTTTATTGTAACCTTTGTTCTTTTTGACTTTTGGTTTCGGATTAAGCGGACTTTCGGATTATCGGGACTCTATTGTATATTCTCCGTATAACGCGCACCCTTTTCTTGGCGAAGAAACCTGAAATGCACATGTGCGATGCTCTTATAGCCATAGGACCATAGGAATAGTGGCCAAACTGCACTTCCTGGGCCACGCCCTCTAGTGCAGATTTTCAGTAGGTAAGCAGCGAAACCATCATTGGACAGAAAGTAAAATGCTCTTGAAGTCATTCATTCGAAGGATTTTCCCAGGCTTTCGAGCAATGGTATACTGAATTGACGAGAGATAAGGGAAACAATATGTGTGTGTTTGTGGGGGGGGGCAGGCAAATGCTTGAGGGAGTAAATAATTCTTGGTGCCTTTAAAGAATCCAGAAAGTCTTTTAGTTTGGGACATGTTCAGATCCCATCTAACGGATAATGCGAAGAAACTGATGAAAGAGTGTAACACAGACATAACAGCTATTCCAGGCGGATTAATGCCATTAGTTCAGCCTTTAGATGTGTGTATCAATAAACCATTCAAGGGAAATTTAAAACGACAGTGGGACACGTGGATATTTGAAAGTGAAAAAACATTTACAACAGGAGGCAAAATGCGCCATGCCAGTCTAGAAATAGTGTGTGAGTGGATAATAAAAGCATGGAATGAAATTAAACCTGACATGATTCAAAAGTCATTTAACAAGTATAATATATCTAACAATCTAAATGGAACGGAAGATGATTATTTATTTATAGATCAGAGTAACAGTGAGGGTGAAGAGGAAACAGAATTCGATGATGTGCCTGAAGATAATAAGGGAAGACAAATATGACAAATTGTTCATGTTATCCGAAAATTAAAATTTTTAACTTCATAAGGTATGGCATTTCTTTTAAATAAACTGCATTTAGGTACGCGTAGAAATCTAATTTTTTATGTTCATCTTTTCCTTATTTTTTAATCTATCATTTTTATATCCGGCGTATAACGCGCACCCGTAAGTTTTGATCTTATTCTTTGTATTAAAAGTGCGCGTTATACGCCGGAAAATACGGTAATTCAAAATGTTATGAAATTTTTATCAAAATTATATTTATTTTCGTGATTTTATATCGCATTTGAACTAAAAATATATGTACTTAATCAGTCTATATATATAAAACAGTTCCGTAACTGACTGACTGACTGACTGACATACAACGCACAGACCAAACCGCTGGACCTAAACGGATGAAATTTTGCATGGCGATTCTTCTTATGGTGTAGGGGTGCACTAAGAAAGATTTTTGAAAAATCCTTCTTAGATTTTTTAAAATTAAATTTTTAAGCTTTTTTAGTAACTTTTTTCGAGTTTGCACTTAAAATAATAATCTGAGGGTTATAAAATTTATATCACGAGAAAGATCATAAAAATTCCTTTAAGATTGAATCTTTTTCGAATCTTTACCTCCATTTTCTGATTTGTGGTGAATTTTTAAAGATTCATTTTTAGAATTTAATTTATTAAATGCTGATCACGTGATTTCTTTTTCTGGTACTTTAAATAAATTTATCGTCACTTGCAGAACAACTAAATAGACAAAAAAATATTTTTTTTCTTGCTAATGCGGCAGACGATTGGACATTATCCAAAAAAATATTAAAATACAATAAGAGATATTATTTTCCTCAAACTGTACTATATTAACTGTAATATATTCTTTAGTATGTTCTATTAATTTAATTTGAATATTTTCTTCTGCATTATTTTGTCTATAAAAATATCCCTTACGATTTTTTTTATAAATATATATATATATATATATATATATATATATATATATTTACAGCAATTGTATACATTGATCGTCGAATTTATTATAAATATATATATATATATATATATATATATATATTTATTTTTTTTTGGCATTAATTGCATACATTGACCGTTGAATTTAATTTGAATGTACTTCGTAGCGAAGTGCGGGTTTTCAGCTAGTCTATATATATAAAACAGTTCCGTAACTGACTCATTCATTCATTCATTCATTCATTCACTGACTGACTGACATACAACGCACAGACCAAACCGCTGGATCTAAAGGGCTGAAATTTTGCATGGCGATTCTTCTAATAGTGTAGGGGTGCACTAAGAAAGATTTTTCAAAAATTCTTCTTAGATTTTTTTAAATTAAATTTTAAAGCTGTTTTTTAAACTTTTTTTACGTTTGCATTTAAAATAATACATTGCGGATTATAAAATTTATATCACGAGAAAGATCATAAAAATTCCTTCAAAATGAAATCTTTTTCGAACCTTTACCTGGATTTTCTGATTTTTGGTGAATTTTTAAAGATTAATTTCTAGAATTTTATTTATTAAATGTTGATCACGTGATTTCTTTTTCTGGTACTTTAAATAAATTTATCGTCACGTGCATAACAACTAAATAGACAAAAATGATATTCTTTTTCTTTCTAATGCAGCAGACGATTGGATATTATCCAAAAAAATAAATATCCCTTACGATTTTTTTATAAATATATATATATATATATTTTGGCATTAATTGCATACATTGACCGTTGTATTTAATTTGAATGTACTCCGTAGCGAAGCGCGGGTTTTCAGCTAGTACTGTATATTTTTGAAAAAAGTTCTCCGAACATAGGCAGATGAAAATCATCCATATAACACAGGTAGTTGTCAGTATGAGACGGATAGCATTATGCCACTGTGATATTTTATTTTTGGTGAAAAGAATACTTTTCCTTTTTGTGCTGATATAAATGCGTAGCATCAGAAAGAACAAAAATTAATACGTATTTGTTTATTAATTGTAAAAATTTTGCTGAATAAATCTATAATGATTAAACAAAATTAAACTGTTTCTAACCTTTTATAAATATTTCATGTTTCGAGATTTTCGTCCGATGTCCGTCGTTGTGTATTTTTGGCATTGGTAGATCTCCATTTCATGCGAGGAGATCAGGAATCAATCCCAGAAAAATGCCAATGTTCCAGCTGTTCATGGTTAGTGAAATACCATTTTGTTAAGTCGTCATCAATTTAGCTCCATGTTGTGCCCGGTGCTATCTACTTGAAAACAGGCGAAGCCGTGGGGTCAATCTGTGTTGCGGAGTTCAAGAGAGGCTGTGAGTCCTATACGCACTGGAGTTTTGCTTTCAGAGTCTGACGACTGGGGTAGAGATTAATAAATATTGTAAATAAGTTCTGTGAATAAGTTTGAGTATTGCGTTTGTTTGTGATTCGTTAAAATAAAATATATGAATATTTATTCGAGTGGTGTTAAATTGTTTCCCGTTAACATCGACGATCAGACAGAGATCGAGGAAAGACGATACTCTTGTTGCGACGACTTTTGTCTGATGTAGTAAGGGTTGTGAATGTCCTATACTCTTTCTTCTCGCCCACCTCTTCCGTTTTCGGGAATGGCTTTGTCGCGGTTTGCGGTGACTGAGAAGCAATTACCACTTGTCTGGAACATCTGCTTCCATTTGGGTTGGTTCCGGTCATCATTAACTTTCTTGACGGACCCCACTGGTGGGTGGAAGTTTTGAAACTACTACCTTGGCAGGGTCAGCACTTCCGATCATTATGTCTCAGTCACTAGGGGTATGGGTGTTGGCCCACTTTTCCAGGTAATCTGTTTGTTGGCGGTTTTATGGAGGCACACATTTTCTGGCAACCCCTACTTTATGAGGACTGACCACAGCCGAAGCAGTCAGTGAGAGTTTTTTTTTTTTTGGATGCCCATTTTTCTAACAGACTAAGGGAGTCTGTTCGCTGTATTAGTTGTGCTAATAAAGATATTGGAATTCGACTTTAACGTGGGGTTTTTGTGGCTCCTGAAAAACCTGTTTGTCCGGAAGGATTGATTTCCCTTCCTGCTTACTACGCAACGCAACGCCCACCGAAGAGAAGAGGAATGTCGTCGTAACACTCCTAAAGGTGGACATACACGTGCAGGATATCCTCAAGGAAAAGTCTGCAGGATTTCCTTGAGAATTTCCTCAACTGAACCCTCGGTTTCCCCACACACGATGGGAAAATCCTGAAGGTTTGGGCAGCGCAGTCAAAACCTCAAGGGTTTTCTCTGCGTGTGTGGGCACTTTATGTTCTGTTTTGTAGTGTTTGGAGATTAAGAAAGGACTCGATATTCTCATAAAATTTTATTCCGTGAAATACACAAAAACAAAATCTGGACCGGTTTAAAGATATAATAACCTGGTCCTATAAAAATATCTTATATATATTAAAAAGGAAACTTATTGCCCTCAGATTTCATATCACAAAAATTTACAAGCAAAACGAAAGAACTTTCCTTTCTACAAACAACGATCAGTGATTTTCAAATTTTCTTTTTCATGTAGTAAAAAATTTACTTTTTGACCTTCAGTGAACACATATTCAAGTGTATTTAATGGAAAAAATGCGAAAAGAAATCATGGATAAAAAATTGGACTTAAATGATACTTTTACAGCTGTAAATAGAAACTCGGAATAATAAATATTTTTCTCGATAAAACACAAAGCATAACAAAGAGCTAAATTTCTTCCAAAAAATCCTGTTTGTGTCGGAAACTATTTCAAATATTTCCAGTTCATTGCTTCGGGATTAATCTTCGAAGGCCTTAGTTTATCTGAAGTAAATCGTTATATAAGTTGTTAATAACAGTACAGCAAGCAAGTTGACAAAAACGTCGCCAGGAAGCTGCAGCATGTCACGAGCGTCTGACCACGTGTGAGTCGAGAAACTGCCAACCAATAAATCACATAGCAACCAAAACGTGAGACTTCTTTTCAGCCTCGCAATGCCGACAGAATGACGTTTAAAATCACACCATTTACATCTAAAGGAATTGCCATTTGTCCTTATTTTATAATACTGTCAAAATATAACGTCCGTAAAAGGGACTTAACAGAAACATCTCTATTTTGCTGCAAACATTACAATCACACGGTGTAATTAATTCGACTTCTCGTAAAGAAATGAAACGTACGTTATGCAAATGTCGCAATGGTGCACAAATATGATAAAATGAAATCCAGAATGAAACAATGCTGAACGAAAATATTATACTAGGAGTCATAAAAGAAGAAAGTTCCAATCAAC
The DNA here is from genome assembly GCA_907164885.2 of Dolomedes plantarius. NCBI lineage: Eukaryota > Metazoa > Arthropoda > Arachnida > Araneae > Dolomedidae > Dolomedes > Dolomedes plantarius. Next base: position 24,105,846 of record OU015499.1, on the reverse strand, counting down.
CAATGACTTAAAGAGAAACCCCTTCTTTGACTCCAACACATAAATCTCTTATCAGTCATTAGATAAGTGTGAGGAGTTGATTGTTTTACAGCACCAGTTCATCTTTTCGGGTAAAACCTTGCGGTTCAGCTCTAAGACTTCTGAACTGTTTGTGCATCAGGAATGGCGTAGATCTTCAAAAGGTATATAGAGAATGTTCAGCTTTTAACAGTTAGTTACTATCCAACGAAGAACGGAATAATAAGATGAGGTGATATGATATAATGCTTTACTTGTGCTGAACCGTGTCTAGGCCGGATATAAGCTCGTTAAATCCATAGACCGGAAAGTTCCCTGGAAACCAGAGCTGTACCCCTCAGCCCAATAGCCTATATGGATCTGGTCTGGAATACTTCTGGCCAAGTGGCATTAGAAACAACAACAACTTCTGTTGAAACTAGCGCACGCCTTTTTTATTGAATTTTATGTTTCTCGAAAATACTGCTGAGACATAGAAGAATAATTTAAAGCAGAGATTTTGTCGTAATGCAACAAGGTTGCTATTATCCTATTCTAATTCGAAAACCACTGATATCAGTTTATTTGATTGTATTCACAAAACACTAGACATCGTGACACATTGCATTTTTATAGAAAAAGTGAAGCTAGAGCGGCGTGAAAGACGTAAGTTGAAACTCGAATCCAAAACACAAAGAAAACTTAAGTCAAGAAAAAAGTCCGTGAATATAAGTTTAATCACAATATTTCTTTGTTTACCGAGCCAAAATTATCAATAACAGCAGGATTGTCTCCGAATGGAATGTGGTCCTTAAATAAATACACCATGGCGTTGGACAATCCTTCGATACGTTTGGAGAAAACACGAAACCAATTAAACAAAGCAAACAGGATGAAGCCCGTGAAATCTCCTACGACAGCAGCAAAATCACAGTTAAGAGATACGGTCAAAGTCAGAAGCAGAATAGAATTGCAGGCTATAAAGCAACAATGCTTCTTGTCTCGGCTCAGTAAAAGTGCTCAAAAAGGCTAGAATGCTTTAAAAAATGACAATTTTTTTTCAGATGTTTTTTTCCTTAATGGTTTGGATTTCAGTTTCAACATTTTAGCATTTATTTTTATTTCATAGGAAAAAGCTGAGCTAGCGCCTTATTCCACTACTAACAGCTTTATATTATTTTGTAGTTTCATAGAGTGGCGTTGCTTTATCCTGGGTTGTATTCATTCCTTTATACATACATGTATAAAGATATACAAGCATGGGTTTTTAAAAAGATGTTCGAATTATTTTCCAAGGCAAAATAATAAGTTTTTCATATAAATATACCGAGCTACCGATTTTCTTTTTTAAAAAATATTTATGTGTGTACTTTAAAAAGATGTTGAATGGACTACATAAAGTGGTTTTGTTTGGTTAAAATAATCATAAACCTGACATTTTCAGTTTTTCTCCAGGAAAACGGTCTGTTATATGCTTCAGTCAACTATGTTGACACTCATTTAGAGCATTTGAGTTTTGTTTTTTTCTTATGTCTTGCAAGATAAATACACTCATGCACTAGAAGAAAGTCATTATATTTTAAATTTTATAGAGAATTTGGGAGTTATTTTGAGTTAAGGCATATTTAGTACAGCTCTCAGATCTACATTCTAAAATACTCTTCTGCCGAATCAAGTATTCTGGTTGTTCTTATATTTATTAAATCTTTTCACCTAATTTATTTTCATTTGCTTCGATCTAAACTTTTGAAAAATAGTTTTACTTACGAAATCTCGGAATACCAAAATTGAGATGTACGAAGTAGCATTTTATGAAACATTCTTCAAAATTATCTGATATGTCAATTAAAATATATTTTTGAAAAAAAATGAACGTAGTTCAATTAGAATTGCGTTTATCGGAGTCGTTTGAAAATTCACGATGAACGATTAGCAGAATTTTTCTTCTTCAATACCTGACCTGTTGCTACAGGGAGAATTGTCACAAGATGTACAGAGCTATGCTTTTTATGACTGGAAGTTTGAACTCCGAAACCTGGTGATTTTGGGCTGCAGTGGGGTGGATGTGCTATCTTTTTGATCATGCAACATAGATAAAACACTTCCTTGTTGAAATTCATCAGTGAAAAACAACCGCCTTATGAAGTAAGTAGCGTTAATCGTACATTGCTGTATTCATATCTAGTCTCTTTTCTTCAATTGATCTCAATTACGCTTCTTTTTGATTAAAAAAATGGTACAGGCGTTATATAGCCTAAACAGCTCGCATTTAAACCTACGTTTAGTCAGTTGAAGTGCAGGTCGAAAGCATAAACAAGCCTTAGGGGTTTCTAAGGAAGCGCGCATGATTTCCGGGTGCAGAGCTCATATTGTCTGGACATTTTCAATATATCTGTCTAACGATAAGTAAAAAAATTGAGATTCCGTTAATTTTTGTCAGCACAAACGGGCTTATGGAAATTTAAAAGATAAAGTATAGCCGACACACAGATGTTAGTATTTGAAAGCAGACCTGGAAAATTTGGTCTTTAAAGACCCTTTGAAGCGTCAGGTATCTGGATCGATGGTTTGGTTTGGCTTGGAGCGCCACGGTAAACTTTTTTGCTAGACGAGGGCTAATTAGACCGGGACCTAGAGTTTAAAGCCGATTCCGAACGGCTACAAACATCCATGCCAACAGTGGGCCTCGAACCCACGGGATCTGAACCGAATGTCAGCGCCCTAGCCATTCGACCATAACCTGGCCTGTCTCGATGGAAGTATAAGTGAAGTATCAGTATGATAGTGCCAGCTATCCCTCGTTTTTCCTGTCATGGATCATTAAAACTGTTGTGTATTAACCCTATTGGGTTTGTTCACCTCAGTGTTAACCTATGGAGAAAATGTGTCCAAGGATTGCCGACTTGGATTGAAAGATTTTTATTGGGTTATCAGCATGTATGTAGCTGTAAATAGTAGACACATTTTCTCCATAGGTTAACATTGAGGTGAGAGAATCCAATAGGGTTAGTACACAGCAGCCTTAATACAGCAGTCTTCCTCTCTGAAATTCTTGAACGAACAACCCTCTCATAAAATAAATAGCAGAAATCTTTGTTGTTGTGTTCATTTACCATGTCATATCTTCATTAATTCTAAATTATGCTGCATTTTGAGAAAAAAAAATTGTACAGGTATTATATAGCCCGAACAACCTGCATTCCAACTGACATATCGTCAACTGAAATGCAAGACTAACAATAGCATAAGCATAAGGGATTTCTGAGCAAACATTACTTCTGACTGTAGCTCATATTGTCCAATCATTTTCCGTAGATTTGCAATAGCATTGTGAAAACAGCTGTGGGGATTTCAGTTAAATTTTGTTAGTTTAAACATTCTTATGAAACCGTAAAGGTTAATGTATAACTGACATAATGCTATTAGTTTTTGGAAGTAGACGTGAGAAATGTGGTTTTCCATCGCGATAGAGATTTGCCACGATGTAAGTATCAATAAAGTATCATTATCAACACAGAATTCAACACCAGGAAAGTTACAAAACAAAACAAAGGATTACTTCAGAAATGCGTGGTTAAGGTATATGTTGGACGGAATTTTGATCTTCTCAGTTTCGAGAATGGGTGCGTCTATCACATCACTGCAAATCGTCTGTTGAATTTTAGATTTTTTTTCGGCGAATGATCAAACCCACGAAGAAAATTGCAAAATTCCTCACAAATACCGTTAAAGCTATTCTTCATAGTCACTTATTGTTACACATATGGTCCAGTGGCACGGAATCCTTGCAAGCTTTGTCAAACAAACGTCTCTCGAGTTTAAATTTTCCAAACCTGTCTAAAGCTCTAGAAGCAAACTAAAATCAATAATCATTTGAGACTTCTTCAGAGATCCGTTGGTGGCGCAGCATGCTTCTGTTTATGTTCCTCAAAAGAGCGATTGTGGTTGAATAGTCCGTGGGGAGGTGACTTGGATTCTGGTGATTTCGTTCCTTGGGGAGATTTGGATTTGTGATCCTGGACAACGGCGGGTTGAGTTCTCTGAGAGAAAGAGAGAAAAAAAAAATTGATAAGCTACAGTTTGGAGCAGCGTTTTGGTATTATTGTCTCACGTATCGCACCCCGGCAAGAAATGTGACACAATTCAAAAATACAGCATTTGAGAAAAATCAACTTAAAACGAAAAAGATCAATTTTATAAAAATATTGAGAAAGGGGGTACTAAAGTACGGATAATCCTACTTTGATATGTGGATTATCTCTACATTATACTTACAAAAGTAATTTCATCCTTCGATTTTCAATTATTTCTAAATTATATCAATCAAAATATTTAATTATTGCATTCCGAGAAATAATTATGCCTCTTTTTATCCATCCTGCTTACTGGTAGAACATTTACCATTTTTGAAATTAGTTCAATATACTTTTATTAGCTTTTATTACTACAATATTAATATTCTGAAGGTTTTTTAAACCCTTAGAAGAAGCGAAATTCAGCTTGTCTATTCGCGAGTTACGTACGCTAATTCAGCTTTCTTTCACAGGAGCTGAATAGGAGAACGCTAACACAGTTAGTTAAAGCGGGGGAAAATGTAAAGTAGAAATAGTTTAAATATATATCGCAACCGGGCAAGGAAAGAGACACAAGTAAAAAAATGGCATTTTTTAGGTTACGTCATAGAAAAATATGTATGAAGTGCCCCATCGTGCACGAAAAGCGACACATCTCTATCTCGCAATTTGTCCACTTGAGGGCAGTTGTGTCAGTTTTATTGTAGGCTAGTTCAAGCTTTACAGTATTCTTTAAACCGACTGTCGTATTACAAGCTAATTAATAGTCTAAGGATTTCGACATCAGCTTCCCGTGTCTGGTCCTGTTCGACAGAATTTTTAGATCTGATTCATGGCTACACCACTCTGTGTCAGATAATCATATCTTTTAATATCTAATAAGTTGTACATATTTACCTGCATATAATCTTTTAGTTTTGACAACGTTTCGTTCATTTCTTCAACAGTTTGCTCGGCAATTTCAAGGCTCTGAAAATAAAGAACATGGCTTTATTGTTATCAGACTAAATTACACTGAAGTTGCAACATTCAACTACACTGCAGAATCTTTATATGAGGCGTTGAAAGGCAAAGTGGTGTAAGTCACTTTTTCCACTTTTTTCATTTGGGGGCAAATATGTAATCTCCATGTTCAATTTATAGTGGAATTGTAAATAGTTATTATTTGCGATATTGTAATAATTGTTATGAATTATAATTTGTTCAATTTACGGTGGAATTTTTTGTAGTTTTTGCAGCTAAACTCTTTTAACTTACACCACTTGACTAACTGACTTACACCACTTTGCCTTTCACCGCCTCATATGGATAGTAATTATTAATAAAGTTTTGATGTAGACGGCTTCATCTGATCATACTGTAAGGTAACTATTGCACCAAAGTAATTGGAACATGGAAGTTAAAGGAAATGAATACGATATATAGGCGTTTATCGGAAACTTATTGAATTTGCCATCTGATATAAAGTATATGTTTAACTGATGACAATCTGACAGACAATTCTAGAAGTATTAATTTTGAAGAACAACCGTGTGTAATATATGTATATTCTTCCATTAAAAGGAATAAAGAATCATTTAACGCAATATAAAACTTTACAGCACTTTTAAAAGCTTTTAGATTATCAACACTCTGACCCGCAGAAAAATATCTGAGCTTTTATTGAGAAAAAGAAATAATTATTCCACATCTGTGAAGAAGTCTGAGCTTTTCCTCAATACAAGTTGAAGCCTGAGGAATAATCGTCTCGAAGCAAACATGCAGTTCTAACCTTATTTCTATTCAGTTGTAACATTTTTTTCTTATAACCTGATCAGTTATACTAGTGCAGAAGAAAACTGAGCTTTTTTGAGGAAAAGAAATTATTGTTCAACAGCAAAGATGAAATATGATATATAGTGGAACCTTGATCGATGGTTCCCCGAATCATCATTTTCCCGTATGTGTCGTTTACTTTATCCAGTATCGAAAATAATATAGCTTTGCTATGTTCCCGCATTTATCGTTTAGTGCAATCGGTCCCTTTAAAAATGACCGATCGAGGTTCTACTGTATATACAGAAGGTCGTTCGCACTTTATGGAAACGATTTTGTAATTTATTTTTGTGGTTTGCATTTTGAGATAAAAATTTGGCAACTTCAAAATAATCGTCTATTACCGTTTTGTTTTGAATGGGATGTAAAATAAAATATTTATTTTGAAAATGGCTCCTAAAATTGATAGATGGCTCGAAGGTTACTTTACTGCGTTTTCCGAGGAGAAATATTCGTCTCAACAAATTATAAAGCGGTATAAAAATCGCGGTTATGGAATTTCCAAAAAAAGGTATTTATAATATATTAATTTTAAAAAGGAAAAAAACGTCTAACTGAAAGTAAAAATGAAAGCATGACCTTCGAAACCTCATCCTAAGACTGTTCGAACGCAGGTAAATATCAAGAAAGTGAAGTCTCTGATCTTAAAAGAAAATCCACCGACTCAAAGATCCATTGCATCGAAACTAGGAATGTCTTCTGGCACTATAAGTAAAATCACTCATAAAGATTTAAGTTAAAAAAGATGTTTAAACCTAAAGTTCATCTGCTTTTGCCAAAGCATATTGCTGAAAGAAAAACGAATTATAGAAAATTATATGAAAAACACCTAGCTGCTGAAAAATGGAAATTTGTGGTAACACTCGATGAGGCATGCGCGTATTTAAGTGACTGTAATAAAAAAAGATAAATTTTTTTTATTGCTCAACTGACGGGTATGACCGTACGAAATGGCTTCGTCAGTCTACAGAAAAGTTCCCAACGGGATTCATGATAGTAAATCACAAAAGTTTCAAGTAAAGCCAAAATTAATTCCCTCTACTATCAGCAGAATATTTTAGAACTAATTTTTGAAGAAGAAATTCCAGCCTTATATGGAAAGGGCATTGATAAAGTTGAGCTTCATATGGACAAAGCCTCTAGTTACACGTCTAAATTAACTGCCGTTTATTTAGCAAAGAAAGAATCAGAAACAGGAATAAAGTGCATCCCATTTAATGAAATACCTGTAAAATCCCCTGCCGCTTTTCCAATGGATTTCTGCGCTCTCGGTTTATTAAAACGAGCCTTAGGAAAACGGCATCCAAGAACACTGAACGGACATTGGAAAACGGTCCAAGAGGAATGGGGTAAAATTGGCATGACAGTACTAAGAAAATGTTTACTTTCGTGGAAAATTAGAGCTAGAGCTATTGTCAAGAACCATGGCTATCAGATAGAAGCAAATCGCCGTTAAAAAATACGGCATTTGTACATAAAACTTAACTATCAAAATCGTTTCCATAAAGTGCGAACGACCTTCTGTGTGTGTGTGTATATATATATATATATATATATATATATATATATATATTTGGGGGGGGGGAGAAATGGTTGTTCCACAGCAGAGATAAAATCTGATTTTTTTATATTGGAAATGGTCGGGGGGAGAGGGGTAATTCTTTTCTAGTCTGTATATAGTTAAAACTTTGTTCCTTCGAACACTCAGACTCCTAGAAAGAAAAAAAAAACATGAGCTTGGGGAAGGAAATTTATTATAATATTTATTATAAATTCATTATTTAAATAAATTCCTCAGCCTATATCATGTGTAACATTCAGTGTGTTCTTTGGATTATCTGACACGTCAAAAATTAGTAAAATCTTGGGTAGCTATACCATTATAATATTCATAAAAATATTTGTGAAATCATAAAAACTGTCTTCCTTACCTTCACCTTTTCCATCAACGTTGTAACAGCTTTGTCTAAGCTTTTAACAGTTCCCAAAACGGGATAAATATCCTAGAAAATAATTGGAACTATGAAATAAATGTGACTCATCTGAAATGTACGGCTTAAGAGGAAAAACGATAAACTAACCTGAAGTTGCTCATTAAGTTTTATATTCTCTTGTAGCGTCTCTTGAAACTTTTCTTCCAGTGTCTAAAATACAAGAAAGTGAAAGTTAAAAGAAAACTATGTATAATCCTTAAAATATTTTTTCTTAAGTACATATATTATTACATTTTTAATATCCTATAGTTAAAAGTACACAAATATTTGCAAAAAATTAAAAATTGTCTTTAACAGATTTTGATATATACAGTGGCGCAGGCAAGAAGGGTCTGAGCCCGTTGGGACTTCTTAAATACTAAATCTACACGAATAACGGAACTTTAACGGTAATTTCTCATTATATCGACCTGTCTCCAACGTTACGCGAAAAGTCGCCAATTGCATTTATACCTTCAAATACGAAAGTCTCCACCAAAAACTCCCACCATGTAATTACTCCCGTCAACTGTCTTGTTTTCCACACACACACACACACACACATACACATATAAATATATATATATATATATATAAATAAGAATAAGATGAAAGAGAAAACCAGTAATAGCTCTAAAGCTACTTGCAGCGAGGAACAAACAAGTAAATAAAAGTATGAATAAGGTTTTTGACAGCATTTCTTCATCAGCGGTGTCAATACTGTTTGAAAACCAATGGATTGTTTCTGATGAGTATGATCTATTAAATAAACACACTCAGACACCGTACAATCCATTATTAACAGAAGAATTGATTAATAAATGAAACAAGTTTGATTAAAAGTACTTAACCAAAGAACACCAAGCCTGGCGCTAGTCAGAATGGAAGTTAAGAACTTGTAACCGCAAGATGACTGACGTCATAAAACTTGCAACCAATGAGGTAGTGGATTCCCAGTAGCAGACTTACTTAGGTTACCGTGTTTTAAGACTAATATCCTTTAATTATTATTTGGTTTTTATTATTTTTACTACTATGAGTTATTTTTTATTATTATTTTATTTTACTTATGTTATATATAAATAGTTTGAAAATTTTTGGGGAGTGTTTTAACCCCTAAATCCCTTTTTTTTAACAATTTGATAATTATTTATAACCTTAACCATGCGTAAAGGGTAATATAATGCCTTTTTTTACGTTTTTCTTTTTTCTTTTTCGTATTTTTCGTTTCTCCGACCTTTTTCTGGTACATATCTTTATCATTCGTTTGAAAATTATTGCCACTGTAAAATATGGTGTCAAATCTTTTTTTTTTTTTTTTAATATACATTTTCTCGCAGGAAGGGTTGTTCTTTGGCATTTATGTTCGTCTAAAAAAAACTAAACATCTTATTCAGCGAAGGATATAATGCTTTCGTTCATTAAATTATTTTCAACGGTATATCAAGATCTTATGAGCCTAGCATGCTTATGAGCCTAGCATGAGCCTAGCATGAAAGAGCCCTAAAGGGCCAAATATTAGTTCATAAAAGGATATTAAAACAAAATAAGAGTAAAATCTCGCAACACCTTTCTATCTTACCGCTGGAATTGGCTTGCATGGAACAAGCCCACCGTAATATGCTATTTCTCACATAGTTCTGCTAATATTTCTGGTATATACACAAGCAAATTAGTCAGAGAGAAACATTTGATATCTTTCATATTGCCATTCGGTGGAACTTAAACTGTCACGATTAATGACCACTTTCCATTGATGGTATCTTGGACCTCACAAATGTAACCATATTCTTCGCTGATAGCCATACTTTTACCCAGTTTCAATAAATTATTTTTACCGAAATTCACGAAGATGTGTGTGTGTGTGGAGGGGGGGGGGAGGACTAAAAAACAATCCTTCCTTCTCATACATCTCAACTTTTGCAGCTGTAAAAATGACAAACCGTGATTCTCTGCGTGACGCATTTTCGTCCCGTAACGATTTTCCTAAGAAAACATTCATAAAACATATGTTCCATGTTAAAATATTTTGTTTACCTTAATATTGAGTCGGTACTGTGCCATAACATCTGCCATTACTTGAATATGGTTTTGGACATCGGTAGAGTGCTCATCTAGCTCTTCCGTAGTGCCCTGTAATTGATTTCATAAAAGCACTTTCTCAGTTAAATGTAATCTTTTCACTAATAATTATTTAAATATATTATAATCTTTAAATAGGAAAAATATCATCGAAGTAGTAAATTTTCGAAAGCAGTAAAATGTCCAATGCGTTTATTTAAATAAAATAAACAATTATTAACTAATAATTAATAACTGATAACTATTAATAGTAATCATCAGTCAGATAACTAAAAATTATTTAAATATATTATAATCTTTAATTAAGAAAAAAAAATCATCGAAGTAGTATATTTGCTAATGCAGAAAATGTTCTATGCGTTTATTTAAAAATAACAAACAATTAACTGATAATTAATAACTGATAACTATTATTATTAACTATCAGTCAGATAATTGATAATTATTTAAATATATTATTATCTTTAAATAGTAAAAATAATCGTCGAAGTAGTAAATTTGCTAAAGCAGCAAAATGTAAAGTGTGTTTACTTAAAAGTAATAAACAATTATTAACTGATAATCATAAACTAATTTCATTAAAATTAAATAAATTCATTCTTTACTTTTTATTACATTAAAGTAATAAAGTCATACCCAGCAACATGGGGTAAAATGCATAATTTTATCACCCAATTCACCACTGAACTGTGAGTTTATCGTAAATAAAATCAGTTTTATTTAATGAAAGAATTCGTGTTGTCTTGTAGTAGTTTATTTCTCCATTTATTCATGACAAACACTACGTGGTTTTAATTTAAAAAGGTACAAGCATGATTTTCCCTTAATATTTATGGAGAAATTTTTTTTGTAATTAGTTCATTATTTCTACAATCACTGAAATTGTTTCATCTACTGAATTCTCTCATAATATATCCCTGATAAAGTGATTTGTGGGTTGTAATACAGTCATTATATTATATATAATGCTAAAAAGAGAGAGTAAATATATGTTTAAGATTTAAGATTCTTTGAATTATTTCTTTAGCGGAATGATTTTGTTAGAATGAATACCCTCATATTTTATCAAATATAACTATGTAGTTTCTGGTTTTAAAATTTTACATTTTAGTTGTTCACTATACAGAATTTACATTATTATCATTATTATTATTGATCCAATTAGAAAAAGGAAGATCCAATTAGAAAACTTTCAACAGATGGCAGCACCAGCTCTATGTAAAACAAATAGTGTTCAAAATCCTCAATAGATGGCAGCACCAAAAAGGTATAGTACATTTAAAGTCTAGCCAACTTCTAATAAGGGATTATTTTAAAACCACTCGAAGTGCTCCTTACATTTTATTACATATACACGAAGAGACCAATAATGTATGAAATCCATTTATTTCTATGAAATTAATTATTACAATATTTTCACTACAAGAGTAGCTATGTAATAACTGCTGTTCTCTGAAGGACAGAAACGTACGCGGATCATTTTAGTTATACATATACACTGGTTATCAAAAATTAAGGAAAAGTCACAAAAATAGCGATTACTCAAAAACTTACACGTAGAATTTAATGAAACTTATACACATTATACAACACATAGGTAGGTATGAAATAGCATGAAAAGAAATCGCCAGACCATTATGGTGTTATAGAAACTAGCATATGTATACAATGAACAAATCGGATGTGTCAGTTTGGTATAGGAAAAGTGCCTTTAATACAGCGTATGATCCCCCCGAGAAGCAATACAGCACATACAGCGATGTGTGATGCTGTCAGTTATGCGGTCTATGAGTTCGGTAGGAAGTGAGAGCCATTGCTCTTGCAAAGCAGTTGAAAGCGTGGCTAGGGTCCTAGGAGGAGGATTGAGAGCAGCTATATGTCGTCCTAAAGCGTCCCAAACATGCTCGATAGGATTCAGGTCCTGTGATCGAGCTGGCCACTCCATGCGCTGAATTGTTTCCTGCTCAAGATAAGCATCCACGATGCGAGCCCTGTGCTGTCTCGCGTTATCGTCCTGTAGCACGAAAGCATCACCTATTGCCCCGGCATAAGAGCGCACATAAGCATCAAGGATGTCATCTCATAGGTGTGAGCACTCACATTTCCACGGGAAAAGACATGGAGGTCTCTGTGTCCACCCAAAAAGATACCACCCGAAACACATACACTGCCTGATCCGTATGCATCTCTTTCACGGATGTGTGATGGATGAAAACGAGTTACAGGTTCTTTCCAAATCAAAATACGCCTAATATCGCTTTGGAGGCTAAACCTGGACTCATCCGTAAAGAGAACAACCCTCCATTAATCACGCATCCAGTAGACATGTTGACGTGCCCACTGCACACGTTCCCGCCTATGTCGTGACGTGAGCGGGACGCAAATGGCTACTCTCCTCGCAAAAAGACCACATTTGTGAAGTCTTCTACGCATGGTTGACGTTGATACCAACCTTCCAGAGCTTGCAGTGCGGGGGGATCTGCAGACGGAGCTTGTAGACGGAGTTGCGGTTCTATTCCTTCGTGCGCATAATGACAAATATCGGTCATCGGAACTCGTAGCGTATGGCCGTCCTTGGCTGAACCTCCTGGATGCCGAATCCGTGGTTAGAAATTGTTGCCAAAGTCTATGAACCACAGACGGACTCCCATTTAGCCATCTGGCCACTTCTGCCTGACTTTGTACTGCCTCTAGTCTCCCAATACCTCGCTATCGCAGTTCATCGGTCAAATGATGCCTGGAGGTCATTGTTACAATTTGGCTATCCCTAGCAGCGACAATTCTCGCCTTGCTCTGAGAAATGCACTTTTATGCTCCTCGCAAATGACGAATTCCGACTGTAGCGCCACTATTTTGCATAATGTAGTATTGTTCAGCACCTTTTACTTAACATCATATTCAAATTTTAAACAGATTGGCCTTGTTTTGAACGTGGTATCCCTCTTTTTGTGATCTTTCCTTAATTTTTGAGAACTAGTGTATATATATATATATATATATATATATATATATATATATATATATATATATATATTTATTTCATGTAAATTCAAATGGATCAATGAATTCTTTAAAACTGGAAATCTGATATTAAACATATAACTAAAAGAGTACAAACATCGTTCAGATGCAGTTTTCAAAGCTCATATTTCTCTAAATATAAACAAAATTTCTTTGTATAAAAAAAACCTAAACTTAATGATAAATGAGTTAATAAACAAAATAAAATGCAAAGCTTACTAAGACAGCTTTGAAACTGGAAAACAAAAAAAAAAAAGGTTTTTTAGAGAAACATGCAACAACGACGAGCAAAGTCTCAAGATGGTTTGATTTTCCAGTTAGTCAGAAACTTGAAATGGCTTAAGAGTGTACCAGTAAAATTTCTGCATAAATGTCTGTATGTGAGCGTAAAATATAAACATGGAGAATAGTTATTTATGAGGGAGGAATACTTAGCTTAAAACAGTTAACGAAACGCCATGAATAATATTTTAGGAATTTCTTTACCTTTACGTTTCCCTTTCCTGGTAAGATTTTGTTAATATTAGCTGTAATATCGATTCATAAGCTTGAAAACTATATCGAGGAATCGTTTCAATTCCTTTTTTTAAACATCTTGGTAAAATTCAAGAAAAGAGGATAAATTTTGCATCTGCTTTTAACCGTACTTAGATTGCAATTAAGTGACTCAGCTGTAGTAAATTAAAAGTAGTAAATTTTAAGATTTTTTGGAATTCACTTCCATTTACACTCAAAGCTGTTGTGGCTTTTATTAACAAAAACTGAAATGAAAAAAAAAATTGATGGTGGAGGTGTCTCAAGATGTAGTTTAAGGGGACTAAGCCTCTTAACCTCTTTTTCAGTTACGGCCTTGCCTCATTATTCCCTTGGTTACCTCTTCTACTTTTTGATCGACTCTTACTACTTGTTTTACAATCAATATCGCTTAGAAGCTCTATAAAGCACATTTTCTTTCTGGACCACAATTTCCTTAAAGCAGTGATCATCAACCTTTTTATGTCTATGTCCAACCCCCTTTTGGATGACCTTCAGGCCTAAGGCCCCCTTCTCTATCCCCCCCCCCCCAAATCCTGAAATATGCTTGCATAAATTTTGATAGATCAAAATGTGTGAGTTGAGGACGGTCAAAGCGCATGCGATGACTATGAGCTGAATTTATAAACAAGCTGCAGTAGTGGTTTGGGCAGCCAAACAAAGGCCCGGATTCTAGTAGTACCGGCTATGAAATAAGCATACGTTAACGCTGCTGTTTACTATCCTCTATTGAATTCGCTTACCTCAGTGTGAACCTATGGAGAAAACTTGTCTACTATTTACAGCTACATAAATGCTGATAATCCAATTAAAATGGTATTTTCAGATAGCCTAAACTTTCCTGCACCTTGCAACAGGATTCATTTTATAAATTCCGTCACCAAAGGAATTGATGACCATTTAGAACTCACTATACCAGATTTTCCTCCCGAATACTTTAAATTTAAAAATATTATTTACATTAAAAAAATGCCCCAAGGTGTAAAATTTCTCTCTCTATTAAAACTAAACTCATGGCGCAATAGTCCGTGTGGACCAAGGCCGAAGGTGCTTTCTTTACCGTGTACTTGGGGTGCCATACAGCATATGTCTTGGTCAGGTGGTCAGCCTGACGCGGGAGCCCCAGAGTTAGTTCTCAAGCATGTTTGGTCCACATTTTATCGACCCACTCAACGGATGAAAGGCTGAATTGCCCTTGCCTAGTCGCAGGATCAAACCCTGGACCTGTGGTGAGGCAGCTTGAAGTTTTTAACCACTACGCCACCGGGCTTCTTTTTCTACTACGAAGTACAATTTTAAAAATATCTTTAAATCCAAATGGCCAATCCTTGGTCTCATTTTCTCCATAGGTTAATACTGGGGTGAGAGAATGCAATAGGGTTAGTACACAGCAGTCTTAACAGTAAACAGTAAAACTGCTCTATGCTGTTTACATCCCTACCTCACTGCAATCATAAAATAATAAATAAAAATTAACAAAAATACAATAACCATCATATACCTAAACGCAAAACTTAACATTCATTTTTCCCCAGCCTTTTTAAAATATTTTCTACACATATTTTTTGCTGACCATCGGCACGCCCCAGGTAGAGATCCACTGCCCTAACGTAATAAATTCCCGTATACTCTCTGATCCCAGAAACACAACAAATGAACCCACTTTTGCATCATAACGCTCTAACTGGAGATTGTATAAGAATGCGTCAGCGTGCGTGAAATCATAAACCGAGAAGTAAACTGTCTCTGAATGATTATATGTCGTGTTGCGATGATTTATCGCCTTCGAATCACGGCGTTTACGGTAGCGACTTACTTTGAAATTGCATCCAACGTCTGACAATGGACAGCACCGAGGTTTCATGGGACACGATACTTCGTGGGACGGCAGCTGAAAAAAAAGATACATGAAGACGCATGAGAAAAGCAACAATCATTTAATTTACTGCTTACATGAAAAGGCATTTTTCATTTACATAAAGATGCAGGTTACCATAATTGCGGAGTTTTGCAGAGGAGTTTCAGAAAAAAAGGGGCGAAATTTCATAGAGAACTTGGAGAATAGTTATAAAATTATTTTATTACATAAACTTAACATTGAAAATATGACTCATACAAATTAAGCAATAACGTTATTACCAAAAATTACGAAGCAAAAAAACTTAACAACGAATACAGAAAAACTCTTTTTTTTCTGATACTCTCGTACCGGGTCCTCATAGTTACCAGGAAATTTCTTCAAAACGTGATATTCAAATATTTTAAATGTCGTCTGCAGCGGAATTCGGTTGCAGACTTGCGATCGCTACATAGTAAATGTGGTATATTAAAAGTCCCGTATTTTTTTTCGGACAATAAGGGCCTGTTCACATAGAATCCGTCAGCGTCAGTGTACTGGTATTGAAATATATTTAACCAATTGTAAACCTCCAAACGATTAGCCGTCAAATTGTTAAGGTCTGTGATTGGTTTAAAATATGTCAATACGAATAACGCTGGCGCTGACGGATTCTATGTCACCTAGCGTACATATACAAAAGAAAAAAAGTGTTTGAAACTCGACTTTCGACGAATGTCTCGGTCTCTATGTCGGTCTTAAGTCAAGAAATAGCTGTACAGCATAAAATCATTGAATCTGTAAAACACGCGGTTGTGTTATTTTATTCTAAAAACTCCACACCATGTTTTAAGCAAATAAAATCAAAATGAGCATTTTTTTGTGAATTTTGTGCCCTAGACGCCTTTAAAATAAGATCTTATTAAAATCATTACATTCATGCATACTTATGAGTCATATATACTTCAAGTATAAAAAATCATAATCTATTTTTATCCTTCCTTACTTTTGCTAAGTAAATATTGTTAAATACTATTTTACAACACAATAATTAAACTATACATTTGATATTAGATTCTTCCCTCCTGCTCATTTAGTCACGAACTGACAGCTATTTCTACAAACAACAGGACGAATGTTTTTATATTTAGCTCTCTTATCAAAGCAAATTGGATGTCCTTGGTCGTTGTGAAATAAGTTTCCATATGTAAATGTATTTCCTATTTTTCTTGCCAAAATATAGAAATATGTGTAGGAAGCCAAGCATGAGCGGATGTTAAGTTGGCGAATAAATATATCGCCTTGGAAGATCAGATTTATATCTTTCGAGATTTTTTTTTTCTCTTGTAGACAAGGAACCATTTTCAAATAATTGACGTTTCGAATGAAGGATTCAAAGATTAAAAGTGATACTATGAATAGACTTTCTATATTATTATTTTGTTTTCCAATTCAAACATTTGCCACAGTGGTAGATTTAGAAAATACATTTAATTTTACTTCATCACCCCCTAGAGAAATATGTGCAATATATCAATTCACTCCAATCTACATAGTATATAAAACAGTTCTGACTGACAAATATCGCACAGACCAAACCGCTGGACTTAAAGGGCTGAAATTTTGCATGGCAATTCTTCTTATAGTGTTGGGGTGCACCAGTAGCGTACGCAGAAATTTTCAAAGGAGGGGGTTATAGTCCAGTCAAATTAGGTTTTCATTTCGCATTAAATGAAGGGGTTGAGATTTTTTCAGGAATGTGTAGGGGTTGGTCCCCTGAACAACGCCTAATAAAGTCCCCTCGATTTCAGGCGCCGCGGGGGGTGGGGTGGGGTCCAAAGGTCACTTTTTTTCAGTTTTCGGCGTTTATCTCGAAAACAGGGTGTGGCACAGAAAATTGTCAAACCCAAAAATTAAAGCTTATAAAATTCCCTTCCAAATGGTATATCCATGTTTGTACCCAAGTGTTACCGTAGACATAGACATAGACATGGTACATTAATGAGGCACCAGAGAGCAGGGCTCCATATCCTCGGTATGGATATTTTTTGTGGCTATATTTCCGTTCTCAGGATTAAAAGAAAAGTGTTGACTTGAAAGTTAGAATAATAATAAAAATATTAATAATAATAATAAATAAATAAATAAAAATAAATAATACTAATACTAGCAAAAAATAAATAAGTAAATAATGTGGCAGGTTTTATTTAAAAAAAATCGCGGTAGCAGACAATTAAGCAAAAATTAGTAAGGATAGTCTTGAGGTCGATCCATCAAAAAAACGCAGGTCAGAACCAGAAGCAACGGCAAATGTAAATTAAAATTTAGAACAGGTTGGAGGGAGAGTTAAGAAAGGGGAAGGAGACCAGGGTGAATAATCAAAGTGGCCTTAGGATCCCTTGGGTAGTAGTCGGGGAGGTTAGCTATTTCTTCGTTGTCTATTGAATATAATCTTTTGTAGAAGTTAGATGCGAGATGTTTAATGTGTTGCCGAATGGGTTCGATTCTCAGATCCCTGTGAATAAGTGCGTTTATAAGGTACCAGGGCGCCTTCCTAATACCGCGGAGTGTTTTATTTTGAATTGTCTGCAATAGCTGGATATGGGTGTCATCCGCTGAGCCCCAAACAGGAACGGCGTACAACAGGATGGGACGCAGTACGGTTTTATACAAGAGTAGTTTGTTATCTAAACCCTTTTGATTCTGGTACAGGAGGTGGGCGATATCCTTACGGGCTTAAAAAAATTTTTATAATGTTATGTTCAATATTTTTCTTCCATGTCAGTCGACTATCGAGGTAAATTCCTAGGTATTTGCCCTCTCTCTCAAAGTGAACCAGTTGATTGCATACTGTGACCGGAGGAAGTGGAATTCTATTGAAACTGAAAAAAATAGCTTTAGATTTTGAAGGACTTAACTTGAGCCTCCACCGTTCGAACCATCGTTCAAGAATTCCAATATGTCTCTGTAGGAACTTGTGCATATATTTAGTATTTTGATGCTTAGGTAGTATTGCCGTGTCATCCGCAAGCATGGCTAGTGTAGTGAATGGAGAGTTAGGAATGTAATTCATAAAAATATTAAAAAGATAGGTGCTAACTTAGAGCCCAAGTGTTACCGTTTTCGAGATATGAGCCGTTGAATATGAAATTTTTTCAAAAAATAGTGGTAGCGGTTCAGGTATCTCGTCAAACTTCTTCTTCTAACTCTTTCCCCTTCCATTTCTCAGAAAACTCGTGATTGAGAAAGTTGTAGAGCGAAAGATTTCCTTCAAAAATGTGTAAAGGTATGCTAATTTATCTTCACCAGGTAAATAGTTAGAACGTTTTGAAGTTTAGGGGTACTTTTCAACATTTTGCTAGTAAAATGCTCGTCACTCAAGTTTCGTTTCCAAGGTCAGTAACTCTCTTAATCACTTTGTGTGCTGTTTAATTAGATACGTATAGCATTCATAACCCATATAAATAATAAATTATGTATACCTGTACGTATAATGTATATCTCATAATATACAGAAGAACACTTGTAGTACAAAGGAGGAAGTAAGAAAACAAACCAAAATGTATAAAAGTGTCACTTTAACTCAGATCATTTTGGAAAATTTAGATACCACACCATATGAAAAAGAAGAAGTAGTTCAGTTACTTCTGACCTCAGTAGAAATTACTCCACATCACATTTCCACAAATACCTCCCTTGCCAGCATTCAGTGGAAATTGAGCAACGAATTGTCATGTCTCAAAGGTAATGGGCCAACAGCAGCTTTGTGGGTCTAGTACTTTGAAATGGTGGTGTTGATGAAAAAATTCATTGCAGCACAGCGCAACTGAGAAGATCATATGACAAGCGCCCAACTGATGATACCTTACTTCCATGCCAGCGGCAATTTTCATTATGCAAAGTGTACTCACCTATATGTACAACACATGCTGGGACTAACAACTCGCCACCTTCAACTTAAACAGGATTTTATAGATCGTGGATACTTCACTGTCAACAGAACTGGAACACCAATGTCTGGTGTGTGGTCTGACATGGCAATTGAGGTGACACTCAAGTGTGACATGAAGAGTGAAGGAGAATTAACACGTGGGCGGGGCTTTAGTGATTCGGTGTTGGCGAAATGGGTTGGGAGAGCACGCACTGCTACAGCAATATGTAGTTCACTTGAGATGTTTTGTGGCGTCCATACTGCAAGAGGAGAACAACATGTTGAGTTTCGAGCATCGCGAATAACCACAGATGATCTAGACAGAAGGAAGCTTGCTCAATGGTTGGCTGATCACCCGCCTTTTGCTGAACGTAATTGTTTGGTGTCACTTTCAACGGGAGTAATTGGAACAAGTAACGTCAACTGCTACCAGGCCTTGAAAATTGGAACCCGCACAATGAGCACTTTTGCTGGAATGAATTTCTCAGAAGTGAAACAATCCAAGAAGGACTCAGTCGTTCCTTTAGCTGCGATGAGCAATATGATCAAAGCTAATGATGAGGTAGTGGTGGTAGAGCCTCTGATGAAATTTCAAAGAACTCTGATCACCAAGAAGAAAGAAGGGGATATAGAGGAGTTGCTAACGTACGAGTTAGCCCCATACCCTAGGTCTCTATTCGCCGAGGGGATAATGAGAAAAATCAAAAGGTCAGCACTGTCTGATACTTTCCCAAAATGCAATCAACTGATCAATGTGAAGAACAGTTTCACGGTAATCCATGGCGGCTTCCTGCTTCATAGAGTAAAGTGGAACACCAACACCACCTTCGCCTCCATCTGCAATCAATATGTATCATAAATAATCAACCATTACGGCAGCAGTTCAGCTGTGGTTTTTGATGGTTATGAAGACACGAACTCCACGGAAAGAGACGAACAACATCGGAGAGCATCAAGTAAAACATCAGTGGATATTGACTTCAATAAGAATATGGTGGCTGCTGTTCATCAGGAAAACTTCCTTTCCAATGAAAGAAACAAAACCAAGCTCATTACTATGTTAGTTCAGGCCGTGGGTGCAAGAGGTATACAGTCTACTACAGAAAAAGGAGATGCTGACTGCAGTATTGTCAGAGGTGAGTGGCAAAAACCTCTCATTCAACTTTGGTGATAGTAGATAAGTAAGACCTGCTCGTCTAACTTGTGGCACTCACCCCACGAGACACGAATGTGTGTTTCATGAAGGCCGGACTGGGCAACACAGAAGACAGGCTCTACTTTTCCCAACATCTTCAGGTCTTATCATTCAGCCAGTACATTCTCTGCATCCATAGTTTCTCAGGATGTGACACTACGTCAGTGATTTATGGTAAAAGCAAAGCAGCAATAGTACAATGTTTCCAGCGGTATGCCAATGAAACAACAAACATCGCCAAAGTGTTTTATGACTCCAAATCTTCACCAGGAGACATTACTGGAGCTGAGGAACGAATGTTTCTGCTCATGTTCCAGGCCCCGCCAAATGAGCATGATCTCAATCACCACAGGTACCTTTCATTTTTCTTTCCTCGTACTGACCCCATTAAGTAAGTTTAATAATTCATATAATTCATTAATATCCAATAATGCGTTATACACTATCCGGCCAAAAGTATCCGGACACCCCCTTAAAGAAGTGGATCTAGCAGGTGACGTAATTTGATGCGTAACCGAAAGCTATAAAAGTATTGGTAGTGGTTTGTCAGGTCATATTTATGCTTTTGTGAGACGATGAGTAAGTCAAAGGAGCTTAGGGACTTTCATCGTGGCATTATAGTGAGATGCCACCTTTGTGGGAAATCAGTTCATGAAAATTCGGACATTCTACAGGAGCTAAAATAGTGAAAACTTTGACTTGTTTGAAACTTTTTCAGAAGTATCAGATTGACAGCTTTTAATATACAGGAAAGCAGTTGATGAAATAAATTGTATATAATATATTTAATGTAACTGTTGTTTGAACTTACTTTTGATAACCATTTTTTTATTATATGAACAACTTTTATACATTTTGGTTTGTTTTCTTACTTCCTCCTTTGTACTACAAGTGTTCTTCTGTATATTATGAGATATACATTATACGTACAGGTATACATAATTTATTATTTATATGGGTTATGAAGACTACACGTATCTAATTAAACAGCATACAAAGTGATTAAGAGAGTTACAGACCATGGAAACGAAACTTGAGTGACGAGCATTTTACAAGCAAAATGTTGAAAAGAACCTCTAAACTTCAAAACGCTCTAACTATTTACTTGGTGAAGATAAATTAGCATAACACTATATATTTTTGAATGATTTTTTTCTCTCTACAACTTTCTCTATCACGAGTGTTCTGAGAAATGGAAGGGGAAAGAGTTAGAAGAGGAAGTTTGTCGAGATACCTGAACCGCTACCACTTTTTTTGAAAAATTTTCATATTCAACGGCTCATATCTCGAAAACAGTAACACTTGGATACAAACATGGATATACCATTTGGAAGGGAATTTTATAAGCTTTAATTTTTGGGCATGACATTTTTCTTTTCGACGCACCGTTTTCGAGATATACGCCAAAAAACTGAAAATGTGACCTCATAACCCCCCCCCCCTCCCCGTGGCGCCTGAAATCGAGGGTACTTTATTATGCATTGCTCAGGGGACCATCCCCTACACATTCCTGATAAAATCTCAACCCCTTCATTTAAAGCATGATTCGCCGCCATTTTGAGCTAATTTGACTGGACTATTACTATGAAAGAGTAGTTTTGAGCAATCAGTGCAAAACGTAAACCTAACTAAATAATATATGTAATCAGAACCAATGGGGGGGGTTATAACCCCCATCAACCCCCCCTTGCGTACGCCACTGGGGT
Organism: Dolomedes plantarius; assembly: GCA_907164885.2. Lineage (NCBI taxonomy): Eukaryota > Metazoa > Arthropoda > Arachnida > Araneae > Dolomedidae > Dolomedes > Dolomedes plantarius. Next base: position 24,083,682 of record OU015499.1, on the reverse strand, counting down.
GCACTAAGAAAGATTTTGAAAAATTCTTCTTGGATTTTTTAAAATTAAATTTTTAAGCTGTTTTTGTAACATTCTTTAAAGTTTACATTTAAAATAATAATCTGAGGGCTATAAAATTTATATCACGGGAAAGATCCTAAAAATTACTTTTAAAATGGAATGTGTTTCGAATCTTTAACTCCCTTTTCTGATTTTTGGTGAATTTTTAAAGATTAATTTTTAGAATTTAATTTGTTAAATGCTGATCACGTGGTTTCTTTTCTTTTTGTGATACTTTAAATTAATTTTGCGTCACGTACATAACAACGAATTAAATTGACAAAAAAAATATCGAAATACGGTAAAAGATAAAATTTAACCCCTAGACTAATTGAGATGGAAGATTTTAAGAATTTAATTCAAATTAGTATGTTTTATGGATATTAGGCATACAAATTAATTGCATACATTGACCGTTGTATTTAACTTGAATATTTTCTTCTACATTATTTTGTCTATAAAAATATCCGTTACGATTTTTTTTTATCAATATATATATTGGCAGGAATTGCATACATTGACCATTGTATTTAATTTGAATGTACTCCGTCTCGAAGCACGGGTATCCAGCTAGTTTTGTATCTACAGTAAAATATTAAAAGTTTTACGAAACGAGGTTGAAGGTCCCTTATTCCCTTAAAAAAGTAGGCATGGAACCCTCCTTTCCTCTGCTGAATTCATCAAATAAAATTACTGTCTTCAAACAATAACTTTTTCCTGGGGACACTTCTAAGTTTTGAAGTTTTTTTTTTCTTCCTACGTGATTCGACAAATTAGATTGTAAAAATTTCTGCTTAACTTCCTCATGCTTTTTTTTTGCAAATGAGATCTTGAGTTTCACTTTTAACTCACATTTCTTTAGTGAGCAATTTTGGGTCCTTTTTTTCAAATTACAATTTTTGAAAATGGCATATCGAGTGCTTCGCAATTTCTTCAGGGTTTCATTTTGAAATCCCAATTTTCGAGAAGGGCATTAGGGGGATCCAATTTTGATTGACAATTTTTACAAAGGTTTTTATTTACCTTCAACTCTGCAAGTATAACAGGATCCGCAGGTAAGTCCTGCAGAGCAAAAGTCAATAGTGAGGAGCAATGCGCGTCTGTAATTTCATAAATCACAAACTTAGTGTAACTACTCCAAGGTAAAAGCGACCAACAGGTGTTACACGACGTGCACTTCATATTAAAAAGCACGAGAAATTAAAGTGAACGGATAAACCGTGACTTACTAATGCAATTCATTTGTTAAATCGAGGTTGTTCGAAAATTGAGGCGTGCAGTTCCGAACGTGAATACGTGCCTACGCTTCTCAGTGCCTGCTTTCATTCGATTCAGAAATATCCACGCCTTTGAAAACGACGAACGCTATCCGAATTAATCATTACTACATCAGCGGGATATCTTTCAAAAGCTTTGAGATCTGTACCTTTCTTTCATGAAATGTTTGATTTCTAATTGAAACCACCCAAGAAGGGTTAAGGCTGCTGTGTACTGTACTAATCCTATTAGATTCGCTCACATCAATGTTAACCTATGAAGAAAATGTGTCCAAGGATTGCCGACTTGGATTGAAAGATATTTTTAAAAAATTGTACTCCATAATAGAGAAAGAATTTTACACCTTGGGGTATTTTTCATTTAAAAAAAATACAAATAATATTTTTAAAGTTTAAATTATTCGGAAAAAATGTGGTATAGTGTGATTTAAAGGCTCATAAGTTCCTTTGGTAGACGAAATTTATAAAATGAATCCTGTTGCAAAGTGCAAAATAGTTCAGGCTATCTAAAAATACTAGTTTCATTTGGTTATCAGCATTTATGTAGCTGTCAATAGTAGACAAATTTTCTCCATAGGTTAACATTGAGATGAGCGAATCCAATAGGGTTAGTACACAGCAGACTTAAAGGACCTTTTCTGGTTTTATTACAATAGGCCTTTCTATATTCTAAGACAGCCTCTCTCAACATTTATCAAACCCTATACCCCCTGGTAAATATTTTTCACTGATTGTACTCCCGGGTTCGGGGTCGAAACGCCCCTGGGCAGCCATAGAGATACAAATCAGGGTGTGTTACAGTCATTTTAATTAGTCTTATATGATAAAAATTACTGAAAAAGTTTATAGGAAATTTTTAAAGAAAACAACCAATAAAAACGTTTAAAAGTACTTCAAATTAGCGAATCAATTTTTTTTTTGTGTGTAGTTTCGGAAGCAGATGGGAAGTATTGCAGAATCAACTCAGAAATTTATCTTGCGCCAGTTACAGGACGTTCTTCTAGGCTGGAGTTTTATAACAATTCCAGAAAATAAATTAGAATTACATTTTTTATAATTTTTCAATAAGAGAAGCTGATTTTTCCGCTATTACTAAAAATTTTCCGCGTAGACCTAAACAGTCCAGCAAGTACCCTAAACAGTAGAAGAAATAAATCTTATCACGCTTTTGAAACTTTTAAATCTAATGGCCTTCTAGTTTTCACGTCTATGTTCTTCCTCCTAGAATAGCGGTGCACAAACTGTGGTACGCGTACCCAGCACGCTTTTGAAACTTTTAAATCTGATGTCCTTCTAGTTTTCAACTTCTATGTTCTTCCTCCTAGAACAGCGGTGCACAAACTGTGGTACGCGTACCCAGCACGCTTTTGAAACTTTTAAATCTGATGTCGTCCTAGTTTTCAACGTCTATGTTCTTCCTTCTGGAACAGCGGTGCACAAATTGTGGTACGTGTACCCAGCATGCTTTTGAAACTTTTAAATCTCATGTCCTTCTAGTTTTCAACGTTTATGTTCTTCCTCCTGGAACAGCGGTGCACAAACTGTGGTACGCGTACCCAGCACGCTTTTGAAACTTTTAAATCTGATGTCCTTCTAGTTTTCAACGTCTATGTTCTTCCTCCTGGAACAGCGGTGCACAAACTGTGGTACGCGTACCCAGCACGCTTTTGAAACTTTTAAATCTGATGTCCTTCTAGTTTTCAACGTCTATGTTCTTCCTCCTGGAACAGCGGTGCACAAACTGTGGTACGCGTACCCAGCACGCTTTTGAAACTTTTAAATCTGATGTCGTCCTAGTTTTCAACGTCTATGTTCTTCCTCCTGGAACAGCGGTGCACAAACTGTGGTACGCGTACCAAATCTGGAATAAGATTTATTTCTTCTACTATTTGCACCCTGTATGAATTCATTGATGAAGATATATATTAATGCACGATAATCGTTAAAAAACCACTGAAACAGACAAGTTAGGTCACGTTTTTTAACTAAAATGGTTTAAACTAACTAAACCAGGCGTGGCCAGTCTCTTCATATGTGCGTGACCCAAAATATTAAAATCAACATTCCTTCAGGTGCTGACGTGCCAGCTAATTATTTATTTATAAGTAAGATTGAATAAAAAGAATACCACATATTACAACAAATTTGTACTGTGCAGTTGCCGAACAAAATTTATATGGATATACCTAGCAAAATATACATGAACAGTTGACCTACGATATTTTCAATCCCATGCTACGCAATGGGGAAGTTACATCTCAGTTTATTTTCTAATCACAGATTAGCAAATGCATATTTCTTAATTTTAACTTTTTTTTTTGCATCTTAAAGTAAAAATTTTAATAAACAGCGCCTAGTTTTGAAATTTTCATACAGGACATCAAACTATTGATGTGTTTAAACCATTAAAAATTTATTATACCATTCTTTTGAAGAAGTTAATGAAAAATAAAAATAAAAGAATATTGAAAAGCGAGCGCACTATATTTAAAGATCTATTTTCAGGTGCAAAAAAATTAGTTAAAAAATTTATTTGCAAATGTTTAGTTTAAAATATACGGAGAGAAAAATTCACTATAGTTTAACACGAGGCTTTCGAGGATCAACTGTAAAGTTAATTCTTTAAGGCTGCTGTGTACTAACCCTATTGGATTCGCTCACCTCAATGTTTACCTATGGAGAAAATTCGTCTACTATTTACAGTTACATAAATGCTGATAATAAGTTAAAAATGGTATTTTCAGATAGACTGAACTTTTCTGCACCTTGATACAGGATTCATTTTATACATTTCGTCCACCAAAGGAATTTAGGAATTTAGGATTAATATTGGCATTTTTTTTAAAACGAAAATGCCCCACGGCAGGGGTGGTTCCAGTCCAGAGTTTTTTTTTTCTTCGTTTTTTTTTTTTCGGGGGGGGGGGGGGGGAAACGTCGGCTCTTGGGGTTATATATATATATATATATATATATATATATACAGTGGTACCTCGACTTACGAGTGTCTCGACTTAAGCCCGTCTGCACAGGAAGCAACTCAAAAGAAACTGATTACCGACTCAAATCACTAACCAGTCCGTAATGAGTCGCAACCTATGTAATTGAATGGAGCCACGCACACGGCGCAACTGGTTACAAACCCGTCCGACGGGTTTGTCCGACGGGTTTGATTTGAGTCGGTAATCAGTTTCTTTTGAGTTGCTCCGTGTGCAGACGGCCTAAGAGTTTTTCGAGATACGAGCATTCTCTCGGTAGATTTTTTGCTTCGAGTTACGAGCTAAAATTCGGGTTACGAGCAAGTTTCAGATATCTCACCGCTAGTTTGAGCAGCGAATGCCATGTTACGTGCTCATCAAATGAGAACACAAGAAGCCTATAATATTTACAACCATTATGTACAATTATTATACAACTGTATACATATTATTCTGAGACTACTATCCAGTCTTAAACCGAGAGGTTAACACTGAACAATTAACACCCGGGGCAGCTTGCTCTGCCCAAATTTGAGTCGAACTCTGAAACCGAACAGCGCCCAACCTCTCTCCCAGATAGCTTCAATTCCCTCCCCCACATTGGAACTCCCCGTGGGGTCTAAGGGATGGGATGACCTTGGTCCTAGGATCGCAAGCTCTGCCTCTTCTACGGATTCTCAGAAAGAAGAATCTGGACTTTACAGACACAGTGAACGATGCAATAATCGCCCAGCTTCCGTGTCTCACTCGTTCACTTTACCTTGGAGGTAAATGTTGTACATTACACATAATAAAACAAATTTATTGCAGTACATTCTATTATATTGCGTTTTTATGCAATGTTCGTCGTTTATGAGCACATTTTTCTTATTTAAAAACATGTAACAAGAAATTGCGGTGTTTCGGGTGAGCCAGGAACGAATTAATGGCATTTCCATTCATTTCAATGAAGAAAATTTTTTCGAGATACGAGTATTTCGAGTTACGAGCTCCGTCATGGTACGAATTAAACTCGTCGAGGTACCACTGTATATATATATATATATATATATATATATATATATATATATATATATATATATATATATATATATATATATATATATATGTGGATAGATAGATAGATAGATATAGATATATATAAGAAATAAACATCGTCTCAATTTAAATTTAAACTCATTTAGTATTAGGTCTACGATTATATAATTTTAGGCTATGAATAAAAAATAAGCCGGGTTTTTTTTTTTGGGGGGGGGGGGGCAATTGCCCCTACTCTCCCCCCCCCCCCTCCTTGGAGCCGCCATTACGCCAAGGTGTAAAATTTCTTTCTCCATTACGGAGTACAATTAAAAAAAACTTTAAATCCAAGTCAGCAATCTTTGAACACATTTTCTCCATACGTTAACATGGAGGTGAGCGAACCCAATAGGGTTAGTACACAGCAGCCTTAATAAGAATTTTTTTATTTATAAAATTCACAGATTTAAACTTCCATAAAAGAACTAGTATAATAGTTGGAATGCCTCACCTCACTGAGCATGCCCCACAGAACTTACAAAACTGTAATTTATTTTGCCGGTCGAAAAGGCCTCGCATAAGCTGCCTTTTCTATAAATTATATCAGTAAAGTTTGGCTTTTTAAATTTTACCCGCAGCAACCTTTTTATATGTTGTGCAGTATTCTTTTTTAAATCTCGTCTCCCCCGAACTAAAAATTAAAAAAAGACTGCCCAAGCCATGAACTTCACTCTTCAGTGTTGGGGTTGGTGAACTTATTTCGAAAAAGGCAGGTCTAAAAATCCTTTTTTTCCTCCGCAACTGCTTTTTCTGGTCAAATCTGAGGTATGTCACGACGGTGAATAATGCTCTGAACTCGACTCCTGGTGAACTCATCGTTTGGTGTTAAGGGAACAAATTTCTCGTTTATTCTGATTCTTTGGCTACTTGAGGTGTGTCGTCAGTAAATATCTCGCCAAAGAACTGATCATATTCGATTGGTTTAGGTTACATGACCGAAACAGTTGAAAGATACGGAATATGATAGGAGAATTCCTTTAATTTTGTTTCTTAAATTTTAATCTAATCTTGAAATCCTAGACCTTCTACAAAGAATTTATTTTAATAACAAACTACTTTATGTATATCACGTTGGGTCATCGTATCCATGGTATATGATAAATTTTCAAGCTAATTTCAATACTCTACCAAAATGAAGGTTTAATTTTTTAGTTCTTAATTTCACTCTAATCTTAGCATCTTAGATCTTCTACAAAGAACCTATTTTATTAACAAACTATTCCATGTATATCACATTGAGTCATATTCATGGGATATGAAGAGTTTTCAACTTTATTTCAATACTCTACCGTTTAATTTTTTTAGATCTTAATCTAATCTTAACATCTTAAATCTACTAAAAAGAACTTATTTTAATTCCAAAATACTTTATGTATTCATGTTGGGTCCTCGTATTCCTAGTATAGGAAGAATTTTCAAGCTAATTTCGATATTCTTCGGAAATGAAGATTTAATTTTTTTAGTTCTTAATTTCAATCTAATCTTAACATCTTAGATCTTCTACAAAGATCCTATTTTAATAAACTACTTTATGTAGAAGGTGCGCACATAAAGTAACCGGACAAATTAAAAGATCAAACGATAAAATAAAAAAGTGAAAGAATAATCGCCTGTCTAGAAAGAGTGACATCTCAACTCTTGTTAAAGCCAGTTTAAACTGGTTATTTAGTTGTTTGCATATCAAATAGCCGTAGTAATTTCCATTTACTGAGAAGGCATTGTACAAAATATGTGCTTCGGAATGGAACAACGTTGTAACATTAAATTTTGTTACAAATTAGGTAAATCTGCTACCGAAACTTTAGAGATGATTCGAACAGTATATAGTGATGCATCGTTATCAAGAACACAAGTGTATGAATGGTACAACCGCTTTAAATGTGGGCGAGAAGACATTGAAGATGAACTAAAGACAGGGCGCCCTTCAACTTCAATGAATGAGGTAAATGTGGAGAAAATATTTTTCTTATTAATTGCATACACTGACCATTGTATTTAATTTGAATATTTTCTTCTACATTATTTTGTCTATAAAAATATCTGTTACGATTTTTTAAATAAATATATATTTTTTGGAGAGACATTAATTACATACATTGACTGTTGTATTTATTATAAATATATACAGTGGCTCCCAAAAGTGCTCGTACACTTACGATTTTCAATGAAATAGGGGTCTATCCATTGATTAAAATGAATATTTCAGAATGGGTATTTAATAATAAGATCTATAATCTATTCTTAACAAAACTACATGAAATATTTTGAAAACATAGTAAAACTTTATTTTTAAGAAACCAATAATCCAAAAGTAACAAACACTTTTATCTTACAAAAGTCATCGTACACTTGTAAAAAATCTCTACATGTTAGTAAATATTCTAATTTTTCGTTAAATTAATATTTAGTAGGATATCCTTTAGCATCCACAACAGCTTTTAAACGTCTGGGAAAAGATTGTTGTAGTTCTTTTGTAATTTTTGCATTAATGTTCATCCATTCTTCCATCATAATTGTTTTTAGTTCCCTTTTCGTGTGAATGTCGTGTTTTCGTACTCGAACCTCCAGTTCTCTCCAAATATGTTCTATTGGGTTTTAATCTGGCGATTGAGGTGGTGTTTTCAAAACTTGTGGACAATTACAGAGACACCAGATGCGAACGTTGAGAGCCGTGTGCTTAGGATCGTTATCGTGATAAAAAATAAAGTTGTTTCCAATACCCAAATTTTGAACTGATAATTTTAAATTGTCTCTTAAAATATTTATAAAAACAGCATGATCCATTATGCCATCAATAAATACCAAATTTCCTAGTCATGATGCTGACATGCACCCCCACACAAGGATACCTCCACCGGCATGCTTAACTGTTCTTACTAAGTTCTTGGGATTAAGTTCCTCATTTTTTTCTTCATACAATTATACGCCCATCAGCACCAAAAATGTTCATCCGCAAATAAGACATTATTCCAATAGGTTTGGGGCTTATTTATTATTGATAGTGCGAAGGGAAGCCTAAACTTTCTGTTTTTCTCACTCACAAAAAATTTTCTATGGGCAGAACTCCCATGTAATCCAGCTGTTCTGAGAACTCGTCAAAAAATTTCAGGTGAAATTGCAGTAGAAAATGATTCATTGAATTCTGCAGAAACTTTTACAGCACTCAAACGTGAATTTTTCACAAATTTTCTAATTATAAATCTCTGATCACGTTTTGTTAACTTTGCCGGACGGCCTTTTCTTACCTTGTTTTCGATCCAATTTTCTTCTTTAAAGCGTTTTTTCACATACTGCACAGTAGAATGGGATAAATTAAGTAATTTAGCAATATTCCGAACTTATTTACCACTACTATGATGAAAAATAATCAATTTTCGAATGCTGTTTGTTGTTTCTTTACGACTACGAGCCATTTTAAATAGTAAATAGAATATTACGGAGCAGGCAAGCAAAAATTAAAGTCAAATGATATTTTAAATGCCACCACAATTCAAAAATAAAAATAAAGCGCCAGACGATAATTTTAATTATGAATTTATCCGAAAATATTTCAGTGTACGATGACTTGTTACTTTTTTGATTACTGGTTTCTTAAAAATAAACTTTTACTATGTTTTCAAAATATTTTATGTAGTTTTGTTAAGAATAGATTATAGATCTTATTATTAAATACCCATTCTGAAATATTCATTTTAATTAATGGATAAATCCCTATTTCATTGAAATTCGTAAGTGTATGAACACTTTTGGGAGCCACTGTATATATATATATTTGGCATTAATTGCATACATTGACCATTGTATTTAATTTGAATATACTCCGTAGCGAAGCACGGGTATTCAGCTAGTTCAGTAATACATGACGACATAATCTTCTCTCGAATAATTCGCCTAGAGGAGTCAAGAGCGATAGAACACTGTCCAGGATATTCTTTGCCCCTCCTTTTAGTCAATAAATCAGCCCTTTCATTACCAGCCATAGCTTCTAGCTGTTACTCATTTAGCACTACCCAGGAGGCACGTGTGACCGAAGGATGCCACAGAAATTAAAATTAAATTTAAATGCTGTTTATTTGCAAACTATCTTTTTAATTTTATGAGTTTTGGAAACACTTTTGGGCGTAAGGTTTGCTTTTTGTAACCTAAAAATATTCATTTGATTTCTAATTACTTCCCTTACAGTTTCTCTATGGAATCGGATGCTGTAATTATGCCATTTACAAGGACAATTAATATTAAATGGTTAATTGTTTATGTCGCTAACCTTGCAACGACCCATTGTGCCACTACAATTGCTATATTTAACATTTTTTTGTATGAGGAAAACACTGTCTTCAGTACCAGATTTCATTAAATGTAAAATCAAAGCAGCTATAATTTAAATACTTTTCAATAGAATGATACAATAAAAACTTCCAGCTTTCGATTCATGTTGTTTTCACTGTCCTCTAACTATTCAACAGTTTGCTAGACGTAACAGAAACTGCTTCTTGATATTTTTTCCGTAAGACGACAGTTTCTCACGTAATGCAGAAATGCATACAAGAGTCAGTTTGGAAACAGGAAGAAACGGTGTTAGGATTGCGCAAATTTCATTATTTTTAAGAGCCATTTAAAAGGGTAACGACTATAAAGTGGAAGCAAAGTGCCCTGCCTTCCTTTGATACGATAGAAAAAACTGCTAAATTTGACCTCTCTATGCTGCTGTCATTGTACACGCCATTTTGGCAAAGATTCCTGCCAGAATTCGATAACCCGTAAAGGAATTAATTTTCGTTTTCTTAAACCATTAATTAGGTCATTTGCAGATATTGAGTACTGTAGTACGTTTCGAAGTTTACGTAGGTTGGCAGGCGTAACTTGTGATTGTATTAAGTACATTTTCTGACCTTAACGAATGGTATGCAGATTCTCGCAAAAGCGATGGCATATTTATGTATTTCATATAGATATGAAGCTATGATACGAAAAATTTTAAGAATGTTCCTAACACAAAGTTTTCGGAAAAAGGAACACACAATTTTACTTTCTTGGTTTAAACATACTACAGAGCTTTTAAAATTATATTAGTTGAGTCTCATGTTTTTACGATAATGACATAACTAGAAATAACTGTTTTTGGGCTGTATTGTCAGTCGGTATCCAGCAGTACATTTCTACTTTTTAAGAACTGATCTAGATAATTTTAACGAAATTTCCTTTCTTTAATCAGCCATAACAGAAAAATATTAAAATAAGGAAATTTCTACGAAAATTTCTTTAAAAATAGGCCAAGCAGATGAATTTTAAGTTGTTGCCCACTTCTTTTGACCTAAAACAATATCACAGACTTACGTTTCTCTTTTATCACAGACGAAGTGGGTGGTCTCAACATTGTCCGAGGGCTTTTGTGGGATTATTCCACTTTTTCAAAAGATAATATATTTTAAAATTCAATATTTTCTTTTTGAAAAAAAAATAATTGTAAAAGATGACTAACTAAATACGTAATACAACGAAAAATAATTTCGCAGTTTTTGATTAATACAACTTTTATTTTTTATGCCGTTCAAAAAAAAAAAAAAAAATTATCTCCCCGAATTACTGCTGTGAAACATTGTACTGGTAAAATTTTAAATCATGATGTCACCATCCGTTCTAGGGAATGACTCTCACGTCGGGTTGAGTTGTTATAAACAACCGAATGAGCAATTTTTCGATCACCGAATCTTTCAAATGTAGATTGTTAAATTATACCAGCTGAAGAAAATTGTGCTGTTCTAATTTTACACAAAACTACCTTGTTGTTTATGTGTTTCCTACAGCATTATTACATATTAGAGAAGTGTTAAAAAATTTCTAACATTACAAATGAGCCAGTCACAAGCCAAATCCACTTTTTGAAATTTTAGAAATTTTAGTGTCAAAGGGGGAGATCACCTTTGCCCTCGCACAAATACACTGATTTTACTACCAAGCTTAATGTGATGTCAAACAGTTAATTTGTAATTATTTTAAACCAATTTGTTGGGGTAAATTGTACAAAGCTTCATCTATTAGAAAACAAAAGCAGAATTGTTCGGAGATTATTAGATATTATTTTATGTAAAAAAATTGTTTTATGAATAATGAATCTTAGGTCAACGCATTGCGCACAGAATTTTTAAAAACTATAAGTGATATATATTAAACTATTTGTACATATTCTATCAATAGGCTATACTTTAATCTACACCTAAAATAATTACCATATTTCACATAAAAATAATTTTTCAGGCAAATGTATTGTAATGTATAAGAAATATCATAAAATTTTTTCAAAAAATATTACTGCAAAAAAAATTAGCAATATGTACTTTACCTAAATTTAAGTAGAAATTGTATAAACATACTAGATATACATGTATACAAAATTTTAGCAAATTGTGACCATTAGTTTTGAAGAAATAGTGTGCAAAAGTCTGAAAATAAGTTTTTAGAAAAAGCCATTTAAAGTTTAAAGTTTCTATAAATCAACTTTACTATTAGCTTTATACATTTGGCCATAAAATCAGTTCTAATTGTAGTATCGACTTCATTTTTTTAAAAAGATTCCTTACATTCCATTCTTCAAAATCAAATCATAACAAATTGAGTTATTTTTGAAGGTTTTAAAGTGATCTCCCCCCTCAAATCCCTTAATTTACGCCTAACTTTTTACGTTTATAGTAAATTTCCCAAATAAAAAGGATTATCACCACTGAATGAAAACATTTTTGGGGGGGCCATCGAATAACTAACTTTTTTCAGAAGCAAATCAAGTGAAGTCCATACGCTAATGTAAACCGTTGCAATAATGCAGTTCGAACGCAGAAACAATTACTTGATGATAACTGTAAATCGTTTAGTGTTGTTTCATCACAAAACATTTTCAGGTAGTCTTTTCTAACGAAACTGCCGCGGGTTATTAACGTAGGATTACTTATCATTGCTTATCTCTTTTCTTTTACAATAAAATTCCTACATACGAAGAGAAGGATGAGTGATAACCCTATGCAGAATAGGCCGATGGTAAAAAAAAAAAAAGTTACATGTCTATTTTGTTACTCTTGATTTATAACTCGCGACGTCGGTTTTAGCGTCATAAATTTTGCTTTACCGCAAACCGTTATGGAGGAACGTAATCCTAAGTTAAAAAAAAAGAAAGAAAAATCAATGAGTCAGGATCTGTTCGCATAGAATCCGTCAGCGTAAATTTTTTTAACCAATCATACGCCAATCATTGATCCATTTAACCAATCAGCGCCAACGGAATCTTTAACTCTGACGCAGTCGAACTGCTGCAGAAGTAAGTACTTGGGAATTATCAAACAATTATTTCAATTTTTTTCTATGGTATAAAAATAATTTGAAGTCTGAATTGGATTATTACTTTTTTTTTCACCTTCTAATTCGGTTAAGTTCCTTAGTCACACTAAATTTATTTTAATACACTGCTGGCCACCCAAATTGAAAGACCAAGAAAGACAAGAGATATCACAACAAAATTTATTTTGTAGATAACATGTTGACCAAGTATCAAATGATTAAATTTATAGACTTCTGTGAAGTGTGGTTCCTGCCAAAATCAGTAGCCAGAGTAGCCGCCATTGTTGGAGATCACCGCTGCCACACACCTCGGCATTGATTCAAAGAGACTTTGGATGAGTTATTGGGGTACAGCAGACCAAGCAGCTTCCACACGTTGCCAAAGTTGATCTGCTGTGGCAGATGGGGATGGAATCTGGGTCAATCGTAGAGCAACCATGAACCACATGTTTTCTATCGGCGAAAGATCCGGAGAGCGAGGCGGCCAGGGAAGCAATTCAATCTGGCGATTGACGAAGAACCGTTGGACAATGCGTGCCACGTGTGGTCGCGCATTATCCTGTTGAAATATGGCTGTGGGCAAGCCCTGAAGGTAAGGAAGGACAACTGGCTCCAACACCTCGGAGATGTAGCGCTGGCTGTTTAAAGTACCGGCAATGCGTACTAGAGGTGTGCGAGAGTGATATCCAATACCGCCCCATACCATAATACCCGGTGCAGGACCAGTGTGGCGGTGCATAACGCAGCTGTTCAGCATCCTCTCTTCACAGTGTCTCCAGACACGAATGCGACCATCGTGATGTTGCAGACAGAAGCGTGACTCGTCACTAAAGACAATTTCATTCCATTCTGCCGTCCACATCCTTCTGTCATCGCACCATTGGCGGCGGAGACGTCTGTGGTTCTGCGTCAAGGGTAGACAAAGCAATGGGCGTCTTGCGGACAGACCACTCTGCTGTAAACGGCGTCGAATGGTACGCGCAGACACTGGATGATGCGTTACAGACTGCATGTGCTGTGCTATGGTTCGTGATGTGACTGAGCGATCCGTCACTGCCATGCGCACAATTTGCCTGTCATCACTTGAAGTGGTGAGCTGAGGTGGATGCGATCGAACACGCCGGTCCGTCGTACCCTCCTGCATCCAACGATCACATATTCGCATTACAGTTGTTTGGTTTCGTCCAACACGACTACCGATTTCCCTGAAAGATAATCCACAATCTCGGTAGGCCACTATCCTTCCTCTGTCGAACTCGGATACTTGATCAAAAGATGATCTCTGTTTTTGACGAGGCATAATTGATCGTTTTTTTTGAAAAAGCCACAAGAAAAACACAATTGCCGAACTTGAAATCGTCGAAATCCCCAAGCCTTAAATAGCGCTTTGAAGTGGCGCCACAGGCGCGTGTGATGTGCGTCTGCGCTGAAATTCTAATCATTTGCATATCTCACCTCCGCTAATGCATGTTGTAAATTTCATGTTATTTGCATGTTTCCTTCAGGGTGTTGCATTTACAGTGGCCAGCAGTGTAATAACGATTTCTCCAAGAATATTCTATCTGATAGATTTTATACGTCGTCAGATAAAAGTTACAGCTTCAATAATACATTCTACAATGTTTATTTGAATTTATATTTTCAGACGAATTTTAAAAAACAATGTACAGAGTACCCTAAAAAACCTTGACACATTTTAAAAATTTATACCAAGAAAAAAATGAGTATACAAGGTAGGAACTGGAAATTCACAGATGTGTTACCGCATATATTAGTTTTTTTTCTGTGTCAAAAAAAGTTGAACAGGTGGCTCTAGTTGTTCCGTGAAAGTGAAACTTTTAAAATGGCTACTCCATCAGAGAAATCACTATATGTTGGCCGGTATTTTAAAACGGAATCCGTTAAGCAAGTGCAACGAAATTTGGAAAAGATCCTCCAAGTCGTAACAAAATCTTAGTTTGGTATTAAAAAGTTTCAGGAAACCGGAATTGTCCTTGATAATCGGTTGTAGTGTTGAAGAACTCAAAAGATGCAAATTGCTGCAATTTCATGTGTTACGGAATCCATTTCGGAACGCACATGGGCTGAGATTAATTACCAACTAGATGTTCTCCGTGCCACAAAAGTTACACTTATTGAAATTCATTGACTATACTAAAAAAAACTTGAATATATAATGTAACACATAAGTGAATTTCTAGTTCCTACCTTGTAAACTTTTATTTTTGTATAAACTTTTGAAAATGTGTCAAGGTTTTTTGAGACACCCTGTATATTATTTTATCACTTTTTGTTTCATGGACTTAACCGATTTGGCAAGTGAGCCGCTCAAATGCAAATGAAAATAACACTGTATCATATGATAAAGACTATGTATAATGTAATCGTAATCGATCGTTAGAAATTGAAATTGAAAAAAGGTTGCTTACTTGTTCGCGTTTCACTTCTGCTTTGCAGTGGGGGCATGTTACAGGCCTCTTCCCGCAAACTCCGTTGTGCGTCTGCAACAGAAAGAATCAAATTATGACAAGAGAATAGATTTATAATGCATCAAACTAATCAAATCATTGCATATCAAACCCACAGGTAATTTTCATTATTTTATATAACTTTGATATAATCGAGGATACGTCAGCAAAACCAATAAGAGGCAAGGATCATGCCCCAGCTAAGAAGGATCATTTAGGCTCTGTTCACATTGCAGTCCGTTAGCGTATGCGTAAAAGTATTGAAATATATTTAACCAATGCAGTAGCGCACCCAGGATTTAATCTTCGAGGGGGCCGAGCTGAACGGATAAAAATATTTATTATGCAAATTCAATATTCATAATGCAATTTCTATTTCTTTGGAGGAGGCCCCACCCCCTGGGTGTGCAACTGAACCAATGACAAACCTCCAAACGATTAGCCGAAGATAACCGAAGTGCTGCAATCCCAACACCCCCAAGAAAAGAAAAAGGAAACAAATATACTATCAATTTCATCTAAATATTTTGAAACATATTGAAAGAAAATCGAACCACAAAAATATCCACTGACTGATGAAGCTAATGGTTTGTGCCTTTTTTGAAATTTATTGGATTTAAAAACGCTTGAATACACATAAAACCTAACATTTCATAGATAAACTACATTAAAATATCTCAATATTTTACTGCATATTCTTTGTTAAGTTCCATGTAAATTTCTCGTTCTCAAACACCCAACGTTTCAGCCCAAAACTTCATTCGTCTCAATTACGAAATTTTGAGGGAACACCATGCGATGCTTATGTAATTAGATGAAATTTCGTGACTCATGACAGATGATTTCGAAGAATGGATTCTTCAGAGGAAAATTTTATGGACCTTAAAATTAAGGAGGAACCTCATTAATTATCTTGAAAGGCAGGTTGCGTACGGAAACTTTAATTTCAAACGGTTGATTAATCGTCTTATTTCCAAGTCGTTTTATACCACAGTAAATCCTGCATTACATTTAAATCACGAAACAATATAACTGAATATAGATGCATATAATCTACAAAAGTAAATTGCTCAGCAACAAATCAAGCGTCTCTTTTGATTGTAAATTAGGAAATAAAATGCGGAAATTTCACCTGCAGTGTATGACAGTTTATCAATTTTATCAGCAGAACAACCCAGTATTGTCTACCTTTAACCTTTTAGCACCCAAACCCTTTTATTTTCACTTTTAGCAAGTGTTACATGCTGAGAGGTTCAAGCTTGACCATATTCGGTCCACACGTTCAAATGAAGCAGATACATGTGCATAGCACAAAAACCCATGCACTCAGAGTTAAGGCTGAAAAAACTGGCATAAATTTTGATACATCAAAATGTGAGTTGAGGACGGTCAAGGCGCATGCGCTGACTATGAGCGATTTTATATACGAGCTGCAGACAGCTATATACAGCTATATACAGCTTCGACAGCCAAACAAAGGTCCGGATTCTAGAAGTGCCGACTATGAAAGAAGCATACGTTAAGGCTTTTGTGTACTATCCCCTATTGAATTCGCGTACCTCAATGTTAACCTACGGAGAAAATATGCCTACTATTGACAGCTACATAATCCAATAAAAATGGCATTTTCCGACAGCCTGGACTTTTCTGCACCATGCAACACGATTCATTTTATAAATTTCGTCCACCAAAGGAATTTGGGAACGTTTAATACACGCAAAACCAGATTTTTCCCCTGAATAACTTAATTTAAAATATTATTTGAATTTCTTTTAAATACGAAAAATGCCCCAAGGTGTAAAATTTCTTTCTCTATTACGGAGTACAATCTTTCTTAAATCTTTCAAGTCGGCAATCCTTGGACACATTTTCTCCATAGGTTAACATAGAGGTGAGCGAATCCAATAGGGTAAGGCTCGGTGCACCGAGCCTCAGTACACGGCAGTCTTAATTATTTGACGTATGTTATGTTACTCTATATTTCTTCGTACTTCCCCCTTTTTTTTCAAACAACTTGTATTCTTTAAATAGGACAAAAGCTGAAGCTGATGTGTTGTGTCTGTCAGACCGATTTCTAGGAACGGGCCGTTTTACAATCGCTTGTTTCATATTTTATTTAGTTAGTCTGTCATCAGTTATAATGCAGAACTTAAGTCATACGGCCATCGACCGGCTGTTTACAAACTGTTACTAAGTACGAACCAAGTTTATGATTTAAGATAATAAAATACTTCACATGACTTTGAACTTTTTTATTTCAAGGAGAACATATTGATAATTGGGGCAAAAACATCAGCAGAGGTGTGGCAAGGGTCAGGCCGATTCCTTCAAATGAGCGATCTAATAACTCTTGACCATTGTTCATGTTTTATTTAAGGCTGCCGTGTACTAACCCTACTGGATTCGCTCACCTCAATATTAACCAAGGGAGAAAATGTGTCCAAGGATTACCGACTTGGATTGAAAGATTTTTTAAGAATTGTACTCCGTAATAGAGAAAGAAATTTTACAACTTGGGAGATTTTTCGTTTTAAAAAATGCTGATAATATTTTTTAATTTAAATTATTCGTGAAAAAAATCTAGTATAGTGTGTTTTAAACGCTCCTAAATTCCTTTGCTGGACGAAATTTACCAGTGACTTACCAGTAGTTTCTTATATTGGGAGGGATGGCATCAATATGCGGTTCTTATCCTGATGTTTCTGTGTGTTAGTGGGGTTTTGCTATACAGGTAGCCCTCCTACAGCACGACATCTTACAACACGGTTTCGCTCTAACACGATAGGATAAATTGCGGGAACCCTCATATAACACTGCAACCTGTAATACAGTTTTTCTTGAAGGCAGACCCTTCCGCTGAAAGAAGCCGAAAATTCAAAAGGGAGCTGAAAATTGTGTATCTCCATACCGTGAAATCTACAATGACCTCGTAAGAACCAGCAAACAAACCAAAATTACAGATTTTTTAAAGAGGATAGAAGGTGCAAATAATCTAAATGAAGAAAAGGGTCCTGAAAGTGAAGGTGACGTCATTCAACCGAAAACATGTTCTCGTTTGATTGTACTTAGCAGTGATGCGGGAGAAATTTATTAAATTAATCTCACATTAAATTGAAATAATTTTTTGTTTCTTTTCTTTTTTTGTTATACATACATTTATATTTTTAATAAAAATTAACTTGCTTATATGGAATTTAAAAAAAATTGTTTTTAATAAGTTTGCGGAACGTAACTCCCTTTTTTTACTGTCTCTGGGTCTCATATAACACGGTTTCACACAACACGGCATTTTCTAGGAACCTATCTACCGTGTTATAACAGGGTCACCTGTACTTGTATCTCGGTAACTCCTGTTCCGATTTTAATGAAACTTGATTTATTCAGCTTTTATCTGTGTCTTAGAGGTATTCTTACAAATATGGCGGTTCTGTGCGTTGTTTTGAATTCCAAGTATACAAACTTATTTTTACTACATAGGTTTTGATTCCCTTAAGGCTGCGGTGTACTAACCCTATAGGATTCGTTCACCGCAATGTTAAATTATAGAGAAAGTGTGTCCAAGGATTGCAGACTTGGATTGAAAGATTTTCTTAAAAATTGTATTCTGTAATAGAGAAAAAAATTTTACACCTTGGGGCTTTTTTCGTTTTTTTTAAATGCAAATAATATTTTAAAATTTAAATTATTCGGGAGAAAATCTGTTATACAGAGGCTGTTCGCACATTTTTTTAGACGATTTTGGTAAGCGGTAATAAAAAAATCTTTTGCTGCAAAAGAAATAATTGCAATTGTACTATGTTTTTAAAAGTCAAAATTATCGTCTGCGGCTTGAAAGTTTTGTTTTTATTCAAAATGGCGTTTTTAACAAAGCAGTGGTTCGAAGGCTACATTTATGCTCTTTCCGAAGAGAAATATGCATACTCCGTTATCCAAAACCGATGTGAGAGTCATGGTTTTGTGATATCTAAAGCGTCGATAGGTAATATCGTCAACAAGAAAGGAAAAAAACGTCATATTGGAGCCTCAAGTGGGACAAAAATTCCAAACAGGTATCCAAGGAAAAAACGGACATCTTCGACTATTGCAAAGGTACGTTGTTTAATGTTAAAAGAAAATCCCCTAGTCAAAGGACAGTTGCAAAATCATTAAAATGATCGGTGTCCACTGTAAACAAAATGATAAACGTTGATTTAAATCTTAAGAAAGCGAAAAACGCAATGTGCATCGTCTTCTTCCAAATCATATCGCTGAACGCAGGACACGCTGCAGAATTCTATATGAGAAACACTTATCCAAAGAAAAATGGAAAACAATTGTCACAATAGATGAATCATGGGTGTATTTAAATGATTGCAACAAAAAAAGAGCTATTTATTATCATAAAAGGGGAGAAAAAAATTTAAGTACATGGTTCAAAGAATCGAAAGAAAGCTTTTCTAAGGGATTCATGATTGTTGCTGGTTTTTCTTATAATGGCAAGTTAAAAATAAAGAGTGGAAAAAAATGTCAAGATTAACTCCAAATACTATCAGGAACATATTTTATCGCCATTTTTTCTGAATGAAATACCATCGCTTTACCCACAGTGCCATCAATCTGTGAGACTCCATCAGGACAAAGCTAGCAGTCACACATCAAAATCCACTGTAAATTTCCTAAAAGAAATGGAACAAAAAATTGGTATCAAGGCCATACCCTTCACTGATATCCCTACTAAATCTCCCGATGTATCACCTATGGATTTTTGTGCTTTCGGACTTTTAAAATCTGCGTTATCGAAACGTCGTCCCAAAACCCTTACAGGACTCTGGAAAGCTGTTCAGGAGGAATGGGATAGAATACCTCTTCTGACACTTGAAAAGGCAGTATTATCCTGGAAATTGCGGTGTCGAAGATAGTTCAGAATAAGAGATGTCAAATAGAACATTTAAAACACAAGAATTTTATGTAATTTAGTTTTGTGAATACAATACACATCGTCTAAAAAATGTGTGAACAGCCTCTGTAGTGTGTTTTAAACGCTCCTCAATTCCTTTGGTGGACGAAATTGATAAAATGAATCCTGTTGCAAGGTGCAGAAAAGTTTAGCCTATCTGAAAACACCAATTTTGCTTGATTATCATCATTAATGTAGCTGTAAATCGTAGACAAATTTTCTCCATAGGTTAACATTGAGATTAGCGAATTCAATAGGGTTTGTACACAGCAGCCAAAAGTAGTCTGTTATAATCTACGATAGACACAAGACATGAATATATTTCTGTGTGCAGTGCTTTCCATTAACATATTTTACCAAGCTAGTAAGTAATTTCAAATTTTATTGCAACATGAAATTTTTTTTTCAATTTTTTCTTTATCGGTTTAATGTTTTTATTTTTTTTAATCACATTAACATGACTTAACTAAGCACCCATGGGTAGTTCCTATAAATATTTCACCAACCTAACAAGGAATTTTATTTTTTACTGTAACAAAAAATATTTCTCTAGTTTGAACTTAATATTTTTAACTTATTCTTATCGCAAAAAATGACTTTAACGGCTAATAAGGCACCCGTGGGAAGATAAACTTTACATCTTTATCCTCTTCGTATTTCCTCATAACCTTTCCACCACCTGCCGGGAATTAGACGGAAATATTTCAGCTCTATCAATAAAATACTGAAGGCAGCTTTGATGATCTTTAAACAGCAGGGTAGTTGACCATAAACAGAGTCATCATTCATTTACAAGTTTCCCCGATTGGGCCAGATTGCATAATCCGTATCTGTGAATGAATAATACCACGGGTTAAGGCAGCGTATCAGCTGCACCCGCAGGTCATCCATCCCTGTCTAATGCTATGGAGGAATTTACCTATATGTATTTTTCTAATGACGTTTGAATAGATGCGCAACTGTTTCTTTTAGACTGAAAGTAAATATTTATATGCAGGCGCACACACTGCATTTAGCGATTTATTTTAAGGTGCAAAAAAAGAAAAAAAACAGAATTAAAAAATATTTGTCTGTTTATATGTTACTAGCTGAATTCCCGTGCTTCGCTACGGAGTACATTTTAAGAAAATTACAATGAAAAAATAATGAAATTGCTTTTTAGAGGATTTCCTTATAAACAATATTTTTTGTTTCTTCATTGGGCGGAATTAATATTACCAGGCTCGACCGCGAACTTACGCGTGAGCAAGCTACGTAAAACTGACCGTGGGAGAAACAATTTTCTCTTAAATCTTAGCCAGCGTATTTTAAAGTTTGGCCTTGAGGCTTATTTATCGTCGTGGCGAAGCATACTTTTAGGAAACTTGAGGGAAAATTGCATTTTTATATATAGGTTTAATTTAATATCCATAGAACATACTAATTTGAATTAAATTCTTAAACTTCCATATCAATTAGTCTAGTAGTTATATTTTATCCTTTTGGGCCTGTTCACATAGGAGTCCGTCGCGTTGCGTTAAGGGAAAGATGACGTTGAGACGAAAATAAACCAATCATATGCCTCCAAACGATTAGCAATGAAATTTTTAACGCCTATGATTGGTTTATTTTCGTCTCAACGTCATCTTTTCCTTAACGCAAAGCACGGACTCCTATGTGAACAGGCCCTTACTGTATTTTAATATTTTTGTGTCGATTTATTTCGTTGTTATGCACGTGGCGAAAAATTATTTTAAAGTATCACAGAAAGAAAAGAAATCACGTGATCAGCATTTAATAAATTAAATTCTAAAAATTAATTTTTAAAAATACACCAAAAATGAGAAAATGGAGGTAAAGATTCGAAAAAAAATTTCATTTTAAAGAAATTTTTATGATCTTTCTCGTTATATAAATTTTATAACCCTCAGATTGTTTTAAATGGAAACATAAAAAAAAAAGTTACAAAGACAGATTAAAAATTTAATTTAAAAAATCTAAGAATTTTTTTTAAAATCTGTCTTAGTACACCCCTACACTATAAGGAGAATCGCCATGCAAAATTTCAGTCCTTTAGGTCCAGCGGTTTGATCTGTGCGTTATCTGTCAGTTAATCAGGGAACTGATGTAATATAGATTAGAAAAATAGCTATATGAAAACTCCCCGGAGTTTAAGGCAGTATATCAGTTAACCTGCAAAATCTTTTATCTTTAGTTTAAGTTATATGGAAATTTTCACGAATATTCTTCTACACATTAGCAAATGTATGTGTTTGAATTCTGTGTTTTTTTTTTAACTGCATCTTTAAATAATAATTTACACAAATAAGTGTGTGGTTTTTCAAAAATGGAAATTTTAAGTAATTTATTTTTTACAGGTCACTAAGCAATTGATGTCTATTTCCAGAGAGTTCTGCATACAAAGTGCTGTTTTCAAATGCTAAAAAAATAATTAAAAATTTCACATTCGTTTTGTTATCGTGGTGATTTTTAAAACTGTATTACGAGGTACTCCAGAAGTTTCCTTAAATAAATAAATAAATAAATAAATAATAAAAAAAGATTATTAAAATTTTTAGGATATAAAAACTACGTATTCTAAAAATTCTTGCCTCCATGTCCTTGTAAACAACGTCATCTTGGCAGAAAGGGCAGGCCACGAGCCTGCGATCACAGGTAGATGTCAAGTGCTGGGCCAACTCCCTCTTGGTAATCTGCAGGCCACAGCCACAGGGACACGATACAGGAACATAACCGCAACTTTCTAGATGCGTCTGTAAAACAAGAAGTAAATTATGAGGAAATTCAGAGCATTTTTTTCCGAAAAAGGTAATAAAAGGAGCTATGTCATTTAAGGAATATAAAAGCCACTGTTGGGTCAACAAATTTGATTTTAATTTTTTTTCTATTTACGTAGTGTTCAGTAGCTACTCTGAGCCCTATGTTCATTTTGCTACGCAAAGGGCTAAACAAACCAGTGCCCTCATATTTTAAAGCCGATTCGGAACAGCTACAAACGTACTAAACGTAGGGCTTGAACACGCAGGCTCGGATACCAAAGGTTCGTGCTGTAGCCGTTCGTCCAACGTCCGGCTCAGGGAAATGGCTTAAGAACTTCTGAAGAGATTGTTGGATTATTACAACCTTCTTCATGAGGAATCTCTAGGAGTTCCTTGTAAAGTGAAAGATAAAAAAAATCCCGTATTTTTTTACTCTGTTTCCTTACAGGGAGATTGTTGAATTGAGCTGGTTGATGAGAGATAGAGAAGGTGGTCAACTTTACTCCCTTGTTCAGACATTTTTCTGTGTACAACTAATGATAAATTGGAGCATTACGATCTTGAAGAACATCCCTAACGCCCTTAATGAAACGCTGTTTGAATCAATGGAACCGTCTGTCTACCAAAATGATTATACAGACACTGGAAACTAAATTGATGTTTACAAACGGTCGGTTGGTTTTGCGGAGCCAACTGTCAACTATAGGATCTGCAAATCACCACAATGCTTTTGTAGAACCATGTACTGTGAATTCCTGACTCAGGGGTTTTGTTGGTTTCTGAAATATTTTTTATCTCAATAAAATTGGCAACATTGTTTTCCTAATGAAAACAATTTTCATTTCCATTTGTAACATGAGGCGGTGAGAGATGGAATAAAAATACGTTCATGTCTAATAGTCATGTTTTGTGCAGTGATTTGAATCTTTTTATTGTGTAAACTTCGACGAAGTTTTGTTTAATACCTTGATAGTATTGTTGTAACTCTAATGAGTTACATTAACTAGTTAATGTAACTTTTTCCATTTTACAAATGCAATAAAAAATCGTTTTTATTAGGGAAACAGTGTTGCCAATTTTATTCAGATAAAAAATATTTCAGAAACCAACAAAACCACTGAGTCAGAAGTTCACAGTACATGCTGCTACAGCTCTACCTATTTCATAACTAGTACCTCGCCATGTTTGCCAGTGGGTATAAATAATAGTGCTAAAAGTTTCTTACGGCACTCTCGAATAACTCTGCCAGTGGTTACTAACTAAGCAAAAGAAAATGTTTTTATGTGCAAATAAACAATATCATTTACTGTAGTCATGAACATAGTTAAACTGTTATTTTGTTACAGAAGTATTCCATGTTTGTCCCCAGTCCACTTTTGTTAGTACAGTAATACTCCGAAATTACGCGACAGGTGGGACCGACAAAAGATCGCGGAAGTCGGGGTGCAACTTTGCATATAAATACTACATATAAATTTTGTCGAATTGGTACCAAGAAATATTGTATTACATATTAATATTATACATATATGGAGAAGATATTAAAAATTATTTATGTTGATGGCTTTAAAAAATCCTATAAAGTAGTCTGCCGTATTAACGACTCCTTTTTTGCCACACTTTGCCGTATACCGCATACTTTGCCGTATTAACACGCTTTGGCGCATGGATTATGAAGAGACGTAACGAATTTAATTGGAATCTATGGAATTATGGACATGTTAAATTGTTTTTTAACGTTCTTTCAAGGTCATGTGTTGTCATAAACAAAGGATGGCATGGCGTTGTCAAAGGTAAAAAAGGGTATACAGTAAAACCTCGTTTATCCGGCCCTCGTTGATCCGGATCTCCGCATAATCCGGATCAGATTTGTAGACATTATTTTTTATTTGATTTAGATAATAATTTTAACTATGATAGCAAGAACGTAACTAGAAGTACTCCAAATATTCGCTTTTTAGTTTGATTCAATGTACAGTTTCTGCATAGATTGTACATTAAATTATGGTTATAAAATGCTTTTTGTTAAGTTTAAGAAAGCTTTACTACACTTACCAATTCTTCGTTAAGAAATGATGCGAAAAGTTATTATGTTTTTTAATGTCATATAAACAGTACTATGTAATCGTAATAAACGTTAAGTCTGCTTAGTTAAGGATTTTGTTTCGATTATTACCCATATTACCCGAATTATCCGGATTTCCTGTTGTCTGGATTACCTATGATCCCAGTTAGTTGAGATAAACAAGGTTTTACAGTAATCAAAAATCGTGTAAATCGGGGTATTACTGTATTAATCACTTCCACATACACACAAATATATAAACTGCTTACAAGATTGTTTATGTTTACTCAAAGATCTAGGAAGTGTTCCTCCTTAGAATAAATAAATATATTATACCCCATTACAAGTTTCAGAACTTAAACTGTCCTGCTCTATGCTAATTGCGTTAGTGATCACGTTATACTGCTATGTCCGTTGTTCGTAAATCAGTCAGCAATAGCTCGTCAAATGCATCTTTTGCTTTACTCTAAGTTAAGCATCTTGTTAACTCTTTTGAAAGACAATATCTTTAAGTCTTTTAGACGGTTCTCTGCCTCGGGTATTTTATTACTTTATTAGAACTTATCACAGTTTCCTGGTCATTAGATGTCCTGTTCTGTGTTCGCTGTACAGGGGAAGTTCGCGAATATCTTGTTAATTTAGTGCCTGAAACACTTCAGCAGTACGTTATAGGATTCAAATGAGGTGTCCCAAAATATAAACTTATCTTAAATATGTCATTAATGATTATTTTTTTGGAATTTTTTTTTTTGGTTACCTACATCACCTTTGCGTAGACTTTTGGGATATTGTTTCAAGGCTGCTGTGTACTAACCCTATTGGATTCTCTCACTTCAATATTAAACTATGGAGAAAATTTGTCCAAGGATTGCCTACTTGGATTTAAATATTTTTTTTTAATTGTACTCTGTAATGGAGGTAGAATTTTACACCTTGGGGCGTACACAGACATTTTTCGTTTTAAAAAAAAGTAAATAATATTTTAAAATTCATATTATTTGGATAAAAAAATCTGGTCTAGCGTGTTTTAAACGCTCCTAAATCCCTTTGCTGGATACAATTTATAAAATGAATCTTGTCAAAAGGTGCAGAAAAGTTCAGGCTATCTGAAAACACCATTTTTATTTGATTATCGGCATTTATGTAGCTGTAAATAGTAGAGAAATTTTCTCCGTAGGTTAACATTGAGGTGAGCGAATTCAATAGTTCGTGCACAGCAGCCTTAAGATTTAATAGAAGTTTTATCGTTAAATTATAATCTGATATCTTCTTTATATATTTTCTCCTTTTATTTAGTAAAAGGTTTGTTTTGGCTGGAATTATGTTTTTCTATCTTGCTGCTTTCTTAGAAATGAATTTATTTCATAATGTTTGTACATGTAGACTTTTTACTTTATGAATAAGGACGTTTTATTCTTTGAATGACTAGTTTTTCCTTTATCTCGACTTCTCTTGAAACTATAATCGCTCATTTAACTTATTATTAGATGAGTACTATAAGATAGATACCTAGTTTTTAAACATCATTATTATTGATTATTATTGGTATTATTATTATCAAAGGAAACGACCGTATACGCCTGGGGTAGCCTAGTGGTAGTGCGTCGGCTTTCGGCACCAAGGATGGTCAGATGGAATCCCGACAAACGCTATTAAATATCTCTGTGTCCAGGCTGGATATGGGCTCGTTAAATCCGTAGACCGAAAAGTCCTTCTATAGTGCCGTTTACATGTGCCAAAAACCCGGGTAAAAGCAGGGTCGTTTCTTACTTTTTCCCTACGATAGGGAAAAATGCAGGGTGGATTTTCGACCCTGCTTCGACCCAGGATAAAACCCGCTAATTACCCATGATGCATTTCGAAGCTGGGAGTAAATAACATGGCGGATTTGAACTTGTGTGAATCCATGAAAATGCAGCTAAATGATCGATGGAAGGATCTGGAACCCCTTAACGATCGCATAATTTTCAAGAAAACAGTAGAAAAGTGCCTATTTTTTCCCGGACGATTTCATTTATTTCTTGATCTGAACCATCCCCAATTACATTATAAATAGAATGGTACTGCCATCTGGTATGTAAAATAAGAAATAAAATTTCATTTCAATAAAATTTCAGTAACATTTTCATTTAAAGTGTTATGGTAAAATTAATAAATTTAATAAGTATAATCAATAATTAAACGTAACATTAAAATTTATTTATAAATTAATTATTTTAGAATTCACAGATAAAAATTTATTTATATCTATTTATGATTTTTTTATTTATACATGACTAAAAATTACTGAAACAAAATTGAAATCAAAATTACATTTTGATTTTATAAAAGGATTTATTAAAACAATAAGTATCTTACAATTAATCTTATAATTTAAAAAAATGCACCTATCGATTGGAAAATTTTCTTTCCAGTCTTTATTACTTCAGGAATTTAAAATAATTTCTTCCCACCAAACAGAGCTTCGTAATTTTGCCCACATTCTTTGTTGTGGAAAAACTAAATTTAGCGATGAAGCCATAGATCGTACGATTATATCTAATATCCGCATCAATCTTCTAGTTCTTATATTCCTTTTTTCCTATCTATTTTCTAAATTTATTTTTAAAAACAACAGTAAACAATCGTAAACGTTCTATAATTATCAACAGCGACTGACATATACTGCATTTAAATAACAAATAGACGCAGATGTAATTGTGTTTTAGAAGAGGAGTGCATTGGTCGTGTCGACTTTATCTCCTGTAAGCAAGATATATGTAATCAAGGTGGGAGTGCTCAGTAGTTAAAATTTTAAGTAATGAATTAAAATATTAAGGTAAGAATAACGCGGGTAAAAGAAAAAAAATTAATAGTAAAGTTAAATTAAAACAAAAAAGTTAATTTTAACAGAAAAAATATAGACTTACAAGTTAAGAAAATTTAGAAGAAAAATTAGATAAGAAGAATAATCCACGGAAAACAAAAAAGTAATAATATTAAGAGGCCCAGAAAAGCAGATATCATACGAATACAAAAAATATTTTTGTAAGTTTTTCAATGTTTTTGGATTTTTAAAGTTTTCTGATTTTTTTGTTGTTGTTATTTTTAAAATTTAAGAATTCGAGGTCAAAAGAACAGCAATTGGGAAAAAAAAGGCCTTCCCCAGGACCATACACTTCTTAACGAGATAAATGCGGAGTTCGAAGATGGAAAGCTAAAAATAGTAATACAGTGAATTCGGAAAAGTATGACACCGGCTGGGATCGAACCCATAACGTGATTTACAAGGAATGATGGTGTATGAGGATCACTTCCGCCGAATCATGTGACGGCCTTTACTTCCGATAAGACGGGTAAAAGCAGGGTGAAAATGTGGTCCCATGTAAACGGGCTTCGAAGGTTTTCCCTATTAGCGGGTAAATCCCGGGTATTATTGTTGTCCATGTAAACGCAGCTTATAAGGTCAGTGGGTGGGGAAAGTTTGATCCCCCATGTCGCCCCCGGGGTTGCTCGGTCAAAATTGTAGTGACACCTAGCCAAGTCGGACTCCGACCCTTGTGGAACTATTATAAACCGGAGCCGCACTACTCAACCCGAAACCTAAATGGACCTGGTTTGGAACATCCGTCCAGGGGAGAATTAAGAACAACAACACGATTGTGTAATAATGATGATGATGACAATAATTTTATTTTATCATTCTTTATCTATTTCAAGGTGATTTTTTTTTCTGACGATCCCTTTTTCTTCCTTCATACTTAACCAACATCGATAAATGAGGTACCATTTTAAAGATTAAGATATCCACTTCTGACGCATTGTTAATTTAGGAAAACACATTGTATTGTTTGTTTAAAAATCGAAGTATAAACATCATAAGCATTTTTTTCTTCCGCTAGATGGCGTGCGCTCGATCACTGAGCTTTTAAATTTTAAAATTGTCTGCATCAAGGAAAAGCTAATCTGTCTCATAAAGGATAATCAAAATAAAGGTCTTAAATCAAAATAAAGGATGTGAAACTCGAAGAAAAAAATAAGATCGCATGCGAAAGTTTCGCACGGGACACCTAGTTATTAAGTAATCGGGAAAAACCGCGTAAAATGGCAAAAAAAGGTAATTCAGACTCAAGTTGTCTTTAAAAACTGAAGAGCTTCTTCATCTTTTGGTAACTGATCACCAAAATGAGAAGAGCCCCTCAATCGGTGGTCTGCAACACGCGTTTTACGTCTCAGTCAAGACTTCTGTAAGCAAATAAACAAAGTGCATTTCATTTATGTTTCTCAATGCTCTGCTCGTATAGTGAATATTCAACTCGCATCAGACTAGGGGGAGGTCACCCGATCTTGTGTAAAAAAACTGGTTTAGTATAGTTTCGCATGTAAATGAAAAGGAGCTATCCAGCTGGAGTATAAAGCATTTGCACATAGTTAATATTCATGAATTCATATTTTTATCCCCCGATGCTAGTAGATTTCAAGTTTAAAAAATACGCTATCTTTTTCTGTGAGACTGTTAATTCAATGACGTTTTCAATCATCGATTCTTCAAAGTAATGTTCCGCATATAAATAATTGATATGATGATTATACAAGCCAAAAAAACTATCAAAAACTCTCTCTTAACTGTCAAACAATGCCAAATTATGGAAAGAACTGATTTCACTGAAAAAATCTTTACATATTTCACTACATTATTGTTATTACCGGGAAGTAATTTATTGTAATGTAGTCAAAGCAATGCAAGTTTTCCGCAAGCACGGTTTTTTACTTTATTCAAACAGAATCGCGCATTTGGCATTGCTGCTGATATTTGTTTCATCTTTTCCCGCATTTAGCAAAAATATATTGGAAAAACACATCAAATTAACTCCTAATTGATAGAAAAATGTGGACAATATGATGAACGATCTTAGAGATATTAAAGAACGTATAATACTAATCTCTCTTGAAAAATGGTTTCCTGTACTCTTACCTTCTTTATGATAACATTTGATATTAATTGGAGACTTCACGACCTATTTAGCTGTTCTATTAATAGGCAATAAAGAATTCAATATAATTTCAATATTGTGATTCAAACAATGCATCATGATAAATTAATAAAATATTTCAATCTATTCTCGTCGTTCATAATTTAAGAATTGTAAATAATAGTACCTTTTGTGGTTTTTGATATTACTGTTATTTAAGGCTGCTGTGTACTAACCCTATTGGATTCGCTCACCTCAAAGTAAACCTATGGAGAAAATGTATCCAAAGATTGCCGACTTGGATTGAAAGATTTTTTAAAAAATTGTACTCCGTAATAGAGAAAGTAATTTTACACACTGGGACATTTTTCGCTTTTTAACAAAAAATACAAATATTTTAAAATTTAAATTATTCCGGGGGAAAATCTGGTATAGTTTGTTTTAAATGTCCACCAATTCCTTTGGTGGACAAAATTTATAAAATGAATCCAGTTGCAAGGTGCAGAAAAGTTCAGTATATCTGAAAATACCATTTTCATTGGATTATCGGCATTTATGTAGTTGTCAATAGTAGAGAAATTTTCTCCATAGGTTAACATTGACGTCAGCGAATCCAGTAGGGTTAGTACACAGCAGCTTTAAGTTCAGCTTGATACATCAGGTTAATTTAACAGACGAAAAAAAATCAGAATAGATAAAACCACATTTTAATGAGTTGGAACAAAATTTATTACTCTTTTGCAAAAATACATATACTAGACTATAAAAATATACTAAAGGAATAATGATCTAACATAAACAGTGTTCAGTGAGCGGTGTACAGTGTTCTAAGCTTGCATTAAAAACTCATTTTATATCCGGGTGAGGAATGAGTCAGTCAAAATTTGCATCAATCGATCGTAAAATAATTGTTCGTTTGCGAGAGTCGAAGCAGCTCCTGTGCCGTCGCAAGTTGCCACATATCCAAGTATTTTACGAAGTAATCGCTCAGTGTTAAAGATTCTTTTGAAGACAATGTTTCTTGCTGAATTGCTAAAAATCTCTCCAAGTACTGTTACATATTCCTTGTCATAGAACCACTTAGACTCACATCATTTGATTAGCACCGATTATCTGATAAAATAATTTAGACGCAAGCGACTTCTCTTTTAGCTGATAGAGGACGGCTATGAAATTTAAAATGAGACTGTCAATTTTTTTTTTCTAAACTTAATGTGGAAAGTACTAGGATGTATAGTCAAGAGTCCTTTAACTCCAGCAAAAAGACACAGCTAATTAATACATACTAAAAATCCAAATCTTTAAAATGTTAAGCATCAGTTGACTTCGCAGATCTTCGATACTAAGGTATGGAGAGCTTTCCTCTACCCTTTTTTTTTCTAACTAAATAATGCCAAATGCATATTTTTGAGTTTGTTTTCTAGCTGAAACTAAATCTTTAAAGGCAATTCGCGCGTTTTTCAAAATTCTTCCATTTAAGTTAACTCTTTTCAAAAAAAAATTTCTAATTTCTAGAGATAGACATCAGTAGTTTCATGTTTTGTAAAAATTAATTACGAGATATTTCAAAATTTGAAACTGGTGCCTTTCTTGCGAATATGGAACCATTTTTTCTGTACTGACTTACAAACTCTTTATTACTAGACAAACATTTTACTATAACTAATAGCTAACACTCTTAAGGTAAATTTCAGACCAAAATACCTAATGGTTATATTCTATGCAGAAATATCAAGGATCAAGCAAACTTATATTTTTAATCTTATACTTATTCTGCTCACATCGTATAGTGGTTAGCGTCTCCGGCTTCTATGGTATGGGCTCGGGTTCGAATCCCGGATTAGGTACGGACGTTATAGTGCTGTTCCCTCATAGGAAACAGTGTTGGCTGACCTGTATGAATCTCATATAACAAAGTAGCCAACGAATGCTCTTTGTGGATGGATCAATGGTCAAGTATAATGGTTATGTAAAGTTATATTTGATAAGAAAAAAAATACAGTGGTACCTTGGTACAGGTCGTTAATTGGTTCTAGAGGGCACGAAAAGTTCTGAACGCATTTTTCTCATAAGAAGTAATGTAAATTGAATTAATTCGTTTCTGAAAACCAGAAATTTCATGGGGAGAAGAAATTTCATTTTATAAATGGATGGGGTTGCTTTTTGATACAAAATCTTTAAGCTTGACAGACATAGTTTAAAATAGTAATTATATGATATAAAATAAAATTTATCTTCACTCAACCTGTACTGAAAGGAGTTGATGGCCTCATGGAATAGTGGTTAAGTAGAGGAGGAGAGAGGTTATTGCAAGGAAGGGGAGTCTCCTTCCAATAAAACCCCAGGTGATTGCACAGGGATCCTGTTGCAGACTCAGATTTGGGGAGTTTCACTACAAACCTATCGAGAGAAACTAGCTTCTGCTACGTTTCAAAATGTTTCTGAAGTGAGACATTGTTTGATCTATAAACAAGTCCACATTTGGGCTTGCTAAATTGTTATCAGGGTAATACTTTTGAACGAAATTTTGTAATTCAACCCATTTAGAAAACATTTCAGCATGTGTGACGTGTACCGAAGCCTTTTTTTCGCGTCTAAATGCGACGAGTACCGAAGTATGACTGTATTTCAAAATGTTTGTAAATAGAGAAAATAAAATTTCTTGTCCTACATGCCCTCCATCAAACCGAGTTTAACTGTTGAAATGTGTGCGTGGATGTCATTACTACATTTTTGGAATAAATCTCACCTCTTATATTAGATTGTTACATCTCCAAAATTTTTGATTTTGAGATAATTGCACCACAATGCTCTATAAGAAGTGCTTCTCATTCTCGAATAATGTTATAAGCCTAGTACCAACACAATCTCCTAGATGGCGCCTATTACCCTCTTCCACACCTAGGAGGGGGAACTTGCTCATGCACGAAGAATGAAAATAAGATTTTTGTCAGTGCCTAATGTTGTTGTATTAAAATGTTCCTGTAATCAAAATGTTCATTAAATTTTATTTGGAAAATAAATTTGTATTTTTTTCTAACCTGCTGTTCATGTTATCAAGGCTTTTCTTTGTATTGTGAAAAGATTGGATAGATTGTGCATTAGCATAGAGATATGACAGTATTCCCTCAAGCTTTTCAGTCCATGTTGACAAAATGAGGTTATTAGAAGAGGGTTATATCTTAAAATTAAAATTCATGGTTTAAAATTTGAAAACAACTTTAATAGTATATAATATTGCCTTCTGAAGTGATTCGAACAAGAAGTTTTCCCAAAATTATCATAGGCATTCATAAAACAAGAAATGAAATTTCGACATATCTTCTTTCGGTCTTCCTGAAAATGTGGCTATTTTGAGATGTAACACTCTTCTAGCAGAGGTGCGAAATAACACGACAAAAGATTGTTTTAGACTGCAGATATAATATTTAGAGACTACTAATGTTACAAATTAACGCAAATTCATTTTGAATTTTATAAACTTTTTTCCTTTGACGTTTCCTTGCAATCTAGAAATATCATTCCTTTTAAAACTCATCTAGAAGATTCTAGAGGATTGCGAATTCAAATCATTATTTCTTTGCATTGTTTTAAAATGCGCTTCTTCCGGCCTATCTGAGGTGCGAAAAAATCTCTCCAGAACTTCAAAAATCTGGGTTTTTTCAGTTTTGTGACTTGTACTGTTTGGGAAAATTAATGACTCTTAAAAGCACCTTCCCACAGTCCCTGTAATTATTTTAATATCTCCGAGATCAGAACGAACAACGCAGCTTAAAGCGCACTGTCGACGAACAATGCCGGAAAGCAAAAAAGAAAAAGGGTTTCAAACCGCCAACAAAATGGGAGCATCCAACAACAAGAAAAAAATTCGAAGGTCGCTCACCTCCAGTTCTCTCAGCAGCAGTGTTCTTTTGCATCCTCTTTTCTTCTGCAAGCAGTACACCGACAGCCCAAGAATGTTATCTCTGATTTCTTTATCCGCCACAAGCTGAAAAACAAGAAAAAATAACAGCTATTAGCAGTAGCCACTTCGGCGATCTGAATTAACTCGGCTGCCATTTTGTTTTAATGGCTGCCTTGACAATGGACTCATTAGATTGTCCAGGAAGAGATTCCGATGCAGATCGGGTTAAGACGTCGTGTAATTCGGAGGGTAGCAAAAAAAATTGCGATTAGATGTAACGCGGATTAGCTTTCAATGGAAATGAGACTCTATATAAAGGGTAAATTTAAATTAAGGTCTTTAAATGTGATACACAGTCACGAATTTTGTACCATTCTTCTGTCAATTAAGATATGTCCTGATGTCAAGGCAAGAAACTTTAGGATGACTCTCATATGATGTCGTAGTGTGTTGAATCAACTAGAAAATGATTTAGACCGTAGAATAGGTCTTCCGTATATATGATTCTAACATTCTATACTCTCTCTTAGTAGATACTAACAGTTAGAGGCAACCGGTAAGTTTACATTAAAGCCGTTATATACCTTAAACTAGCTGAATACCCGTGCTTCGCTACGGAGTACTTTCAAATTAAATACAACGGTCAATGTATGCAATTAATGCCAAAAAAACACAAATATATATTTATAATAAATACAACGGTCAATGTATGCAATTAATGCCAAAAATATATACATATACAGTGGCTCCCTAAAGTACACTTAAGTCCGTACACTTAAGATTTTCATTGAAATTGGGGTCTATCCATATATTAAAATGAATATTTCAGAATGGGTATTTATAATAAGATCTGTAATCTATTCTTAACAGACCTACATGAAATATTTTGAAAACAGAGTAAAACTTTATTTTTAAGAAACCAGTAATCAAAAAGTAACAAACTTTATCTAACAAAAGTCATCGTACACTGAAATATTTTCGGATAAATTCATAATTAAAAGAATCGTCTGGCGCTTTATTTTTATTTTTGAATTGTGGGGGCATTTAAAATATCATTTGACTTTAATTTTTGCTTGCCTACTCCGTAATATTCTATTTATTATTTAAAAATGGCTCGTTGTCGTAAAGAAACAACAAACAGCATTCGAAAATTGATTATTTTTCCTCATAGTAGTGGTAAATCAGTTCAGAATATTGCTAAATTACTTAATTTATCCCATTCTACTGTGCAGTATGTGATAAAACGCTTTAAAGAAGAAAATCGGATAGAAAACAAGGTTAGAAAAGGTCGTCCGGCAAAGTTAACAAAACGTGATCAGAGATTTATAATTAGAAAATTAGTGAAAAATCCACGTTTGAGTGCTGTAAAAGTTTCTGCAGAATTTAATGAAACATTTTCTACTTCAATTTCTCCCGAAACTGTTCGACGAGTTCTTAGAGCAGCTGGATTACACGGGCGTTCTGCCCGTCGAAAATGTTTTGTGAGTGAGAAAAACGGAAAGCTTAGGCTTTCCTTCGCACTATCAATGACAAACAAGTATTGGAATAATGTCTTATTTGCCAATGAAAGCAAGTTTGACATTTTTGGTTCCGATAGGCTTATAATTGTATGTGGAAGAAAAAATGAGAAACTTAATCCCAAGAACTTAGTAGGAACAGTTAAGCATGGCGGTGAAGGTGTCCTTGTGTGGGGGTGCATGTCAGCATCAGGACTAGGAAATTTGGTATTTATTGATGGCATAATGGATCATGCTGTTTTTATAAATATTTTAAAAGACAATTTAAAATTATCAGCCCAAAATTTGGGCATTGGGAACAACTTTGTTTTTTTATCAAGATAACGATCGTAAGCACACGGCTCTCAACGTTCGCCTCTGGTGTCTCTATAATCGTCCACAAGTTTTGAAAACACCACCTCAATCGTCAGATTTAAACCCATATTTGGAGAGAACTGGAGGTTCGAGTACGAAAACACGATATTCACACGAAAACCGAACTAAAATCAATTATGATGGAAGAATGGATGAACATTGATGCAGAAATTACAAAAGAACTAGTGCAATCTATTCCCAGACGTTTAAAAGCTGTTGTGGATGCTAAAGGATATTCTACTAAATATTAATTTAACGAAAAATGAGAATATTTACTAATATGTAGAGATTTTTTACAAGTGTACGATGACTTTTGTGAGATAAAATTTTGTTACGTTTTGATTATTGGTTTCTTAAAAATAAACTTTTACTATGTTTTTAAAATATTTCATGTAGTTTTGTTAAGAATAGATTATAGATCTTAGTATTAAATACCCATTCTGAAATATTCATTTTAATTAATGGATAGACCCATATTTCATTGCAAATCGTGAGTGTGCGAACACTTTTGGGAGCCACTATATATATATATACATATATTTACAAAAAAATTGTAACGGATATTTTTATAAACAAAATAATGTAGATGAGAATATTCAAATTAAATCTAATAGAACATACTAAAGAATATAGTACAGTTAATATGGTACAGTTTGAAGAACATTTCTTTTACTGTATTTTAATATTATTTTTGGATAATGTCCAATCGTCTGCCGTATTAGAAAGAAAAAAAAATTAAAAAATTCTAAAAATTAATCTTTAAAAATTCACCAAAAATCAGAAAATGGAGGTAACAATTCGAAAAAGA
This sequence comes from Dolomedes plantarius, assembly GCA_907164885.2. Taxonomy (NCBI): domain Eukaryota; kingdom Metazoa; phylum Arthropoda; class Arachnida; order Araneae; family Dolomedidae; genus Dolomedes; species Dolomedes plantarius. Next base: position 24,047,225 of record OU015499.1, on the reverse strand, counting down.
TATCATTTTAATGGAATTTTTATGATCTTTCTCGTGATATAAATTTTATAGCCCTCGGATTATTATTTTAAATGCAAACTTTAAAGAATATTACTAAAACAGCTTAAAAATTTAATTTTAAAAAATCTAAGAAGAATTTTTCAAAAATCTCTCTTAGTGGACCCCTACACTATAAGAAGAATCGCCCTGGAAAATTTTAGCGCTTTAGGTCCAGCGGTTTGCTCTATGCGTTATATGTCAGTCAGTCAATCAGCAGGGTTGCTAAATGTCCCGGATTTTAAGGGACAGTCCCTTATTTGTAAATTTTGTCCCGCGTCCCGGGGAACTTTCATACGGGACCGCAAAAGTCCCGTTTTTCGCCGAAATGAGAAATTTATTCTATACGAGTTAGGCGCACATCCGGTCCGGAAGCGTAAAAGGAAAGATGGCGCTGAAGCGGAAATAAACGAATCATAGGCGTTAAAAATTTCGTTGCTAATCGCTTGGAGGTTTGTCATTGGTTAAATATATTTCAATACTCTAACGCTTCCGCTACCGGACTCCTAAGTGAACAGGCCGTTGAGGAGAAGGTTGTCTGTATGCGCCGGGATCCGAACGTCACAATGACAACAGTCTCAGTCTAGTGCTAAATACTTTAACGCTTCCGCTACCGGACTCCTAAGTGAACAGGCCGTTGAGGAGAAGGTTGTCTGTATGCGCCGGGATCCGAACGTCACAATGACAACAGTCTCAGTCTAGTGCTAAATACTTTAACGCTTCCGCTACCGGACTCCTAAGTGAACAGGCCGTTGAGGAGAAGGTTGTCTGTATGCGCCGGGATCCGAACGTCACAATGACAACAGTCTCAGTCTAGTGCTAAATACTTTAACGCTTCCGCTACCGGACTCCTAAGTGAACAGGCCGTTGAGGAGAAGGTTGTCTGTATGCGCCGGGATCCGAACGTCACAATGACAACAGTCTCAGTCTAGTGCTAAATACTTTAACGCTTCCGCTACCGGACTCCTAAGTGAACAGGCCGTTGAGGAGAAGGTTGTCTGTATGCGCCGGGATCCGAACGTCACAATGACAACAGTCTCAGTCTAGTGCTAAATACTTTAACGCTTCCGCTACCGGACTCCTAAGTGAACAGGCCGTTGAGGAGAAGGTTGTCTGTATGCGCCGGGATCCGAACGTCACAATGACAACAGTCTCAGTCTAGTGCTAAATACTTTAATGCTTCCGCTACCGGACTCCTAAGTGAACAGGCCGTTGAGGAGAAGGTTGTCTGTATGCGCCGGGATCCGAACGTCACAATGACAACAGTCTCAGTCTAGTGCTAAATACGAAGGCAGATTAGTGTGTGATCATGTTGATAGTGGCGTTTGAATTAAGTGTTTGTTATAAAACTAATCCCTGAATATGAACAGTGGTAATGGTAAACGTTCAAAATCCAATAGTGATGGGCCGAGAAAAAGGTTATGTGTTTTTAGGGATGAATGGATGAAGGACGAAGATTGGCTCAGGCCTAGTCCCAACAACGCCAATAAGGCACGTTGTAGGTATTGTAATAAGGATTTTTCGGTTGCCCATGGAGGTCGGAGTGACGTAACTCAACATGCTCAGGGTGCCGAGCACAAGAAAAACAATGTTTCATCGAGCAGTGATCTGTCAAAGTTTTTCACCACTAAAGTTTCCTCTGAAAGTGACAAAATCGCTCTAGCAGAGTTAGCTACTGTATTTAACACAGTAAAGCACAATATATACAGTTCATTGGACTGTGAGAACACGCTCATTCGAAAAATTTTTTATGACTCAAAAGTCGCCCTAAAGATTTCTTGTGCCCATTATATTATGTACAATGTACAATAATAAATTTACAATCTTACATACACGTCCCTAACACTTTATAAAGCCACTTACTTAGTTGTAGTAAACTAATAAAATAAAAATCAGTTTTGTAGTATATGCCTAAACCAACTTTAAATTGTGTTTGATTTTCAAATTTTCTATGTAATTACATCATTGTTTACTTAACCTAAACTCTATGTAAGTTGCAAAACTGAACGAAAAATGCATTGAAAATGGCTATTTGAAAGGTTAAAATTTGAAAAGTTTTCGGGAGAGTACCCCCGGACCCCCTTTCCCTGGGGAGTATTCCATATTCCCCAGTAGTATAGTTATCAAAACTCGTCCCTTATTTTCGGTGTTTTTATTTGGCAACCCTGTCAGTCATTCAGTTACGGAACTGTTTTATATATGTGTAATTTGGAATTTCGTTTTTTATTTCGAAATGTTTGGAGAGGAGGGTATTAAAGCAGATTAGGGTAGAATTAGGCTTCTCAAAAGTAACAGTGATCTTTGAACTTTATTTTATTTAAAAACTCGTAATGACATCGTACTGCGATATTAATTTTTATCACGATCGTAAATTTCAACGCACAAAGTATGAAGGTAACAATTGCAAACTGGAAGTAGAAAATATTTTGCATTGACCTAATTTCTGAGTCACGCTCTACTTTAAAATTCATCGTCCTCAAAAACTCATATTTAACGGATGAAATTAAATCCTTTCTATGTTGGGGAATTAAAGTGTGCAAAAGTTAAATCCTATGGTCAGCATAAAATAAATTTCTTTTAAAGACTATAAACCTGTTTACATTAAGGAGAACAAATTCAACCCGAGTGTCTTATCTCCATTAAAATAACCACAAACTTTAACATGCACCAAATGCAACATGTAAACAATAGATATAGCTTGTGGTTTCGCTCGAGGCATCTTAACGCGGTCCTCTTATAGGGAGGATGGAATCAGATTAAATTTAAGCATTGCGTATTAAGATCTTTAAAGATGCGACCTGAAGTAATAATGCATCTCTCAACAATCGGAATGAGAATAAAAAATATCTAGGTGCCTATTTAAAGAAATGAAAAATTAATTGTCTTAGATCCTCAAAATTAAAAGCCGAGAGATAAGCTGGACTCATGTGTGAGCGTACACATCTTGTTTAACATCACGTAAAACTCATCGCTTAATTCCTGATTGTATTCTAATGGCAAACTCGCCTCGGCATTGGAGTTGAGCCCTAAGTGAGAGCTTTGGTAACAAAAGGCAATTAAGATGTTGATTTCTTTTATAGTTATAAGAATTATCGAACACGAAAAAAAGGCATTAAATTTTTTTTTAATGAAGCTGCTACAAAAAATACCTAAAACATTCCATGAATTAAAAATATCCATGCTTTAATCAAATTGTTTAGAGTAGATCTAATTAGAATGAAGAGAAGAATTTAGAGAATATCTAATTCTATGCAAATTAGAAACCTAAGAACCAGAAGTTATTTCATATTTTGGAATATTTGTTTACGAATAATGGGACGTCTTGGAGTATCGGATTCATGCTTTTTCGCAAATTGAAGAAAATAGTCATGTACACCTCGTGCATCTAACCTGATTTATGCAATATTATTTTTTTCAAAAAATTCCTCATGATTCGAAATTAGAGTTCACTGAATCGTCAGAAAGTTAAGTTATAACAACCTCAGCTGTCCATCGAAACAATCTATGACTTTTTAGCATCTCCATATTGTTCGATATAGATGTTCTACCCTATAACAGCCTTCAAGTTCTTTAACGGCTTAACATTCTAACATAAACATAAACGTTTTCTGTTACTCTGTAACGTTTTCTGTACATAGCAGATTTTGATATCTTCTACACAGATTACGGAATAAGAAGAAAAACAAACAAAAAAAACAAAACACTGAGTAATACACGTGGGTTTGTCGTTGACGATGGTTTGTAACAAACAGGTACAAAGTCAAAGTAACGGCCCCACCTTGAATACGATTTTTTTGAATTTAGGGCATATGGTGGTCAGGTGAGTCGAATTTTACACTCATAATATCGTGTCGGAGCTTAAAAATTTCTGATGTCTGATTTTTTAATTAGAAATGGTGAACCTGTATTTAGAAATATTAATAACCCTAGTCAATGAAGATTTAGGAGAAAAGGGTGAATAAATATTATTTCAGAACAATAATGAATAAAATCTAGACTAATTAGATTTAGTAGAGATCTAATTAGTCTAGATTTACTAATTAGATCTCTACTAAATAGTCAATCGAGACTAATTAGATCTCTGCTGTGTACTAACCCTATTGGATTCGCTCACCTCAATGTTAATCTATAGAGAAAATGTGTCCAAAGATTACCGACTTGGATTGAAAGATTTTTTTTAAAACAATTGTTCTCCGTAATAGAGAAAAAAAATTTGCACCTTGGGGCATTTTTCGTTTTTTTCAATGCAAATAATATTTTTAAATTTAATTTATTCGGGGGGAGGGATCTAGTATAGCATATTTTAAATGCTCATCAATTCGTTTGGTGGACGAAATTTCTAAAATGAATCCTGTTGCAAGGTGCAGAAAAGTTCAGGCTATCTGAAAATACCAGTTTTGTTGGGTTATCAGCATTTATGTAGCTGTAAATAGTAAACAAATATCCCCCATACGTTAACATGAGCTGAGGAATCCAATAGGGTTAGGGCACAGCAGCCTTAAGGGATTCCGCATAGCAAGATTTATTAATTTTAGATTTGATAGAGACAAACAAATTAATAAATCATCGCAAAAATTAGAGATTTAACAAAGAACAAGACCCTGCGTATGATATGTCAAGATTTAAATTTTTTAAAAAGCTGGATTTTTTTTAGAATGGTTAAAGAATGAATGAACTGAAGTTAGAAAGATCGAAACCCGTGGTCCTTGAAATTTGCAGAGATGTCCTATCATATACCTGAAGATGCCAAATAGAAAAATCTCTGATTTCTAGATACTTTTTTCTGGAAGTTGGCCCGTTTACGTATAAATCCTCCAATTCAATAAAAGCAATTTTCCAAACTACTAATACGTCTCGTCCTCAGACAATTCTGTTACGGGGTCTGAAACTGGAATATTCATTTTTAGTGGAAACTCGATCGATCGTTTCCCGAATACAGTGGAACCTCGATCTATCGTTTTCCAAGGGACCGATTGCACTGAATGATAAATGCGGGAAAACTATGTATGCGGGAGCATAACAAAGAAATATTATCATCGGGACTAGAAGAAATAAACGACACATATGGGAAAACGAGGATTCAAGGAAAGATCGATCGGGGTTCCACTGTAATCGTTTTCCCGTATGTGCGTTTATTTCATGCAGTCCCAATGATAATATTTCTATGTTGTGTTTCCGCTTCTGTAGTTTTCTCGCATTTACCGCTTTGTGCAATTGGTCTCCTCAAAAACGATCGATCGAGGTTTTACTGTATTATCTTGGTAAAAAATTTCATATTTAGGAATTGTTCTCAAACAAATTGACTGTGAACAGTGGAAAATAATATAGATCTGATTGTTTACGTAAACCTAGAAATGACTAACAACATGCATCAAAACTCTGTCTATTAAAATTTGTGATAGAAAAATGAGGTATGAAAGTCAAGGGTAAAATATTCTGCGTAAACTAATATTAAGAAGAACAGAGGTTTCACGGCATAGGAAACTCAAGAACAAATAAACAATATTTAGGTTATGCATCTGATTACATCGTCTCGGACGTTAGTCCACCCGACATTGACAAACTGAAGTCCGGCGCTGCGTAGCAATTCCTGTATACGCAGTCGAGGGTAAATTTCCCAAGTTCGGAGCAGTTCATTGTTGTGAGCTTGGGCGCCGGACGGACAGTACAGATTTGCTAACCAATTGGGGCAACTCGGGGCCCGTCAATATTTACGTTATGTTGAACAGCGTCAGATGTACTTTCAATGATGTATGCAAGTGAAAGGGGTCTTGATTAATGAAACTCAAAGGTAAGATATTCTGCGTAAACTAATATTAAGAAGAACAGAGGTTTCACGGCACAGAAAACTCAAGAACAAATAAACAATATTTACGTTATGTTAAACAACGTCAGATACACTTTCTCAACATTTGTTTTATAAAGCTGAACCAATTTTAATACGTGTCGGCACGTGTTTATTGCCTAACTACAACACGAGCTGCGTTTTAATGCCATTCATTCTCTTGTGACATCTGGAAAAGTTTTTAAAAAATTTCTGAAAGAAAGGGGGTCATTGCTGAATTTTGCGACGACTGCAAAATTTTATTTCCAGTAACTTCAAGATATAAAAATAACGTAATCCCCATTCCATTTAAATGCTGTGCTGTTATTTCAACACGTGCTAAAGATTTTTATCACCTGCTCAAGCATTTAAAGGTAAGAACTGCATCCTCCATCTAGCGAGGTTCTCTATTTTTCCTTGTCCACGGTTTTAAGTTACAGTCCTGCTTCTTAACTCGAGACCATCTCTTATGGCCTGTCATCGCCTGTTGTGCACCTCAACTTATGCATTCACTATCAGTTTCATTCTCTTTCCAAGTCACCGGAACTAACGACCCTAATTCCTCCCGACCTGTCACATGTGCAAAAGTCTCATTAATGTAACGTGGCCGCATTCTCTTTTTCATTCTGTTTTCATTTTCCAAAAACCATCCGTCGTTTAACGAGTGTTGACCCCGGGCTTGTCATCTCGACAGCCCTACTTGTTGATTCAGCAGTCGTTTCTGGTCCATTTCGCAACTGGCTGTTACTGCTTTTGTATCTTCTGCTTCCTTGATATAAAATATAGTCTGAAATGGGGTGAGAGGTTTTTTTTTTTTTAATGCTAAGCTTTGTCCCGCTGTTATGTCTGGGGACTAATAAAGACGCTTACTTCATCTCATGAGATGTATTGTCGAGCAGGTAGTTATCAATGCTTAACGCTGTTGGCGATTGATCATGAATAACAAGGTCGCAAGCGATGGGGAAAGGCCTTGGAATTCACAGCTTAGGTGGTTGGCCAATACGTTTAAGGCTGCTGTGTACTAACCCTATTGGATTCGCTCACCTCAGTGCTAACCTTTTCTTTAATTTTTTTAGATTTTTTAAAAAATTGTACTCCGTAATAGAGAGAAAAATTTTACATCTTGGAGCATTTTTCGTTTTTTTTAAATGCAAATAATATTTTAAAATTTAAATTATTCGGGGAAAAAAATCTCGTATAGTGTTTTAAATGCTCCTAAATTCCTTTGGTGGACGAAATTTACAAAATGAATCCTGTTACAAGGTGCAGAAAAGTTAAAGCTATCTGAAAATACCATTTTTATTGGATTATCAGCATTTATGTAGCTGTCAATAGTGGACACATTTTTTCCATAGGTTAACATTGAGGTGAACGAATCCAATAGGGTTAGTATACAGCAGCCTTAAGGCAATGACTTTCAACCAGTGTGCCGTGAAATTTTTTTGGAGATGTACAAAAAATATTAATAGGGTCCTCTTAAAATAACTACAACGTTGATATCAAACATTTGTTCTCTAAGCAATCGTAAGTCTCACATTAACGAAGCAAAACTTTTCTTAGGGATTTCAATTGTAGTCCTTTTGTGCAGTACTACACTGAATCACATGACTATTTGTGAAACTGTATTAATATATTCTATTTTGTTGTTTGTCACACACACACACACACACACACACACACACACATATATATATATATATATATATATATATATATATATATATATATATATATATATACAGGGCTAAATTTGAGGCGGAACGCGCCGGAACGGCGTTCCGGTACCTCTCTTTATCAATAATTTGGAATACCCCCCATACACCACGGAAGGTTACCGTTCCGGCACCTCTATTTCTAGAAATCTGGTACTCTCTCTCTCTCTCTCTATATATATATAAGAGGGCACAGTGGCTCAGTTGGCGAGGGCAGCGGGCTAGTAATCTGAAAGTCACTGGCTCGATGCTCTTCGCTGACAAAATCCACTGCCGTGTACACTAACGGCGGCTGGTGTACGTAAAATCTGACGTGGCTGCAATGTCCTCCAAGTTCTCAAAATTACCTCTGGAGGTGTGGGATCAAGTGTTCTGGTCTCGTCGCTTGACTCGGTTCAAAATTACGGGACTGGTCCTTTGGCCAAGTCGGACTCCGACCCTTGTGGTGCCAGTCAAAACAGGAGCCGTAACCTTCACCGCCCATAGCCTTCGGGACTTGATCTGATGTTGGTGTCGGTCAAGTGGCATAAGCAACAACAACAACAACAACATATCTCAATAAATAAATAAAATGAGCAATGGAGTAAGCATTTATTAAACTTAAGTTTGACATGTTCCTGATATCCGCTTTGATTTAATATTGATAAATTGAAGAAAAAACTAAGGGTGCCGCAAACATAAAAAGGTTTGGAATCCCTGGTTTAAGGAATAGCTTTACCAACGTAAAGGCGTTAAAATAATAGCTATATTTTAACATTAGAAAGACAGGATTTTTTTCTTACTAAAAAGACTGAACACCGTCATTTGGACGGTTAAAAATAAAATCAAGAATTTAAAATATTTAATGTTTTTTTAAAATGGTTAAATACTTTAAATTTTGAACTATTTCATACCAATATATAATAAATTAGTATATATTTAGATATATTTTCATGCAGGTATGCCGAGCTGATAACCTGGTAGGGTTTATTCGTAAAAATATATGCATGGTTTGTGCAGTCCTTATTTTGCGACACCAATATTTCCGAAGAGCCAATATTATTTTGTAAATGTGTGTGCATATTTCGCGTAAAATTAGAAAAAGTCATAAAATTTCAGAAGCCTGTGGACATAAATACAGACATAGCGCTCAATAGTATGTTCGAAATCGTCAATATGACGGCAGCCGTCTTTCTAGCAAACTGGGGATCACTAACGGGTAAAATTTCGATTAAAATCAGGGTCTTTACGAGAGCTGTTACTAGGAGGTCCGACACCTAGTTTTGCCGTAAATGAAATATTCCTCTTTAAGACGTTGAGTTGAGAAGTACTTTTTGTTTTACACATTTGGAAGGTAATAGAGTGGAATCTCGATCGATCGTTTTTTAAGAAACCTATTACACTGAACGATAAATGCGGGAAAACGATAGATGCAGGAACATAACAAAGGAATATTATCATCGGGACTTACTATAAAATTGATCGATCGAGGTCCCATTGTATTACAATTTAAATTTATCAAATTTCAAGAAGTAGAAGTTATTTTGACCATCACAATTTATGTTCACAAATAGTTACCATACTCGCTACAAGTTTTAATGAGTCTCACATTGGCATCCCTAATATCCCTCTGTATATACACACTTCCATATCCATTTCAAACATTAATACTTCTTACTCAAGTGCCACATAAATATAATTTCATGTAAGTACACTCAAACACGATTTCATGCAAGAAGAATCATAAAAAAATATTCGCATAACTGTATCGTTGCCAACACGAGGCGTAAAATATAAATAAAATTTTCATAGTAAAAAATATACGCCGTCCAAAATAATAAACCTCGAATGCATTCCAAGGACATTTTTCTTTGTGCAAAAAAAAAAAAAAAAACAATGTAACTCAAGTCACATAAAAATAAATTCACTGCGACATGTCCATTTAAAGAGAATGTCGACGATTCTAAAATCCTCTTAATATTGCTTTCGAAACATCTAGCGTAAGAAAAACACCATTGTTCATGACGTCACAACTAACGTCGATCACAGATACCAACAAATGTAACTGTTGACGGGCGTTATCTCTATTCTTTCCAACGTTTGATTTATCGACAATCCAGGGACACAAACGTTAGGTATTTTTGGAATTACTATTGTTAAAAATATTTCGAAGCAAAATTAGAATTCCATAACAGAATGAAGATTTAAAAAAATAAAATAAAAGGAATTCAAAAACGATTTCAAAAGCACTTATTTACATCTCTGTTTCTTCAGAAAGAATGCGAAATCATAACTCAAGGCCTATTCACGTAGAATCCGTCAGCGTCAGCGTTAAAGATTCCGTTGGCGCTGATTGGTTAAATGGGTCAATGATTGGTATATGATTGGTTAAAATATTTTACGCTGATGGATTCTATGTGAACAGGCCCTTACTCTCTTACTATATACGTTACTCTGAGGACGGTTATTTTGACAGAGAATTTTGCTCTAAAGAAGTCTTTAAAAAAAAAAATCTCTAAACTAGACAGACATAATTTAAAACAAGAATTGGATAAAAAGAAATTAAATTTATCTCCACTTAGCTTGTACTGAAAAGAGTTTATGGCCTAATGGGATAGTGGTAAGGTAGAGGAGGAGAGGAGTTATAGCTAAGAAGGGGAGTTTCCTTCCAATAAAACATCAGGTGCTTGCACAGGAATTCTTTCCCTTTTCTGTCTCTTAACACCCCGATCCCTGTTGTTGTCTCAGATTTGTGGAGTTTCACTACAAACCTATCAAGGGAAACTTGCTTGCGTTTCAAAATGTTTTTGAAGTCAGGCTTTGCTTGATCAGTCCACATGTCAGCTTGCAAGAGTTTTGTCAGGGTGATACTTTTGAACAAAATTTCGTAATTCAACCTATTTCGGCCTTTCTTTTAGTCCGGAGGGACAGGATTCGTGGGGAGTCGTCTTGTCTCATACATGTTTTATCATGTATCAATGAATGTATATGTTAGGTATTTATACTTGAGCTTTATATATTTCTGACCAAAAAAATTACTGTATAATCTGCGAATCTCTTTCATTGAATGTATATGTTAGGTATTTATAATTGAGCTTTGCATATTTCTGACCAAAAAAGTTACTGTATAATCTGCGATCCTCTTTCATTGAATGTATATGTTAGGTATCAATGAATGTATATGTTAGGTATTTATAATTGACCTTTGTATATTTCTGACCAAAAAAACTGTATAATCTGCGATCCTCTTTTAAAGCACTGGCTTTCCCCCAAGCTGTTCTTTTTCTATAAACGCGAATGTAAGACTATCCGCAGCGAAGCTGAACTTTTCTGCGCAGCACCATACATACGAGAAAAGAAATTTTTTTTTATCTCTCAACAATCAGAATTTCCGTTTCTTTGTTTTCACTGGAATGCCGTTTTGTTCCTTAATTCTTTGAGCAAGGTGGGGTATAAAGCGTGTTCCAACGACCCCCTTTCATTCACTGGGAGGGAGGAAAACCTAATGTTTATAATGGCCAGGTTGTCAGTGTGGAGTCTTTATGTTTCGGATGGCACTTTGGAAACCAGTCAGGGTGAACCGGCTCAGAGCTTTAGCATAAACATGGTGCTAGAATACTGCTATTTATGGCACTACAAATTGACCGAATTCTACGACTCGCAAAATTACGTAATTCACATATTTCCATATGGTCTATATTACCGTGTTTGTGAAAGGCTTGGATTGGCTTGGGATTCCACATGTTTGGTTTCTTTTCGTATCATCTTTAAAACATATCTAGATATGTTTTCTCAGAGCTGAGCCTGTTCTCAACCGCGCATTAACTGAGATGGTAGAAATTACGTTTTAAATGCATTTTCTTTGAAATTAAATGATTCCTATTTTGAAAAGCGAAGAATTATTTTCAGTTTATGAGGGAAGTATTCGCTTAAGGTTAATTAAAAAGAAATCAGATTAAAAGCTCAATTAGATAGAGAAAAAGAATTTTTTATTATCATTTAGGGCAGTTTTCAAGTCTTCGCAGTTTAAAAAATGGAAGATACAACCGAAAATACAGCTAGTCTGGCAGTAATTTTAACCATTAACCAGAGGTCAGTGTGCGTTACCTCTTGGGAGTGCACGAAATTCAAATTAAGACTGGAAAATTTTGCGGTATTGTATGGACATATGTATTTTTGTGTATTTTATGGACATTGTGAGAGACTTCACAGATGTGAAAGAAAAATTAATCAAGCTGAAAGTATCCTATAACCAAGAGCTACGATGTGATAATGACGTTACGCCTAGAAATAAAGCAATGGGTCCATTCCTCTCATCGTCAGATTAACATGTCCGGATAATGCGTTTATCTGCAGATCGGTAGATCCATGATAAGAGATCCAGCCAGGAAGGCCGATCGTTACAAGTAGTGTTGGTAACAACAGTAATTGACAGTTAGACAATATATATCAGAGGTAGCCTAGTGGTAGCGCGTTGGCTTTCGGTACTAAGGGTGCTCGGATCGAATCCCTACAAGTGCCATTAAATACTTTCGTGTCTAGGCCGGATATGGGTACGTTAAATCCGTTGACAGGAAAGTCCTTCTTTGAGGTCAGTGAGTGGGGAAGGAATGATCCCCCCCCCAGATGTCACCCCTGGGGGTGCTCGGTCGAAATTGAGTTGTCACCTGGCTAAGTCGGATTCCGACCCTTGTGGTGGCATTATAAAACAGGAGCCGCACCCTTCAGCTCGCAAGTCTATATGGACCTGGTCTGGAATGCATTCCGACTAGGGGGTATGTGCATCAACAACAACATGCAATAAACCAACCATTTATGCTTAATACTATAGCCTTTTTCATAGTTAAGGCAACAATGCTTTTCACATCGGATGATTAGAAACACTGTCTTTGTCCTGGGCTCGATTCCCATGTGTCGTTCAAAAATTACCTTATCTACGTGGAAATCAGGGAGATTAAACCTGTAACTCCGAAAATCTTCTGAAAAGTAACGGTTATTAGAGGCAAGAGGATAACAAAAGAAAATTAGAGGTAGAAAAATATCCAGTATTGCCGATAAATAAACAAATAAATATGCCTAGAACAACATCCAGTGCAAATCATCCTCTAGATATGTGCATCGCGATCTTTAGATCAGTTATTATTATACACGCTTAAATAAGTAAATATGCCCAGGTTAAATAAATAAATAAATATACATAGGACAACATCTGACTCCGTTGACCTCAGAAAGAAGAGACGGATGTTAGGAACATATCCTAGGTGAGAATTTCTCTCGGCGTTAGTATAGCATTATTAGGCATGTATAATAATAGCTGTTTTAAAGGTCGCGATGCACTGATCAAAAGATCCGCTGTTCGAGACTTTAGCCCTCGGAATCGGTTGTTATCCTCTTGCCTCTAATAACCGTTACTTTTCAGAAGATTTTCGGAGTTACAGGTTTAATCTCCCTGATTTCCACGTAGATAAGGTAATTTTTGAACGACACATGGGAATCGAGCCCATGACAAAGACAGTGTTTCTAATCATCTGATGGGAAAAGCACTGTTGCCTTAACTATGAAAGGGGCTTTAGTATTAAGAACTCTCAAAAGCATAAGTGGTTGGTTGATTGCATGGTTGAGAGTGCTAATGTCATATTTCGCCAAGCGAGAGCTAAAATAGACGGCGACTTACAGTTTAAGTACAGTCGAACCCCGTTATAACTAACTTCAAGGGACCAAATGTTTTGTTCGCTTTATCCGGTGGTTCGCTATATCCGAACCGTTCAGAAAAATGCTAGAGTTCACTAAATGTATAACTCATTAGTTGCAATGTGTATTCAATAATGATGTATTAAAAAATGATAAAAATCTATTAAAAATGATCTTTTATGAATTAAATTGACTAAAATCGATTACATTAAACTGACACAATACTAGTTAAATTACGTACAATAGGAAAATGGCGGGACCAAAATTTTCGTTCGTTATATACCGGGTTTCCTATAACGGGGTTCGACTGTATTCATGAGGATTGATATCAAATATAAGAACTGAACCAACAGGTAAATAAATAAAATACTGTACAGTCGAATCCCGTTATAGCGAACCCGATTTATAACTAACTCATAGATATAACGAACGAAAATTTTGGTCCCGCCATTTTCCTATTGTATGTAATTTAATTACTATTGTGTCAGTTTAATGTCATCGATTTTAGTCAATTTAATTCATTAATGATCATTTTCAATAGATTTTATCATTTTTTAATACATCATTGTTGAATACACATTGCAACTAATGAGTTATACATTTCGTGAACTCTAGTATTTTTCTTAACGGTTCGGATATAGCGAACCACCGGATAAAGCGAAGAAAACCTTTGGTTCCTTGAAGTTCGTTATAACGATATTCGACTGCATTACAAATATTACATTTTAAATTTTTTAATGTAAATAGTTGTTATAAATAACAATAAGCATAAAATATGACGTAAACACGTGCGGACGTCTTAAACGCTACCGAGGATGATTATATTGTTTTCCCCGTGGAAACTGCGATTGTGTACGCCGAAGTAAAGTGACCTACTTTTTCCAGTAAACATATACAACCTTCACAGTAGCAGACTTAAAGTGTAATTAGCCGTGAAAGGTGAAGGCCCACTGACTTGATGAACAATGCCCGTCTGAAGACACATTTTAATTTAGCCCTACCCTAAATGTCTATTTGTCGCCCGTGCACAATTAGGATAAGACATTTTATGAGGTCATAGTTCCCTTTTCGATTGCAGGCCAATAATAAGGCATAGGCTACTCGGGCCAAGGCAAAAGCACGAGAGGCAGAAGTGTACGGTTCAGCAAAATTCACTTGCATTTTAAATGGATAGACCTGGGCCGATCCAGTTTTAATGAACGACGCCTTTTCAAATTTTTAGAGAGAGACTAAGTAATGAACGTATCTCTATTAAAAATACTCTACTTTTAGAATAACTATCATTTTGGAAAAAATATGTATTAATTAAAAAGTTTTATTTATAAAAATAAAAACTTAAAACACCTAGTAAAAGTAAATAAATTAGAATATAATTTGCTTTGTAATAAAAATAACTACTAAATCATCCTTTACGGCAACCTTCGATCCTTTCCTTCGATCCTTTACGGCAGCAAATTGTTTGATTGCATATCTATCATTAATTGTTTTAGACTAGGTGGCCCGTGCGAAAATTTCGCATGCGAATAAAATACGATAAGTTTTATAGCGAGGTTGGTGGTTTGTAGTAGGATGAAAGAAGAACCGGTTCATTTGTAGCCATTGTTTATTAGTCAAATAACAGTGGTGCGTAAGAATTATACGAAACCGATTAGCCGTGGGTGTGCCTTTGGCCACATTATTGGAGGTGATGCATAACACAAAACAGGGGAATATGAGATATGTACACGTCAAAGCTTTTGTAGACAATATTAAAAGTTAAGATTGGCACAAACTCGTGGAAAATGTGATATTTACGCTACAAAACCTCTTTGTACATGTTGGAACCCAATTCCGAAATCGGACAATGCCAGAAAAAAATGCTGACAACGCGAATGGAACACACAGAAATGTGCCAAGTCCGAAATGTTACATTATTTCCGACTTGAGTCATTTACAAATGATCATTTCGGGTATGGGCAAATCAGAAGTGCGCAGAGTACGAAACTTAATTTAATTTCGCACTTTCAGCATTCTAAATTGCTCACTTTGCGAATGGACAGTTGAAGAATGATCAAAGTCAGAAAACAATCATTTTTAACTCTAATTATTTGACTAAATGAAATGAATGAAATGAGTTAAAAGATCATTTTAATGATATGTATTGACTATTTTAAAAACCTCACAGTTATAAAAGTAAGTCCATAGTGAAAAAAATGAAAACATAGTAAAATAATAAATGATGGAAAAAATTATGAAAAATGCACCGTTACTTATTCTTGGCAGAACTTTTGTGGCTCTTTGAGTTACATTTGATGCCAGTTAATAGGCACTTGTATCTTTTGCTGTCACACTGCTTTCTACATTTGTAGTGGACGAAACCTTGTAAGTTTCTTGATTCCAGGGTAACACTGATTCGAACTGAGTGTACGAATCTTGGGACATCCTTTTTCATATATGAAGTTGTCTTCAGTCAGTTGGAATTCATTTCTGGAATATAACTTCTCCAATATTCTGGATTTCGTGCCGAGTTTGTATAGCCCATCATCGTTCACTTCCATTATCACAACTATCACATTTCTGGGCGCAGCTCTTCCTTTGTCGAGTTCTGGAATCCGTAACACAACATTCTGACCGACACTCATGGGAGGAAATTTAGCGTCACTGCCTCTTAGCATTTCGTCAGTTTGCCTTTTTCATTTTTTGCTTTTTTGTCGTCACAATCAACTCATTTCTCTTCAATTAACTTCTTCCTTTTTTGTAAGATGGACACATCAGAGTTTTCAGAATCTGATTAATCTGTTTCATGTTTACTTTCAGGAATTTTGGCCAAAACCTCTTCAAGTTGTTCTTCAATCTCAAGGTCCGTTGAACAACACAATTCCTGGGGAGGTCCGTTAGTAAAGTGGAACACCAAACAGAGCTTCGTATTGGCTTCTGGTGATTCCACGATGGTAGGTGCAATTTTTTTCATTTGAACGATTCGTAAGCCTTCTGCCCATTAACTTGTCTGATTATCTGGCATCCACGTCACCAATATATCACGAACATCTTGGTTTGCACGTTCGACGGAGCCTTGACTTTGAGAGTGTGTGGGTTTTCCATGAACAATTTTTGCTTCAAACATATATGCAAGCTCTTTTATGATTTTATTCGAGAACTCACGTCTATTATCGGACTGAAAAATTGAGGGAGCATGATACAAAAAATGTCCATTAAATTATAAGAAACTTTTTCAGCTGTTTTCGTTTTCAGTGGCGTAAAAAAAGGAATTTGGTAAGATGATCTTGATAGTTCAAAAGGAATTTATAATCGCGATCAGACTCTGATTGCATGTCAATGAGGTCAACCTGTCCTCGTTTTTGGAATGCGTTAGTAAGTATAGGTTTAAGAACGACTCCCTTATTTTTACCCCTTTTTCTCAAGTGATACTGTTCACAGAGAGAAAGGTACAGCTTGATCACTTTTCGAGGCACATTGCAGTGTTTAGCCCATCCTCTTAGTGTGAAATCGGACTTGGCTCACTACTGATTTGCCCGATCGCGAATTGATCAAATTCAAGGGTACAAACTCCGAAATAATGTAACATTTCGGACATGGCACATTTGTCAGTGATCCATTCGCGATGTGAGCATTTTTTCGGACATTGTCCGATTTCGGAGTTCGGTTCCACCATACACACTATTTGATTGTGCCGTTTCAACGCATCCAGAGAAAAAACTCCAGGACCAAAAGCCAACTTTTAACTTCGATTTTAAAACGAACAATAAGATGTGTAATTCTAAGTTAACAATTCGTCAGAAGCGGAGAACTTAATCTTTAAAATGGTACCTCATTTATCGGTTTTGGTTAAGTATGAAGGGAGAAAAAGGAATCGTCAGAAAAAAACACCTTTTAGAAATAATATATATAGATACTGCCTTTTCTACAGAAACTATTGCTATAGGTTTCAATCGCTCTTGGGTTATTGCTCGTAGATAGTTCTCTAAAAGTTTCAGTTTAGAAAATTGTGCTCAGCTGCTGTTACAGTTTCAAGTAGTGTTAGTATAATCTTTAATGCTACAACAACGTTTGGAAAATGCATTCAAAATTTATTTCTCATGATCTCAAATTCAGCAGTTCATAAAAAAATAGCCTGATTATTCACTTATATTTGTGTAATTTTACGAATTTGGTCCTACATCAGATTAAACCAGTGGTTCCCAACCCGTAATAGTCTGCGGACCACTAAGTCAGAAATTGAAACATGTGCGGACCCCATCCCCCCCACAGACTTGAGGGGGGGACCTCCCGGGGGGTATGGGAGTATAGAGTATCCGTCAGGCAAAAGGGATACAGGATTAATGTACTCACATTCTAACGTATCATATTCTAATAATAAAATAATTATGTTAAACTTTTAAGAAATTTTAATTCAACACCTGATAGTCATCGGATATATTCGGCCTATCTAGTTCAGCAAACATTACTTTCAATATACGCATTTTTTGGCAACTTTTTTTTATATGTGGTGCCGGACCACTCCCGAGGCTCTCGCGGACCACCGGTTCGGAACCTCTGATTAAATTATTAATATTTTTCGTTATTCGTTAAGAATTCCGCATTTTTATTTTCTCTCATTTTGGCGCCTCTTTCAGTTCGGCGCCTGAAGCGGTCGCCTTATAGACTCATGTATGGAACCGGCTCTGTAAATGGACAATGAGTAATACTGTTTAAAATGATATTCATGTCTGTTTCTCCATTTTCTGCTAATTAGGAAAAATAATACAATTTTGTCTTTAGGGGCTTAATGGTTTAACAACAATTTAGTTTTATGTTTTGAACTAAACATCTAACAAACGGAAAAGTTTATTTTGTCTTGTCTGCTTTGATATAATTTTAAAAAGCCAATTAGAGAGTCTGTTTTAGGCAAATTCTAACAAGCATCTCATTTGCCACCTTCATGTACGCGCAGACAATCAATTTACTCAGGTTCTTTGTTTATAGTTCTACCAAAACCTTATACTCGGATAGAGGAAGTACGACTGTCAATTTGCAAGCTACTTTTGATTTTCATTAGCTTTAATTCTCTTTTTCTTTCTGTGATAAATCTAATGTTTAATGATTACTGTTGATGAACGTGAAATAGGGTAGGTCATTACCATCCTTTGCCAGTCTTTTCTTCACCTAGAAACTTTATCCTCTTCACGTGCTGTAGAGTTGCTTTATTTTCTTCTAGGGTTAGGGTGTAATTTTAACCAAGCGGTAAAAGCCATTTAATAGGCCTTATTCCTCTTGAGAATATGGTGTCATCCTGACGTATATTTTTTTCCCAATGCGGAGGCGCTTGTATTCAAACATTGGCCCTTACTACGCCGCAGTTTTTTTACTGTTCATTTTATTGTGGGGGCACCATATAGGCGGACAGCATTACCCCCTATGAAGGGACGACACGAACGGAGGCATTTTTCGTGGCGCAACGCTGGGACTCGATCTGAGCACCCTCAGCACCGAAAACCAGCGCGCTGTACCACTGGGCCGCCACAAGCCCCCTGACGTATATTTTTAATTGACAATAATGCTTATTGGGGAATTTTACAAATACACCCGATTCTTTTTTTGCTAGGGGGATACTTTCCACAGACTACCGTGCAAAAAAAAAAAAAAAAAAAAGTGTAAAAAAAGAATCCTAATTTTCATATGATATTTGGATTCGATCGACTGAACTTGAATAAATATATAGAAGCAAATCCGCAAATCTTATTTTTATTATGTCTATACGGGTTATCTATCTATCTATATATATATATATATATATATATATATATATATATATATATATATATATATATATATATATATATATATATATATATATATATATATATATATATATATATATATATATATATATATATATATATATATATATATATATATATATATATATATATATATATATATATATATATATATTATTTCTAAAAGGTGTTTTTTGCTTTATTCCTTTTTCTGTCTTCATACTTAACCAAAATCGATAAATGAGGTACCATTTAAAGATCAAGATCTCCGCTTCGTGCGAATTGTTAATTTAGAATTACACATCTTATTGTTTGTTTAAAAATCGAAGTATGAACATTATAAACAATTTTGCATCCCCTAGATGGCGCGCGCTAACTATTTTTATTTTATCATTATCAATCGCACTGAACTTTTAAATTTAAAAATCGTTTGCTTTTATTATCATTTTGTGATTTCAGTAATGAGTTTCTTTATTGGCAACATCCGTGTAGGTGTACATTATTCTTTTTGCATGGAAAAACCATATATATATATTATTTCTAGAAGGCGATTTTTTGTTTCGATCCCTTTCTCTCCCTTCATACTTAACCAAAATCGATAAATGCGGTACCATTTTAAAGGTTAATTTTCCGCGTATTTTAACTTTTCCGTCATATTTAACTTTTAATTTTATCTACAAAGGTGTTTTGACGTGTACATATCGCATGTTCCCCTGTTTTGTCTTATGCTTCACCTCCAATATTGTGGTCAAAGGCTTAAATGGTTTTGTAGTATCCTTACGCACCATATATTATCAAGCATATCATCCACGAGTTATGATGCAAAAATTAAAATGGAAAACCTTCCTTCCATTTTCTTTTCCTTCTCCTTTTAATGATAAATAATTAAACTTTCATCTCTTTTTAATGCAGAAAAATGGTTTCTTTTTCTCGTGATGGGCGAGAATTTATGTCCCCAGAGACGCTATCTACTCGAAGATATGTCAAAAATAGAAGTTCAGTCAAAGATAACCATAAATCGATAGTTACAGAAAAATGGGCTAGCAGGTATTAAGATAGAATGTAAGGGTGTTAATATTTCAATTTCTGTTACTGTATGTTACCTTTATAACAAATTTCATTAGCAACCTATAAACCTTCTGAGCAACCTTCTGAGTCTGCTTTTATCGTTAAAGGTTGCCAGACTTCATAAAAATATTCTTAATTTTGTATTACTTTCAATAAAATTATACAGACGACATAAAAAGTCTCTCATCTTAATTATTATAGTTAACTATTTTATGCATACCATAATAACTTTCACAGATATAATACCTACACTACCATATTTAATTCCGATTTCTCATCCATCGGTAAAAAGAGAAATTTCTATTCGTTCCAAAGCTGGCTATCTGCCAGCGAGAAATGAAAGCCCTTTCAAGGTTATATCTGGAATGTTTACATAAGGTAGCTCAATTTGAAGTAGTTTCGGTTACGATGAAAATAACAAAATGGAGAAAATAAATGGATTAAAAAAAGTGTTTCGGAGAAATGATAAAAATCTCACTGACAAAAATAAAATTCATAAATAATGACGGTATTATTCTACAAACAGTTCAAACAGCGCTCTGAGGTAGTTTAGAGGAAATTTAAAATATTTATTGTCGGATAGATCAGAAATGTTTTATAAACATACCTTAACGAAGTTCTATTAGTTTTGAGGTCAGACGAATAAAATTTTCAACATTCTTATTTAAATCTTTCTTTCTTTTTAATTTATCTTTTTTGAATTTAAAAACAAATACACCCATACCTCGCTTTACGGCCTAGATATGTTCCGGAAAAGCGTCAATTATTAACGAGCCAATTATTTTCATACAAACCCATACAAATTTAATTGGATCTGTTCCAATTTATTATAAATAATATAGTTTTTAGTTCATAAGGGATTTTATTCTTTTATTTCCTATAAAAATTCTTACATACAAATAAAAGTACAAAACAATGTAATAATAAACAGAAATTCAAAAATAAACATATAAACAAAAAACAAAAGAAATCATATGCACATATGTATACATATAATAAAAACATAAAATAAAATGTATAAAAATTGTTTTAATGTGATGATAAACATTAACACGAAGAATCACTAAGCTATAACATGCTGCCATCATCACTTTCCGCTGTTGTGGCCGTATAACGAAACATTGTGGGCCGTAAATCGAAAAAATGCCATAATTAAAAAAGGCCGTTATAGCGAAATGCCGTATAAAGAGCGGCCGTATAGCGAGGTATAGGTTTTGCAGTTATTTGAACAATCAAAGCATTAACTTCTGAATACACTCTCTTTATAGGATTCTTATAGCAACGACAACTGAGGGATATGTAACATATCGCACCCCGGCAAGAAAAGTGACACGAGTCAAAAAATGGCAATTTTGAGGTTATGTCATTGAAAAATATGTATGAAGTGCCCCATCGTGCACGAAAAGCGACACATCTCTATCTCGCAATTGGTCCACCTGAGGGCAGTTGTGTCCAGTTGTAATGCCAGTTCAAGCTGTATTGCATTCGTTAAGTGGATTTTCCCCAAATGCTGCATTTTTGTGTTGTCATTTTTCTTGCCGAGGTGCTATGTGCTTTAGGAGAAATTTTTTATTGATACCACATTAGTTATATCTCACCGAATTTGTGTTAGCCACACATCAGTGTTAACGAAAATAATACTTTTAGGAAATAATTATATAAAGAACACTTCTTCAATCTATATAATAACAGCTGAACGTAAACAAATGTATGTTAGTGAGCAGACACGGGGATGGGCTAATCTCGCGAACCGAGCATAGCAGGATATCGCAGCTGGTACCGATATACGCAGACGGACGAGACGCGTGCACAGATGCTATCCTCAACTTTCAAAACTTTAAAGTTTTAATTATTAAATTAAAACAGCCGAACTCAAAAGAGGCGGACAGCAAAAACAGCTGACATTCTGGGTGGGCCAGCTCCTTTCCGTTTTGCAAATTTCCACTATTTTCATGCATGCAAAATTAAACTTTTCCGCCCACCAATCGACAATTTTTTTATTTCCATGTGTTTTACAACTCTTCATCTTTAAGGATATAAACATTTTTATAAAGTTAAAAATGTTTTTCATTGCAAACGAAGCTTTTTCCCCAAAGCAGTTTTCAGAATTTCACGAAATCGACAATTTTGATGGACAAATATTTCGGTTTTCTGCACCTATTAATGTCAATTTTACGATTTACTGGCATTTGCTAGATGTTCAGCTTCCAAAATATACCAAATACATTTAATAAAAAAATGTTATCATTCTAAAAATGCGTACTTACAAAACTCACTTTTGAAATTTTCCGCACTGATCGCCATTGTATCTTAATGTAACTTGAATGCCGAGTTCGTAATTTTTCGACTTATTATTTTACTCACTAATAATTCCAGCAAATTCGTGAAATTTATTTCTAATTAATGAGGAAGTGATGAGGATTCTTCCGCCACCAATTTTGAATTCCTGAGAACTGTCTTTCTATTTTTTTAAGCACTTTTTCTCATGAGATTTGATATTTATATTAGGCCATGTTGCCAAAATGAAAAAATATTAGTTGAGAACGAGTCTGAGAACGAGTCATTTAATAATTGAAATCCAGAAATAATTTTAGTTTTAGGAAATTAGAAGTTAAAACCTTTTAGAATTTTTTTCTAATTGAATGAACTTATTTGTTTAAAGCAAAATTTGAAAACGGAAATTTGAAAGAATTATTTCAAAAGCCAAAAACCAAAATTTGAAAAAGAGAATTTTAAATAATTATTTCGTTTTTTAAAAATTCTAATATATTTTTAAAAGTCATTAAACAGTTTTTAATCTTTAAGAAATAAAACCATTTCATTTTAAATGGAAAAAGCAACACATCGGGTTGCCACTCAGCTAGTGCCACAATAAAATTTGTGAATTGTTTGTTGCTACAATAAAACCAGTGTTCCTCGACCCGATAAAGAACTATTCATTAGTCCGAAACACGTATCCACTGCTTTTTATTTTTATTATGGCACTGAAGAAGTGCTCTTTACGTGATATATTTTAAGCCGCGCGTATCTACTATAGAGGACTACTCAGAGGAGGTGAGATTTAGGTATACCTCTCTTCGCACCGAATTTGCGATTGCCCCACGTTCAATATTAACATAAATAATACTTTTAGGTGTTGGCAGGAGGTAGCGAAGTGGTAGCGCGTTGGGTTTGGAAGTGAGGGTGCTCGGTTCAAATCCCGACGGCCACCATTAAAGACCTTCGTACCTAAGCTAGATATGGGCACATTAGATCAAAAAGTCCTTCTATGAGGTAAGAGAGGTTGGTAGGAGGTAAGAACCCCCCCTCCCCCAAGATTAAAATTGAGGTGGCACCAGAGATTGGTGTTGGTTCACCTATAGTGTGCCTCCAATGAAAATAATCAACGATTTTCACGGATTATGAGTGAATGTCTCCATTGACAAGTGCCCCGCATTTGCGAACAACAAGAGCATATTTTTAGGTATCAACCAGTACCGCACTGTTTCGGATTAAATCAGCCACACGAACCCAGCATGGAGAGCTCTCTCAGAAGGGATATATAAGTATTTCGCCGAACATTCGGTAAAACACCAAATAAGTGTTTTCCACCCATTAAGTGTAAACATAAATAATAAGTCATTGGTTCGATGCTCGTCGCTGCAAATCTACCGCCGTATTCACTAATGGTGGCCGGGACACGTAAAATAGGGAGTGGCTACAATGTCCTCCAAGTTCTCAAATTTTCCTCCGGAGGTGCGGGGTCAAGTGTTCCGGTCTCGTCACTTGACTCGGTTCAAAATTACGGGACCGGTCATTTAGCCAAGTCGGACTCTTGTGGGACCTTTGTGGACCTTTGTGGTGCTAATTCAAAACAGGAGCCGCACCTTCACAGCCCATAGCCTTCGGGACTTGATCTGATGTTGATGTCGGTCAAGGGGCATAAGCAACAACAACAGCAACAACGAACATAAATAATACTGTTAGGCGTTAACCAATGCCGCACATTTTAATGTTTTGGGGCTCGAGGTAGCCTAGTGGTAGCGCATCAGCTTTCGGTTCCGAGGGTGCTCGGATCGAATCTCGACAAGCACCATGAAATATCTCGGTGTCTCGGCCGGATATGGGCACGTTAAATCCGTACACCGGAAAGTCAATCTCTGAGGTCAGAGAGGCTGGGAAATGGTAAGATCCCCTCAGATTCCGCCCCTGGGAAGGCTAGGTTAAAATTGCGGTGGCACCTGGCTAAACGGTGCCATTATCACCCCTCCGTCCGCTATCCTATATGGACCTGGTCTGGAATTAATTCCAGCCAGGGCCATTAGAAACAACAACAAAATTTAGATTCACGGTATGGAGATAGACAATTTTGCAGCTCCCTTTTGAATTATCGGCTTCTTTCAGCTGAAGGGTCTGCATTCAGGAAAAATGATTCAAGATTTTCAGCTAAGCTAAGGCCTTCTTGTAATTTTATCTATATTGTAACGTAGTCAAAAATACGACAAGCGTTCGCTTCAATTACTTTACTACGCTACCTTAAACACTACAACTACAAAAAGTAAGTATGTACAGCGAGTTAGAATTTACAGTTAGATATGTCAGGACGGCTTCGGGTTCACCAACAACGCAGCCTATAAGGCCGGACCAAGAGAGCTGCGTCTCTCTCTGGCACTCAAAAAACAGATCTCATCCTCGTGGAGTATTGGGGGTCTTCTTTTATACGGTCGGCGAATTCAAAAGCTTTCTCCTGAGTTTTAAGTGCTCGTGAGTGTCGAAAGTTTATGGGATTCCACATGTCGCTATAGTGTCAAAATTCTGGACAGTCCTCGAACCACTCTGGGATTTATGCCTTTTATAACGTCAGAACCGCATATTACAGGAAATTTATCCTAGAGTTCCTAGTCATCCTAGAGTTTATGAGACCGCTTAGTTTAACATTTCGCCGATAGATGACATGTTCATGTTGAGGGGTAGGAACGAGCATCACAGACTTGTATAATTACAATTTTCGTGTAGTAATGGAGATAACGTCACAATATATATAAAACAGTTCCGTAATTGACTGACTGACTGACATACAACGCTCAGACCAAACTGCTGGACCTAAAGGGATGAAATTTTGCATGGCGATTCTTCTTATAGTGTAGGGGTGCACTAAGAAAGATTTTTGAAAATTCTTCTTAGATTTTTTTAAATTAAATTTTTAAGCTGTTTTAGTAACTATTTTTAAATTTGCATTCAAAATAATAATTTGAGGGTTATGAAATTTATATCACGAGAAAGATCATAAAAATTCCTTTAAAATGAAATCTTTTTCGAATCTTTACCTCCATTTTCTGATTTTTGATGAATTTTTAAAAATTAATTTTTTGAATTTAATTTCTTAAATGCTGATCACGTGATTTCTTTTACTGGTACTTTAAATTAATTTATCGTCACGTGCATAACAACAAAATAGGCAAAAACAAAATTTTTTTTCTTACTAATGCAGTAGACGATTGGACATTATCCAAAAAATATTAAAATACAGTAAAAGATATGTTCCTCAAACTGTACTATATTAACTGTACTATATTCTTTAGTATGTTCTATTAGATTTAATTTCAATATTTTCTTCTACATTATTTTGTCTATAAAAATATCCGTTACGATTTTTTTATAAATATATTTTTCGTTTTTTTTTACATCAATTGCATACATTGATCGTTGTATTTATTATAAATAAATAAATATATATATATATATATATATAAATATATATATATATAAATATATATTTTGGCATTAATTGCATACATTGACCGTTGTATTTAATTTGAATGTACTCCATAGCGAAGTACGGGTTTTTAGCTAGTAGAGTTATAAATGAATAAATTATAATTTGTTTATACGTTTTCATGTAAAGCCACTATAGTTCATTATTCCTTCCCGTCATTATTTTTAGGTAATTTAGTTTTTAAATGTGTTAAACAAAAATCATGTTATCTAGTGCTATAGAAGTACAGTGTTGTAGAAAGGTTTTCGCAATTTTTTTTATCGTGTTAGAGCGATACCGTGTTACAGGTTTCAGTGTTATACGAGGGCTCCTGCAATTTATCTTATCGTGTTAGAGCGAAACCGTGTTGTAAGATGCTGTGCTGTAGGAGGGCTACCTGTATTTTTCTACCACAGATGTCAAAGGAATGATATGCATACTGGACCTTCACTTCTGTCTAACCATGGTTTAGCAAACGAAGAATTCTAGGGTAATACGTTAATTTCAAGAAAGGAATGGTGAACTCATCAAAATAAATTTACTGCGGTCATCGGAGCTGAGGTGTACATTTCAGAAGTCACGGTTCACTGCTGAACCGTGGGAAAAAGATTTTGTTTGAAGATAAAGAAAAAAATATATAATAATAGTATTTTAAATTGATATTGTCTCTTATTCCCATGAATTATTTGCTCATTTTAATTGAAATTTAAAACTAAATTAATAATCTGATCATAATAATCTAGAATCAATCTATCGGACTAAACTGTCTGAAGATTTTGTAAAAACAATCGTATCAATTTTTAAATTTCCCAGTAAAATGTGAAATTTCTCATTTTCTGGAACGAATTAATTCAATTTATATTGCTCTTTATGGGAAAAATTCGCTCGGTACTCGTCGTGCCTTCTGGAACTAATTAATGACAGGTGCCGCGGTATCACTATACTTAAAACGAAAAATCGAAAAAAAGACATTTCTAAAGGGTAAATTTAAAACTCACTTGAAAACTATAACTATACGGAATAATAATCACTTGAAAACTATAAATATACGGAATAATAATCACTTGAAAACGATAAATATACGGAATAATAATCACTTGAAAACGATAAATATACGGAATAACAATCAGTTGAAAACGATAAATATACGGAATAATAATCACTTGAAAACGATAAATATACGGAATAACAATCACTTGAAAACGATAACTATACGGAAAAATAATCACTTGAAAACAATCGTTATACAGTAGGATAATTTATAAACACTTGAAAACGAAATTTTAATATATACAGCCTTTAATTTTATAGAAAAATGGTCAACAAGCCGACCTTCCTTTTATTCGAATTGTTCCAGTTCAGTGAGTAAAAATAATTAATTTTCATTACCTTTCCAACCGTAAAAGATTTTCTACTTCGATTCACGGGAATTACCTTAAAGCTTATTTTATAAAATTTAAATAATGTAAAGGAAAAGTTTGGAATTGATATCTTAGTCGTATCTGCCGTTAGAGAAAAACATGGAAAAATCATATCTGTGTGAAGGATAAATGTAACATTCTTATGCTTGAAAAAAGAAATTCATATTTCCATTTCTTGACTACAATTTTAGTTGTCTTATTCCGGTTTTAAATAACGAAATACTATGTTATCATGATAAAGTATCTTATATATACACATTGCGTCAAATAAGTTTTAAGACTCGTCTCAGAGAGCAGGTTGTAATAGTGCTGTGAGTGTAAATATGCATGTGTCATAACGTCCATCGTCTGCTGGTACACTGTCAACAAGTTGAGCGCATTTCGTTAAGTAGTTGAGAGAAGGCGAGCATTTATTGCAGAAGTGAATTTTTTTCATGTTGATTTTTTAAGATGGAGCAAAGAGCTGTAATTAAATTTAACGCAAAACTTGGTAAAAGTGCTTTGGAAACATACCAACTCATGAAACAAGTTTACGGTGACTGTTATTTAAGTAGATCAAATGTTTTTGTGTGGCACAAATTTTTTTTTGGACGTAAGAGATACGGTAGAAGATGATCAGCGTAGTGGACACCAATTTCATCTAGGAAACCTGAAGTTATTGAGAAAGTACAAAATTTCGTAACAAACGATCGCTGTGAATGACTGAGAATGATGGAAGACTCTTTAAACATCAACAAAGATACAATTCGAACCATCCTGCATGAAGATTTTGGCAAAACAAAAGTGTGTGCTAAATTTGTTACACACACTTTAACTCCTGAAAAAAAAGCAATGAGAAGTGCACATTGTAGAGACATCGTTTCAGCCGCTAAAAACGATCCAAACTTCTTGAAGTCCATTGTTACAGGTGATGAAACCTGGTGTTTCCAATATGATCCTGAAAAAAAAGCGACAAAGTGCGGAAAGGAAGTCACCAAATTCAACAGAAGCCAAAAAAGCAAGAAAAGTTCCATCCAAAATCAAAACAATGTCATTACATTCTTCGATATTAAAGGTATTATTCACAAAGAATTTGTTCCAACTGGACAAACAATTACAAGTCAATACTACTTAGCTGTTTTAAAGCGTTTGATGGCCAGAATTCGTCGCATTTGCCCAAACTACACAAGGACTGAAAGCAGTTGGTGTTTGTTACACGACAATGAACCCAGTCACACCTCCCTTATTGTTCGTCGACTTTTGGCAAAAAATAATGTCTGCGTGTTGAACCATCCACCGTATTCACCTGATTTAGCACCCTGTGACTACTCCTTATTCCCCAAACTTAAAATGAAGTTAAAAGGGTGTTATTTTGAGGATATTTCGACCATACAAGAAGCATCGACGCGTGCTTTGGAGGCCATTCCACAAAGTGATTTACAACAGGCGTTTGATTCATTAATAAATCGCTGTAAAAAGTGCATTGAAGCCACAGGGTCCTATTTTGAATAAAAAACCAAAACAGGTATTAATTTCTTGTTTCCATTTCTTTTTACAGACCCAGTCTTAAAACTTATTTGACGCACTGTGTACAGTTCCTCGAACTGAAGTAAAAGTCTTTCAGCGTGAAGGACGAGTATGATATTTGTATTAGAAATTTCAAGCATCAACCGTTTTTTTTTGTGATCATTAAATTGTGTGTTTTGTAGGTCGACCTTATGATCATCTTTTTATCTGGTTAATTCAGGTTCTGCATGTCAGAATACTCGTCAGGTCTAACGCTTATAACCTTTTTGTGGGAAAAAAAGTTAAACGTATTCAGTTTATCACAGGTTTTATTTGAACGTTGAGATTATGTTACTTAATTTAAATAGTATGGTGTAAGAAAAAATTACTGGTGGTGATTCGGTATCTTATTTACACCTTTCTGTGACCGAAAAACCGTGGAAAAATTCCTTTTCGCGTGAAGGACGTATATTAAGTTTCTGCGTTTGAAGAATAAAGCTAGAATATCGACGGTTTTTGAGTTTATTAAATTATAGATAATGCGGAACCGATAACTGGTTGTGACAGGTTTAGGAAGCGAGAGGAATTACCATGCTAAGAGATTTTTTTGTGCTGAAAAACGAGGCTTATGTATATGTTTCAGCTATAGCTTTTCACTCTCGAGTTAATGAACTTCGAGCATTCTAAGCACGTGATTGCCTTAGACGCGCAGAAAGCCTCGATGCTATTCTTTCTTTATAGAGATTTATGTTTCCAGTTGCGAAGGGATAATGTTATAATTTATTCATAGAAGCCAGGGAATTTATTGGAATCGAAAACCCGGTTCTAATGGTTGGAGAACCAGGTATTTGAAAGCAGTAAATCTTACGTTTAAGAAACATTTCGATGGGGATAAACAGTTTTACGCCCTGGTAGAGCTCTTCTCTTCAAGGATGATAGAGCTGATCTGGCTGCAATCTCTAGGTTTTCCAGTGGCCACGCGAGGTTCCTAAAATTTGTTCGACAAAACAAAACATTTCCCACTTGTAAAAAGTTTAATACGGAGCAGACACATCCTGGCCACATCCTAACTTGCTTAAATTTATCTAGGGAGGACTTTATTACCGATCCTCACCTATTAATGGACCTCCTGAGGATTTATGGGCTCATGGACCAGGACGGATTAGAAACAACAACAACTACAACAGCTCCCTAACTTTATTTGACCGATAAATTTCTATTTTTTTAACCCCTGTTAAAATTTTAGTAATTTTTATATCTACCTTCAGGCGCACTCCAAGCTAAACAGCTAAACATGACTCTGAGAAATAGCCAGCTTGCAATATTTATTCAATGCAATGTAACCATAAGGACTTCTGCAATGTAACCATAAGGAATCGCAAGCGATGAAATTGCTTTGTTAGTAAAAATCCTGACCACAAGGTGTCGGGATGTTACGTAACATATAATTGCCTTTCTGCTTTTACACTCGGTAGATAGGCCTTGGGACCCCTCATGGAGGGTCACCTTAAGTTGCTCTCTCGCAAAATGTTTCAATAAGGATATTTTTGCTATATGAAACTGAAGTTTTATTCAGTTTTGATCTCTCGTGCCCCCTACGACTATAACAATTTTAGGATGTATATCCAGCGATAAAATTGGACTCTTAACACACACACACACATATATATATATATATATATATATATATATAACACGCAAACGTATATAATACACATGCTTGATTTTGCTCGAAATTTTCGGAAAAAATTAAAATTCGACTATAATACGCACCCATAACTTTTCCATATTTAATTTAAAAATTGCACAAATACTTAACATGAATAAAATTTGTAATAAAAATAAACGAAAATGTCAAATTCGTTAGAAAAAAGAACTTAAATTTTAATTCAAAACAAACAATAGTCATATTATCAGTCTTAATCACTTTCACTAGAATACTGCTCATCTATTGTTTGTCGTTTATTCAATGTTTAAAACTATGTTTTTTGTACAATAGTATAATACGCACCCTCATTTTTGCAGACTAAAATGTGAAAAAAAGGGCGAATTATACTCAAGATATTACGATATATTATATATATATATATATATATATATATATATATATATATATATATATATATATATATATATATATATATATATATATATATATACAGTGGAATCTCGATCTATCGTTTTTCAAGGGAACGATTGAAATGAACGATAAATGCGGGAAAACGATAGATGCGGAAACATAACAAAGCAATATGATCTTTGGGACTGGATAAAATGAACGACACATACGGAAAAACGATGATTCCACTGTATATATATATATATATATATATATATATATATATATATATATATATATATATATATATATATATATATATATATACATACAGTAACCACCACTTATAGTGATCAGTGGATATAAGAATCAACCGTTTATAAGAATCAATATCACGAAAACAAAAACAAATGTATTATTTCCATGTTAAAATTTTCGCTTAAAAGAATCAATCCACCGGTTTTAAGAATCAGTTTACACTCTTCTCTTTCCTTCCATTTTTCCAAAACAGCCACTTAAAACCTCAAAAGGCACGAAGTTCTTTCTTTCTTTTTCTTTTAAAGAAAGATTGATAAGATGGGATGGAATATAGCCGTAAAATGCATCCCTTTCTTTGTTAGACATAACATAATAGTTTCTCCTTAAACGATTTAGCACAAAATCTGTCCTATTAGCTTGACCCAGGGGCATCTCTACCCGTCCAGGTCCGATTTCACTTTTCTCCACTGACAAAGAAAGACAGGGACTCTTTTTTTCCTACCTCCCACATCCTGGTTGCGGCTTCCTAGACCCTGAAACACATAAATTTTCGGCGAAGTGTCCACTATCACTTAGGCAAACGTGGCATTAGTAGATTCAGCACGTTATCAAACCGTGAAACGTAAGCTAGAAGGTGAATCTTCGTCTGAGACTATTAGTATTGAAATATGTATAGACAGCCTCCTGAAAACTTCATTACGTCAAACTACCATTGAAAACATTTTCTTGCTCCCTTCCTGTAGTTGAAATGTTAAAACTGTTAAGCAGGTATGTTGTAACAAATATTGGATTTTTTCTTCACTTACTATAATCATGTGTATCTAGTTATAGGTCTAGAAATTAAGTTGTATTTTTAAAATTATAAAAAAAAATTTAATAAAACATAATTAACGTAAATTAAAGAGTATTTTATGGTAAATTATCTAATATATGTATATATAGGTGTGTGTGTGCCTGTCCAAAAACCTAAATTTCGGCTATAAGAATCAACCGCTTATAAGAATCAAAAACAGTAAAAACAAACGTGATTCTTATAAGCGAAAATCACTGTATATATATATATATATATATATGGAATCTCGATCGATCGTTTTCAGGTCCATCGTTTTTCCGTATGTATCGTTCATTTTATCCAGTCCAAACGATCATATTACTTTGCTATGTTTCCGCATCTATCGTTTTCCCGCATTTATCGTTCATTTCAGTCGGTCCCTTGAAAAGCGATAGATCGAGATCCACTGTGTGTGTGTATATATATATATATATATATATATATGTGTGTGTGTGTGTGTGTGTGTGTGTGTGTGTGTTGGTGTTGTGTTTGTGTGTGTATATATAGAGGTACACAATGTATACATTCGTTTATATATATGTGTATATGTTAATATGCCTGTATAACATATCTATGTACTCTGAATGTTTATGGCGTTAAGCTGATCATTCATAATCAAACGTGGAAATCGTAGCTTCACACGCTGTTAAATATTTTGTGACACATTTACAAACTTTTCCCTGCGTGCATTAATGAATTGCGATCAGTTCTGAAATCAGTAAATAGGCTTTCATGTGCATCATTCACCTTCACTATCTTTTTTCGACGCTTCCGTAATCTCGGAACCATAAAGCTTTCGCAAAGTTTGTGAATCACTCTCGATGAATACGGTCAGAATATTTTCTTTCCTTAAGACACGCATAGTAGTCCTTGCATATCAACATTTTACTTAACCTGAAACAAGTTGGTAACGAGTTGTGGATAAAATGTGAAAGTTTTTCAAGAAAATAGTTCGTGATGATGACTAACATTCGCGGTACTTCATTGAAAGTTAAAAAGGACACATTTTATTTCTTCTCGGTATTCCTGATAGGTCAACTAATTAACTTTCTGGGATAATGGAAAAAAAATTAGCAAAAATTTGGCTAAGATATAAACTGACGTAATACAAAGGGAGATTTTCTTAACCTTTTCCTGACGGGGTGGGATAGCATGTATCCCAAGAATATGGGCCCAAGAATATATATATATATATATATATATATATATATATATATATATATATATATATACAGACCCGTAACTAGGCATGGGCAACAGGGGCACCCACCCAGGGCCCACTTGGAAGGGGCCCAAAATGCTGTATTTGTTTTATTATTTTCCCAAACCTAATGATTTAAGCGGCCCAAATGCAAATTCTTGCCCAGGGCACATGAATGACTAGTTTCGGCACGTTATATATATATATATATATATATATATATATATATATATATATATATATATATGTATGTATAACCCCCCTAAATGATCGTTCTTACAAAGGGGGTATGAAATGAGGGAATCGGAAAAATGGGCCCCTGTAAGCTAAAGGTTAATAATTTGAAACAGGGCGTGCTCAGAACTCTAACATGTGGTCGGGTTATCCGTTTAGTAGATCAGGTTAAGATAAATTAAAAATTGTCAGTATGGTAAGAAACTATACTGAAAACTATTGAAAGGAACTATAACAGATTTTTTTCCCTGGAGAAAAACTATTATGTAAGTTTTATTAATTATTTTTAATAAACTTTAAGTTTTAAATCACTCTCTGCTGTCCATTTTTAAAACTTTAAAAAATTCAATTTTTTTCAACATTCAGGGCTATGTTTTCCTTGTGCATTACCCGAATTTCAGTACAGGATTTCAGTACATTCGCATTTCTTTTTAAAATACGTAGTTAAAATTGGTTAAAGCTATAAACAAGGAAGTTTTATCTATGTTATTGTGTCTTTTCCTCCGTATAAGTTTGCAGTTAGATTACTATTTAATCATATACAGACAATTGCTCAATTTTTCACACTTGCAAACAAATTGGTTTCGAAATTAACAACAGGAAATTTTCTCTTAAAGTTAGTTCTATCAAACTTTACGCCTGAAAGCAATCAACAGAAATTATTTATTTCTTAACTCTTCTTAATAATGAAAACGTAAGAAGAAAAAAATTAAATAACGAAATAATTGGAAACAGATTCTCGACATCATTCTTCGGTTGATTATTACGTTCTCCGCTCCTAATGATTGCTCTTTAGCGCGGAAGCTGTTTGGCAACGCTCAACTTTTTGACCTTCAAATTGAAAAGCGGTAGGTAGAAAACAGTCTCTATAGAGAACGCACGCGTTTCGGCACGCGAAACTGCGTGTTGCGAAATAATCGAACCTGCGCTTTTGGCAGCCGCGGAATGCAGTGTCCAGCTGCATGCAACTTGTGCTGTATTTTATGATCCTAAACGCTTATTTTGAGAAGAAAGAGGACAAATGAAAAACCTCTTGCGCACATTTTCCTCGCTTTTATTTTCTGATGCTGCATAAAGTTTAGTAAAACTGGCAATAACCAATAACTGGTTATTTTGTAAAAGAAGTTTGAATTATGTGATTTCAAATATTTGTAAAATATTTTGGAAAAGGATGAAAGAGATTATTTTCTGAGAGCGGCTGAAATTTTCATTTTTTATGAAAATTCTCACACTTATTTTAATTTCAGGTGTAAAAAAGTTTTCTATGTTCGAGTTTGTATCAACTGATGATTTGCTTAAGGCTTCTCTGTATTAACCCTATTGGATTCGCTCATCTCGGTGTTCACCGATGGAGAAAATGTGTCCAAGGATTGCCGACTTGCATTGAAAGATTTTTTTTGAAAAAATGTGCCCCGTAATAGAGAAAGAAATTTTACAACTTGGGGCATTTTTTTTTTTTTAAATGAAAATAATATTTTTAATTGGAATTTTTCGGGAGAAAAAATATAGTATAGTGTGTTTTACGCTCCTAATTCCTTTGGTGAACGAAATTTATAAAATGAATCCTGTTTAAATGTGCAGAACATGTATTGGATTATCAGCATTTATGTAGCTGTAAATAGTAGACGAATTTTCTCCGTACATGGAGGTGACATTGAGGTTAACATTGAGGTGAGCGAATCCAATAGGGTTAATACACAGCAGCATTAAGTTTTAGAATTTCATCCACATGAAATTCGTGAACATTTGTTTATGCTTTTTATTTTAGACTCCAGATTTGGTTTCATTTTCACTTGTCTGTAGGGCCTTCGATAATCTGGCTGAGGCAACTGTATGACTGCAACTACAAGTAAAACTTAAGCTGCATCAATATGACTAGTTTCAGATTTGATATTTAACACATTCTCGTCCACTGACTCATAATTCACCCAGTTCTCACAGTCTGAGAGTGTTCCATCGTGTTTATTTGAATATCTCCGGGTTGTACCTGTACGTTGTTTTATCAGGTGTTACACATTTTTACGAGACCTGATAACTTATGATCTCGCAGTGACACAGAGAGAAAGGCAATAACGTCTCGGAAAACCCTTTTCAAAGAAGATAAAGCCGCTGTTAAATATAATATTGTTTTGAACAGATAACCGACTTGTGTTTTCTTTGCATGCGTCACATCAGTAAATCAGCAATCCTAAGGTGTGCAGTACTGTAATCGTCTGATCATGTTGGAAGGGTATGCGGAGTGGTCCTATGAAGTTTTGATCGTCCAAAGTTGTTTTTTAATGGAATATTATGTAGTAACTTTTGTTAACAACGCTGTCTCAGATCGTAAGCCAGTCTAATTTGTAGCATATCAGGCTTAATTAAAAATTAAAAACTTTAGAGGTAGAGAATAGTGGTTAGCATAGACGAAAGTGTTCGGAAAGCCCTTTGCTATCATGGATGTATTTTTAATTACAAATGTTGTTGTTTTTGTGTTTCTAATGCCCCCCCCCCCCCCGGCTGGAATTTATTCCAGACCAGGTCTATATAGGCTAGCGGGCCGAGGGGTGCGGCTCCGGTTTATAATGGCACCAAAACGGTCGTAGTTTGATTTAGCCAGGTGCCACCGCAATTTTGAAACAGCACACCCAGGGCCGACATCGGAGAGGATAGTACCTTCTTCCACCCTCTCTGACCTCACAGAGGGACTTTCCGACTACGCATATAACGTGCCCATATCCAGCTTAGACACACAGGTATTGAATGACGCTTGTGGGGATTCGATCCGAGCATTCTCAGCACCGAAAGCCGACGCGCTACCACTACGCTATCTCGAGCCCTTAATTACAAATATCGAACATAATCATATTTGTAATTTCTACTTATTGTTTCGTACGTTTTAAAATGAATTACAGTTCGGAAATATATTCCAATAGTAAATGAATTATAAAAAAAAATGAAGAATACTTAATTGCTTCGTAAGAATCACTCACGAGGAAATCTTCTAGCATGAGAACAATTAATTGATTAACTAATTAATTGTTCATCATTAATATATTTGATATAAATGGGGTAAACAACAGAATTTTTCCAGATCTTCGTGCAAAACCAGTGGCCATTGATACCTTAAATTGTGGATTTTAAGGCTGCTGTGTACTAACCCTATTGGATTCGCCCACCTCAATGTTAACTTAGTAGAAAATGTGTCCAAATATTGCCGACTTGGACTGAGAGATTTTTTTTTAAAATTGTACTAATTTTTTTTAAAAATTGTAATAAATTTTACACTTAGGGCATTTTAGTTGAAAAATATGCATATAATATTTTAAAATTTAAATTATTCGAGATAAAAAATCTGGTATAGTTTGTTTGAAACGCTCATCAATTCCTTTGTTGGACGAAATTTATAAAACGAATCCCGTTGCAAGGTGCAGAAAAGTTCAGACTATCTGAAAATACCATTTTTATTGGATTATCGGCATTTATGTAGCTGTCAATAGTAGACACATTTTCTCAATAGGTAAACATTGAGGTGAGTGAATCCAATAGGGTCAGTACACAGAGGCTGTATTTTCCTGTTTTGCTTATTCCGTTTGACTCCTGTCAGTAATATTAGTAAAAAGGAATAGTATATTGACAAAACTAAATATCTTGCATGATGCAAATATATAACAGATTAATACAAAGGCTGCCGGCGTTGATTAAGCACATCTCTTTCCCATCTTATCACATTATATATGATTTTATTGTTGCGATATAATTTAATTCCATGATAAATCTTTCAATTCATAAGTTTTGTAACGACGATCTTGATCAATCTTTACGACTATAGGATACACATTGGCTAGATTTGTTACGCCGCAATCAGATTATGATCTTATCGTTACTTAAAAGACCATTGTTATAGTTACAATGAAAGATGAATATCTAAAATGTTGACATCATACTTTGTATTATTATTTAAAATGAACGCAGGCTATCAGATTAAAAGCCAAGACAGTATTAATAATTATGTCTATATTTATCAACTTCATTCTATTTTAGTGCGTACTACTTCCAAGCAGAAGTTCTTTGATCGTGTCCGGAAACAATTTATTTTAACTGAGAACAGTTCCGACTATACCCAACATTCTTAGGGTCAGTTGTCCTTGCAGATATTCAAATCCCCTGTTAAATTAGAGTCAACTTTCCCCTCAGTATATTTCTAATCAAGGATTAACGAATGCATTTGCTGATCTCTGATTAGAAAGTTAGCAGCTAGTGATTAGTAATTATTAGAAATTAGTGAATAGTTAGCAAATTTAGCAAGTAATTAGTTCCACAGATTAGCAAATGCATTTGCTGTTTTGTGTAACTTTCAATGCGACTGCACACACATACTCATTCATACATATATATATATATATATATATATATATATATATATATATATGTGTGTGTGTGTGTGTGTGTGTGTGTGTGTGTGTGTGTGTATAAGTAATATCTTAAATATCATGCTCTCCATTCTAGCATTTAAATTCCCTTTCCTAAGTCTTCCCCAGTAATATTAATTTATCGCTGTAAAACCCTTAGCCACAGAACTTCCCATGAATCGCATGCCTTTGCATTTTTACACGCGTGTATGCTCGAATTCAGCAGTAGGTTAGCTTCCTGAGCCCCTAAATCTGCTGACCCTACAAATAATAGTCACATGTCTACCTCGCCTTCTCGCGTTTAATATTAAAAGGGGATATTTCCGAACCGTTCTTCTGGAATGAACGGATGTATTTTCGCTCTAATAAACGATGTACTAAGAAGTTTGGCCCAAATGCATTTAAATCTAATTTCTATTCCTTTCAGGCTGAGTCTAGCTCCAGCCATGTAAATATGAGCTACTTTTCCCTTTCAGGTTATAATTTAAGGACGTGATGTAATGAGGATATTACTTACTTACACACACACACACACACACACATATATATATATATATATATATATATAATTTAATTTCTTTTTTTGGCATATGAAGGTAGACTTTTAAATATGGAGCACAGATTTAAAATTAAGTAGTTAGTTTTGTAAGAGGCATTAAATTGTTGATTTCTATGGCCTTTAAAATTTAAACTGCATTCTCAAAATTTTAAAGTAAAAAAGGTATTTGAAAAACATGCGCATTGCATTTCAAAGTCTCATTCCGAGTACAGAAAACGTATTTACCAAAATATGCATTTGCTGATCTATGATCAGAAAAAATACAGCGGGGAAAAATTCCCCATAGCTTGATATGTGGGGTAGAATAAGATCTGCGAGGTCAACTAACGCGCCGTCTTGGCGATGAACTTTCTTATGAATGCGAAAATCTTCTTCTGGAATTTCTCCGACAGACCTAAATGGTGCACCTTCCTGCATGGTTGGTTGACCTTGACTTCCGATTTCCTTTTTCTCACTTTTTCAATTTATTCCAGTTCTCGGTTTCTTGTAATTCTCTGGATTACTTTATCAAAGGCTATCAAAAACCTATTGATGCGTGAATCTCTGCCGGTTTCATCCGCAGTTCAAGAACATGTTGCATATTTCTATATATATTATATTGCGAAAATATTCATTGACCGAAACAGAGGTGGAAACAACTTCTATGAAAAAAATTAGTAATAACTGGATATTTATGATTTAAGGCAAGCATATGCTGTGACTATATTTTTCAAGGATTCTTTAAAAGATTGGTGGACTCTACCGTGATCAACTTTCATGCTCCAAAAGACTTCAGCAATAGACCAAAAGTGTAATTAAGTTAATTTAGCTAATGCCCTAATTAACGCTTTATTCGATTAAGCAAACTCTCATTTTTTTTCCGTCCTCATATATTTTGTAATGATTTTTACCCCCTGAAAATGTATTTTATCTAAACAGTTATAATATATAAATATTCAAATTTTCAAAATTTTGTTTTCGAAAATTTTTAAATTCTGCAATGAAAGCGCCCATATTTTTCCCTTTGCACTTACGGCTCTTTATGTACTAACCCTATTGGATTTGCTCACTTCAGTCTTAACCCATGGAGAAAATATATCCAAAGATTCCCGACTTGGATTGAAAGAATTTTTTTTTTTAAATTGTACTCTAATAGAGAAAAAAATTTTTTACCTTGGGGCATTTTTCGTTTTTTTTTTTAAAAATGTAAATAATATTTTAAAATTTGAATTATTCTGCGAAAAATATGGTATAGTGTGTTTTAAACACTCACAAATTCGTTGGGTGGAAGAAATTTATAAAAATGAATCCTGTTGCAAGGTGCAGAAAAGTTTATGCTATCTGAAAATGCCATCTTTATTGGATTATCAGCATTTATGTAGCTGTAAATAGTACACACATTTTCTCCATGGGTTAACTTTGAGGTGAGAGAATCCAATAGGGTTAGTACACAGCAACCTTAAGAAAGGTTTGATTTTCCTTCGATTTACACGAATTTTATTTATGCCTTAGTATAAATTTACACAACAAACATCCCCTAATACGTTTTTTCTGCATATAATTTGTTCTAAAGTGTGAAATTTTTACGTTATAATATTAGTTACCAAATGGGGTAATTGCGAATGAAAATTTGTTCTGAGAGAAAATTAAAAATTTGGAATTGTTTCATCAGAATTTTTTATCAAACCTTGCTACTAACATCCTACATAGTTACAGTTTATCATTTTATTGATTTGCATTGTAAGTCATATTTTTCTATTTACATTGTTCACTGGCTTGAAATCAGTCAATGTTCCAAGAATTTAAATGAAAACTAGGGTTCTGTTATTGACGAAGATTTGTAACTGACCTTTTACGTTTATATCAGGTTGCACTGGGTATGCCGGTATAAGAATTCCACCGAACGCCATAAGTACATCCGTGTCAAGGCCGGATATGGGCACGTTAAATATGTAGATCAGAAAATTCTTCTATGAGGTCAGAGAATTGGAGAAGGTACGATCCCCTAGATGTCACCCCTAAGGGTACTCGGTCGAAATGTAGGTGGCACCGGGGGTGATGGTGTTGGTTGACCTACATGGTGCCCACACTGAGTGCCTCGCATCGACAAACAACATTTAACCCTCGGTGGGAACATTATTCTTTTCCCGTTTAGTGAGAACATCTGTCTGGAAGGCAGTATAGATGGAATATCTCTTTCCCAGGTATTCCTAACTAGAAATTCAGAGGGTATTTGTGGTTTATTACATTTCACGGCAGCCACAATCGCCAAACCATTTCTCCTTAATTCTTGACCGGCTTCTGTCGAACAGAACCAATTATCACAGGTTATATTACGGTTCGTTTTGTAGAGGCATTTAGTTGAACGAGTGATTGGGCTGGGATTTTTAATTTTTGCTCTGATTAATCTAATTTTTACCTAAACCATAGAAGGCCGGCGTCACGAATCACCCTTCCACACTGAAGACAAGATGACTGAAGCATGTGTAGACGTCCAGTACCCAAGGTCGAAGGGTAGGGGCCTAGCGTTGAATAAAGAAACCATAGCTGCCTGAGAAGCAGATGTTCCCACCAAAGAGTTAAATTGGGTACAGGGTGTGATCGACCGCAATTTTTCCCCGGTTGTCAGATTGTAATTGGCCTATCGGTCATCCCTTCTTTAAAAAAAACAACGGAAAGATATTTTTCAGTGGTAACTATCACAAAATATTCATAAACGAGGAAAATATCAAATTTCCGAAACACTAGGTTTTTCCTACCGAATACTTTTAATTATAGTGAAAATCTTCTCCACTGTGAATAATTGACGATGGAATATCTACTTTGGCAAAAATTTTAAAATGTATTGCTATATTCATTTTATAAATGAGGATATTCAGTTTAAGTTGATAGGGGTAAGCATTTAAAGTAGCGGTTCCCAACCGGTGGTCCGCGGACCACAGGTATTCCGCGAGAGACTCGGGAACGGTCCGTCACATATAAAAAAGTTGCCAAATAAATGAGGATTTTGAAAGCAATGTTCGCTGAACTAGATGGGCCGAATATATCCGATGGGTATCAGGTATATATATATATATATATATATATAGAGAGAGAGAGAGAGAGAGAGGTCAGGTATATATATACGGTTATATATCAGGTGTTGTATAAAAAAATTCTTAAAAGTTTGACATAATTATTTTATTATTAGAATATGATACGTTAGAATGTCAATTCGTTAATCCCGTATCCCTTTTGACTGAGGGATGTTCTATACCCTCATTCCCCCCCCCCCGGAAAGTCCCCCCCTCTCTCAAGTCGGAGGGTGATGGTGGTGGTCCGTACATGGTTCAATTTCTGGCTTAGAGGTCCACAGATTTCTACGAGTTGGGAACCACTGATTTAAAATATCAATTCTGTGGTTAAAGAATTACTTTTTAACTGCAGTACACAATTTATGATACCTATTTACTATAAACAGATTTTC
Organism: Dolomedes plantarius; assembly: GCA_907164885.2. Taxonomy (NCBI): domain Eukaryota; kingdom Metazoa; phylum Arthropoda; class Arachnida; order Araneae; family Dolomedidae; genus Dolomedes; species Dolomedes plantarius. Next base: position 24,005,540 of record OU015499.1, on the reverse strand, counting down.
ATGGCAGTGATTGCTAATAATGAAAATATGCAGTCACAAAACAAAATCATCATTTAGTAATCAACCTTTTTCGTGCTACATCACTTCATGTGTGTAACTGATGCAACCGTGTCATGTTACAGTATGTTTTTGTGTCACAGCGAAATTAAGACGGACTGTTAGACTCGCCTCGATTCATGATCCTGGCGTTGACAGCGAGGGAATTTTCTCACGGATTTCATGCCCAGGCGAATCTGGATTTCACCTGTTTCCGTACCACCGTCCTGTCTCTTCATTCATATGCAACGATTTCTTTTTAAGGTATCTATTGTTCTTCACAAATGCGTAACCTGTGCGAGAGAATTCAGCTATTTGATATCCTGTTTGTATTCCGTAGCGAATGATTTAAAAAGATAGAAATTCGATGGTGTATCATGATAAATGTGCAACCAAGATAAATGGGCAATCTCTTATTTGATAACGGACTAATAACTCATTAAAACATACCACAATAAAACGGAGAAGGTTAAGATAAGTCACACTTAGTAAGTTCCATACAGTGGTAGTTGCTGCATAAAGCAAACCTACGAAAATTGAAAAAAAGTCACGAAAACTTTATAAAATACCATTTTAGATACTAAATTTTAGTTTTTCGCGAAAATCTCGCAAACGGTTCTCGAAAATACTTTTGTCTGTCACAGATCTAAATTTTAATCACCATCAGGAAAAAATTTAGGCTTTTTTGGGATTTGTCCGTTAAGGTTGCTGTGTATTAACCCATTGAATTCGCTCACCTCAGTGTTAACCTATGGAGAAAATGTGTCCAAAGATTGCCACCTTGAATTGAGAGATTTTTTTTTCTAATTGTACTCCATAATAGAGAAATAAATTTTACACATTGGGGCACTTTTCGTTTTTATTTAAAAAATGCAAATATTTTTTTATTTAAATTATTCTGGGAAAAAATTTGGTATAGTGTATTTTAAACGCTCCTAAATTCCTTTAGTGGACGAAATTTATAAAATGAATCCTGTCTCAAGGTGGAGAAAAGTTCAGGCTATCTTAAAACACCGTCTTTATTGGATTATGAGAATTTTTGTAACTGTCAATAGTAGACACCTTTTTTTCCATAGGTTAACATTGAGGCGAGCGAATCCAATAATGTTAGTACACAGCAGCCTTAAGAAATGTTTGATTTTCCTTCGAATTACACGAATTTTATTTATGCCTTAATATAAATTTATACAACAAACATCCATTAATACGTTTTTATACGTAAATTTTGTTGTTAAGTGTGCGAATTTTACGTTATAGTATTAATTACCAAATGTTATAATTGCGAATGAAAATTTGTTCCTAGCATAAAATTGAAAATATTGAAATTCGATTATTTCATCAGAATTTTTTTTTTAAAACCTCGAGTCTAACATCTTACATAGTTAGACATAGTGATGCCTTACATAGTGATGACTATGAACTATATATTTAATAAACATTGTTCATAAACATCGGTAATAAAACTCAAATAATTCGATTAATGAAGTTTATAAGAGTAGTTTTAAACTTTCATAGACTGCTTCCTTGTTAAATTTCATGATGTAGATGATAAATTATTTTTAAAAAATCAAAAAATCAGAGTATTCCTCACGTAAAATCAAATCATAAATTACAGGATTACATTTTTTTCTCTGTATTCTACGAACCAGTTAGCTATTTGTTTTTCCATAGTCAAGAAGAAAAATTATTTGTCTAGATGTGCTTCCTGAAAACATTTAGCAAAGAAAAAATCACTTCTTATCGTCCATCACCCTTGGTGGTGTAACCTTTTCATCATTTCTACCCACACGCGGCTCGAAGCTTATTTCCTCGACAATCTCCCGGGTCCGCTTAGGAAACAGCAGCGGGACAGCACAACTCCACCTGCGGCGATTTCTTGTTCTTCCCGCGGATCACGCAGTTCATGTTGCCGTTTCGAGCCGGCGCGCAACGAAAACAAAGATTGACCCGAGTGTATGTTTTGTAGATTGTTTAAGAATCCGACCGCGGATTACACCCACTGGAAAATGATACCGTAATTTGGTGGAAGCGATACGGTATTTATTGTTCTAGGAGAGGGAGAGAGGTCTGGCGATTCAGATCGTAGAGATTGAGTTGATTTCTTATTCGGATTGTTTTCTTTTCAACATCAATCAGTCTTTTGGGATTTTCACGATTTTTCTCGTAATGAAAACTGGCGAAATTGCGTGACTGAGATGAAATAAAGTTTCAATGTACTCAAGTTGTTTTGCGTCGTCTTTCAGGAGTATATATAGTAATAAAACGTGAGGATTGTTCTTATATTTGCAGACAAGAAAATATGAGAAAGGAATTCTTAAGGGGGTCCTGGACACGTTTTAATATTTTTTTTTATTTATTCAGTTAAAATTTTGAATTTTTTTTGTGAGGTTAACCATATAATTTGTAAACAAAATCACATGACAAAACTTCTCATAAAGTTTTTAAAGAAATTTTTGATTTAAAATTTTTTAAAAAATGGGTGTAATTTAAAATCGCTATAACTCAAAATATTATTTGTCGAATTTCAAAATTTTTTCATTTAAATAAAGAGATATATATAAGTTTTGATTTTGATTCAGCATTTTTTAAAAGATTAATTTTTAAAAAATTTAAAAATATTCAGATTAAAAATTTTTAAAAAAATGATGCAGACTTATTTTTAAAAAATCATATTTTCAAAAGTAAACAATTTTTTCAAATTTTCTGAATAAAAAACTAAAGTAAAGTAATTGAAAAAGAGTTCCAAGTATGTTCCAAGTTTGAACCATTTATTTTTAACGGTTCTTGACTTATAACAATTTAAAGACGAAAAATGATGAAAGAACCCATGCAGAAAAACGCATTTAAAGGTTTAAACACAGATTGGCTGTTTTTACAACATTGCAAAACAAAAACAAGAAAATTATATCTACTGTTCTAATTAAGATACAAACATGATTTAAAGATCATTTTCAGTGGAAAAGAACAGAGAATTTTTTGATGCAGTAAAATTGTTTTCGAAAATTTGAAGAATTTTATGTCCTCTTAAGGAAATCTGTTCCCTAAAAAATATAATTTGAACTACTGTTGTGAGAAATTTACGTTTCTGCCTTTTTATGTTCACGAAAATTTTCAAATTAAGCAAGTAATATAGCAATTATGAAGGTCTGTTAAACTTCTTGGGGACATTTAAGGCTGCCGTATACTAGACGGTAATTGGATTCGCTCACCTCAATGTTAACCTATGGAGAAAATGTGTCCAAGAATTGCCGACTTGGATTGAAATATTTTTTTTTAATTGTACTCCGTAATAGAGAAAGAAACTTTTACCCCTTTAGACATTTTTCGTTTTTTTTAAATGCAAATAAATTTTAAAATTTAAATTATTCGGGGAAAAAATTGGGGTGTAGTGTGTTTTAAACGCTCATGATTTCATTGGTGGACGAAATTTATAAAATGAATCCTGTCACAATGTGCAGAAATGTTCAGGCTATGTTAAAATACCCTTTTTATTGGATTTTCATCATTTATATAGCTGTAAATAGTAGATAAATTTTCTCTGTAGGTAAACATTGAGGTGAAAGAATCCAGTGAGGTCAGTCCACAGCATTCTTAACAATGTAAAATAAAATAATGAATTGAATCAATAGTATTGTGATGCGTATTTAAAATTTCGTACATAGTTTTTTATAGTTTGTATTATTATTTAGTTATTTTTAAATGAGAAGAGATAAAATGCATTTGAGATTACACTCTAAAAATAACTCGAAGTTTGATTATCTTGTTAGTTTCTGTCTATGGCTTTGTACAATATTATATGGACTGCTTTGTATTCAAATTGCCCATGGTAAATCATATTTAATAACACATATTTTTTCGTTTTAAAATATAGCAAATCACAACCTATTCATGTTATGTAAAATATATCAATTTAAAAAATTAAAAAGCGAATAATATAAAATATCCTACACCTATATGAACATGATGTATGGATATACTATACAAAGATTATCTATGGTACATGATGTTTGAACCATGATGAATCTATCAGACACAAATCGAGTTCGCCAAGAAATAATAGCTAATACTCCAACAACTCTCTGACGCCTACACGTTAAAAATTCTTTCTTTTCTTTTCTTACGCAAAAAAATGGTCTGTTTCGTACATCTCTGTTCTTGGAAAGATCAAGTTTGAAAACCGCTGGAAATATTTCGAGTTTTCTTGTTACCTGAATTAATGAATGCCAGTGATACAGACCCATCAGGTATTAATTTTTTCAATTAAACAGTTACGCATTGGGGAAATAAGTATCAATAAATTGATACGTCTCAAAGAGATGTACCGAAAGAAAAAAAGAACGATTATAAGACAGAGGAGTAGAAATGTCTTTCCCTTTCCTCCTAAGCAATTAAAGTGTTATGACACGGTGAATATATACAATGTAACAGAGAGAATAAAATTATAGCCTTCAAATGCTTAGAAATAATTATACGCGTACATGTTCCCCGAGGGAATCGTACCTTATTTAGAAAGGAAAAGATTTATTCTTTCTAGATTGACTCAACTTATTTTCGGATTTTTCGAAGCTAGTAAATAAGAATTCATTAAAAATAAATGATGTACGGATTTGTTTTTATGAAACCATCGATAAATGAAATGAAAGGAAAGTTTTTCTCTTTGTGAATTGTTTTTTATTAGTTAGAGCAGTGGCGCACCCAGGATTTTTTTCTTGGGGGAGAGGGGGGGGGGCGACATGAACGGATAAAAATATTTATAATGCATGGGGGGAGGGGCCGAGATGAACGGAGAAAAATATTTATAATGAAAAATCAATATTCATAATGCAATGTCTATATCTTTGAGGGGTCAGGGCCCCTTGCCCTCCCCCTGGGTGCGCCACTGAGTTAGAGCTATATTGTTGTTGTTGTTGTTGTTGTTTCTAGTGCTCCTGGCCGGGGGTATTCCAGATCAGGTCCACATAGGCTAGCGGGTTGAGGGGTGCGGCTCCGGTTTTATATTGGCACTACAAGGGCCGAAGTCCGTTTTATTCAGGTGCCACCTCAATTTTGACCGAGCATCCCTAAGAGCAACATCTAGGGGGATCGTACCCTCTCTCACCCTCTCTGACCACATAAAGACTTTCCGGTCTATGAACGGAACATGTCCATATCCAGCCTAGACACGGAGGTATTAAATGGCGCTTGTCAGGCCAGGAGCATACCATTAACTCCGAAAGCCGACGCGCTACCACTAGGCTACCTCGCATTGTACCGTAGTGTGGCCAGTAAAGCAAAACTTTCACATTAGGAAAGACATTAGGTACCGTTTTTCTTCGTTTATTTAGGGCACACATCACACGGATACATATCTATATACAAGAACAGAAGACAGCACAAACATTTCGCTCGTACCCCGAGCGTCCCCTCTCGAGGACCAATGACCTCTCACTCCACTGCAAAACTTCTCTCCTCAAAAATTCTTTTCTTTTTGACGCATGCGCCTAGTGTTTTAAGGAATAGCTGGGGACTTGACAGACGCCCACGCACGGACTTCGGAGTGAGATAGTACGGTACAGCATGTATCAACTTAACCTGTAGAATGCTCCTTAGACCTTTTCTGTGTTTCAGGGATTTATTTAAGCTTTGTTTTTATATTTGATTCATATGGTCAATCTCTTAGTAAAAATTTATTTTCCCCTTATTAGACGTTATATTAAGAGGAATGTAACAATTTTTGAAAACTTTTTAATCATAGGCAGCGTATCAGTTGATCTCACAGATCGTAATCCCCATATTACACTACTGGGAATTTTCCTTTCAATATTATTCAGGTTCCAGTAATGCAAATGCATATTTGAGGATTATATTTTTGCATATGAAGATAGACATTTAAGTAGAGCGTGTGCTTTTAAAAAATTTTAATTTTCCAGTTACTCGTATTCGTATTAAATATAAACGTCTTATCGCATATCGTATTGCATTTAAACGTCTACGTTCATATGCAAAAAGAGAATCTAGGATTAGAAAAATATTGAGAGAAAAATCCCCCATAGTTTAAAGTGGAATTGAATACCTGTGATAACAACCGTGATAACAACCGTGATAAAAATAGAATGTGGGATAAGAAAAATAACTGAGAAAAATTCCTCATAGTTTAAAGTGGAATTGAAGACCCGTGATAACAACCGTGATAAAAATAGAATCTGGGATAAGAAAAATACTAAGAGGAAAAATCTCCCATAGTTTTAAGTGGAATTGAAGACCCGTCATAACAACCGTGATAGAAATAGAATCTGGGATAAGAAAAATACTGAGAGAAAAATTCCTCATAGTTTAAAGTGGAATTGAAGACCCTGATAACAACCGTGATAAAAATAGAATCTGGGATAAGAAAAATACTGAGATGAAAAATCCCCCATAGTTTTAAGTGGAATTGAAGACCCGTCATAACAACCGTGATAAAAATAGAATGTGGGATAAGAAAAATAACTGAGAAAAATTCCTCATAGTTTAAAGTGGAATTGAAGACCCGTGATAACAACCGTGATAAAAATAGAATCTGGGATAAGAAAAATACTAAGAGGAAAAATCTCCCATAGTTTTAAGTGGAATTGAAGACCCGTCATAACAACCGTGATAGAAATAGAATCTGGGATAAGAAAAATACTGAGAGAAAAATTCCTCATAATTTAAAGTGGAATTGAAGACCCTGATAACAACCGTGATAAAAATAGAATCTGGGATAAGAAAAATACTGAGATGAAAAATCCCCCATAGTTTTAAGTGGAATTGAAGACCCGTCATAACAACCGTGATAAAAATAGAATGTGGGATAAGAAAAATAACTGAGAAAAATTCCTCATAGTTTAAAGTGGAATTGAAGACCCGTGATAACAACCGTGATAAAAATAGAATCTGGGATAAGAAAAATACTAAGAGGAAAAATCTCCCATAGTTTTAAGTGGAATTGAAGACCCGTCATAACAACCGTGATAGAAATAGAATCTGGGATAAGAAAAATACTGAGAGAAAAATTCCTCATAATTTAAAGTGGAATTGAAGACCCTGATAACAACCGTGATAAAAATAGAATCTGGGATAAGAAAAATACTGAGATGAAAAATCCCCCATAGTTTTAAGTGGAATTGAAGACCCGTCATAACAACCGTGATAGAAATAGAATCTGAGATTAGAAAAATACTGAGAGAAAATTCCCCCATACTTTAAAGTGGAATTGAAGACCCGTGATGACAACTGATGCATTACCTTAATCCATTTTCACCACCCCATAAAGTCATAGATATTGTTCTTAATGGGACAGAAACTTCCTAAACCCCAAGATCTGTCTATAGATTTATCACTAAATCAACGATATGCTTTCACCGAGGTTCCGCAGAACAGTTTGACAGGCGCTGGTGCTCACGCATCTCATTCGAAACAAATCCTGCCAAACATTTTTATTAAATGGTATTCCTCGACTTACAACCGCTCGCATTTATGACCGAAATTTTTAAATAATAAAAAAAAATATTATTTCTCAAAAATACTGTTCCTCAAGTGTACAGTACATACCTATATGTATAACATAATTATTAATAAATATCATGCAATATTCTGGCATACTGCAAAAATTTATAACGTAATAATAAAAATGTTATGATGCAATAGTTTCGATATCCACACGATAAATCAAATAAACCCTCAATGACTTCAGAAATGGCTTCATCTTTTCATTATATTAATAATACAACAATTAGAAGCAATGGATCCAAATGAAGAAAGATTCACAAGTGTAAATCGTCGTATTCGAGAAAATCTGGCTCAATACCAGACAATATACAAGGAAAAGAAGACGCAAACTGCTCAAACTACCTCGGATAACTTTGTTAAAAAAAACTCGAAACGTATCTTCTGTCGCAAAATTTGAACCAATGGATTGTACTAACATAATAAGTAGTGACGACGAAGAATAATTTATGTCTTCTAAATGCAATGTATTTTAAATTACGTATGTATGTATGAAAATAAAAAATATATGTACATATACAAAAAAATGTACTTATACAAAAAAATTGCTTGAAACTCGACTTACGACCAACTGAACTTACGACCAATGTCTCAGTCCCCATCTCGGTCGTAAGTCGAGGAATATCTGTAGCTACATTTAAATTTATAATCTTCACTTAAAAAGGGACCAATGAATATCACTACCACAATAATAATGGGCATGTATTCTTTCACGAAACACAATTTAAAATTAGAGCCTTCGTAAATGTAAACATATAGCGCACCGGAGGACGTCACTTTTTAGATACAATCATACCTTGGTACTCTTCGAATTCGGTACTCGTCGCATTTCGACCGGAAAAAATGCTTCGGTAGTCGATGTTTGCTCATCACACACGCTGTAATGTTTTCTAAATGGGTTGAATTACAAAATTTTGTTTAAAAGTATCACCCTGAAAAAGCTCTAGCAAGCCAAAATGTGGACTTATTTTATGATCAAGCAATGTCTCACTTCAGAAATATTTTGAAACGTAAGCAGGTTTCTCTTGATAGGTTTGTATTGAAACTCCCTCAATCTGAGTCTACAACAGGGATCGGTAATGTTAAGAGACAGAAAAAAGAAAGAATCCCTGTGCAAGAGCCTGTAGCATATTGAAACGAAACGTTCAACTGGAGTGGTATCCGAGTGGTATAAAATAGCAGGCCAGAAGTAACGAAAAACTTAACTTTTATTTACACAAAACGCAACAAGTAAGAGGTTGGTACGAGCAAGTTACATCACTAAACTGGTGCAAAAGATATTAACAGCGGCGAAACTCAGTCTTTCGGGGAGCAGAAATCGGCACAGCCGCTCTGGCCCAGATGTTACAGGGGATCTCTCTCAAAAAAAAAAAAACAGTCTCGCATATATACCCAGTTTTGAAGTCTTCGCCGGTGGCGGCCAGTTCTTAGAAAATTGCGAGATTTCAGAGGGGAAAACGAGGAATTCCGTGCTCGCTGGCAGTCTTGGATTCGGTGACATTTTTATGAGAGCATATTGCTTCTAAAACGTCAGAATACTCTGACTGACGACCCCGATAGACATTCTCCCCGATAGAGAGAAGGCGGCGGTTCCCAGATTTTGTCGGTGAGGATGAAACTGGGGCTTAACCCGCAGAATTTTAGAATGTGGTGGAAACGCATGGGAACGTTTTTAATCCTACAGCTGTGGAAGGGCTTCTTCGCAGATCGTAAGAACCGCACGTTACATGCGTGACATCACAAGCCTGATGTTTTATTGGAAGAGACTCCCCTTCGATACAATAACTCCACTCCTCCTCTACTTCGCCATTATCGTATTAGGCCATCAACTCCTTTCAGTACAGGTTGAGAGAAGGGTAATTTAATTTCATTTTACCTAATTATTGTTTAAAATTATGTCTGTCGACTTTTAAGATTTTATATAAAAAAATCCCCATCAATTTATATATTGCCCAATAAAATGGGAAATTTCTGGTTTTCGGGAAAAAAATTAATTCAATTAACATTAATTCTTATGTGAAAAATTCGTTCGGTACTCGTCGTGTCTTCTGGAACCAAATAACGACGAGTATCGAGGTACCACTGTACATGCTTTATAATTTTCTAACAGAAAAAAATATATATCCATTTGCAGGTGTCGCGACGTGTCACGTGTTGTCTCTCACGAGACCAGACCAGACCGATGACGAAATAACGTTTGCGACATGCGTCATTGAACTTGCAGTTGCAGCAAATCCCAGACTCGACCATTGTGTCCGCGTTCCGGAAACATCGGCTTACGTTATCCAATCGCTCTTACTATTGATATCAATTCACAGATATGCGTGATGAGAAACTCTTCTCGATGACTTCCTATTTTTTAAGCGGGAGTTTGAACCCGCACTTTCTTTGTTCGGTTCGATTTCCCCCCGCCCCGATCTTGACTTACTCCGGGAAGCTTAAGGATGACAGACATTTATAAAGATGAAGGAGGATTTCAAGAGCGCGTTTGTTATGTATTGTTTGTTCATGGGTTTATTTTTTTTAAGCTTCCTGTCGAACAAAATTAGATTAGATCTTGTAAGACAGAAACACGTGTTGATTAGAAAAGCTATAATAGAAATGACAGCGCCGAGATTATGCGGACGAGATTGCAGGGAAGGGAAGAATCTTTAAAATATTCAGTATAGATTAATACAAGAAACTTCATTCGCGAATTCAAAAGCCGATGCGATTTTCTTCATTGCTGAGAAAGCGAACCCAGTGCAAGCAGTGGTAGAAAAGTGATGCGGAGAGTGTTGCCATTCTACAACGGGAAATTGTGAAGAGGGGAAACTGAATACACGAGAAACGGAAAAGGGAGGAGAAAACAACGAGTATCGAAAAATTAAGAAACAAGGGAAGAACAGGAAAATATATGACGAACATACTTAAAAGAGAACATACTTAAAGGAGAACATACTTTCTCGTCACTTGAGTCGGTTCCAAATTACGGAATCGGCTTGTAGGGGGTAATGTCGGCCACCTATACGGTGCCACCTTAACTGAATGGCCAGCCTTAAATGTTTGCCATGAAATGGCAAATTTGTATAAATTGTATGGTTTAAGTTCCAAAAAACAATTGCCATATGTAACACAACATACTTAAAAGAGGAAATTTAGTACATAATAGATCTTCAAGTGTTATAATAAGGGGCAAATGTGATTTTAAAAGAGATGTTAAGGCTGCTGTGTACTAAACCCTATAGGATTCACTCACCTCAATGTTAAACTATGGAGAAAATTTATCCAAGGATTGCCTGATTTAAAGATTTTTTTTTAAAAATTGTACTCCGTAATATAGAGAAAGAAATTTTACACCTTGGAGCATTTTTCGTTTTTTTTTAAATGCAAGTAATATTTTTAAATTTAAATTATTTGAAAAAATCTGGTGTAGTGTGTTTTAAACGCTCCTCAGTTCCTTTGGTGGACGAAATTTATAAAATGAATCTTGTTGCAAGGTGCAGAAAGTTCAGGCTATCTAAAAATATCATTTTTATTGGATTATCAGCATTTATGTAGCTGTAAATAAAAGACAAATTTTCTCCATAGGTTAGCATTGAAGTCAGCAAATCCGTTAGGGTTAGTATACAATAACCTTAGACTGGTTGCTGGAATTGAAGCGAATTACCGAAGTGAAATTTATTCGTTTACTAGAAAACCCGTATCCGAGTCACCAATTTTTTTGTAGATTATGACGAATTCAAGTTAATTCTGAATATCCGAAATGATGATTTATTTCAAGATAGTTAACTTAAATATTTCAATCTTTTTGTGTTGCGGATAATTCAAGAATCAGAATGAATATTTCTCTGTTATTTTGAAAAGTAACATCTCTATATTCATTGGTGAATGCTTTTTGGCAACACCTTGTTTCGTTATTTGTAATTCTTCAAAAGACTCAAACTCTCTCCATTGCCTCTTCTCAGCTTCGAACCGTTTAATCACAATAGGCTGGCAGCAAACAATTTTTTTTCTTTTACATTGATAAAGGGTAGAGTGAAATTTCCTACGCACCTGCCAACTTTCTTATGAACCTAATGATGGATATACTAAAAAATATAAGAAAAATATAATCGGCCATGGTACGACCGAGTTGTAAGTATCACAACTCGGTCGTACCATGCCCGATTTGATAGAAAATTCAATCTGTTTCTATTCATTTCAGGAATAACGTTGTCTTATCATTATCATGCTATTGTTCGTTCTTTTGTAGTAATGGATTGCAGGAAAATAAGAGTTTTAGTGTGATAAATATAGATTTAACAGAATTTTCAATCGTTCCTTTTTCATTCGCACTTACATAGTTCGTGATTTCATCTTTTTTTTTTTCATTTCTGGTTGTTTTCAGAGTAAAATACGATCTATTGTAAACTTCATCATAATTCTACCTCTGAAACACGTTTTCAGTTAATTAAGAAAATATTTGCTATCTGTTTCAAGAACGTTATAAACAATGGGTGATGCAAGCTGAAATCGCCTAACTTTACTCAGCAAAAACGCCTAATCAGGAAAAAATAATAATATGATGGCGCATCAGAGTTAACGTCGCACATGTTCAATACCAGCTTTAAACACTAAGGAATTTTTCCACTCGGTACTTTTCTAATCCCTAATTGGCAAATACATATTTTTTAATTTCGGCTTTTGGCATACTGAGCAAACGTTTAAAAAAAAGACCACTTTTTTTTAAACTTAAAATTTTAAAGCTCCTTTTTACAAGTTTTAAAAATTTTGGTAGTTAATTTCGTACAGAGAATTAGATTATGGATGACTGCCACTAGCAAAATTTAAAATTGTATTTTGAAAAAATTAAATCAAAATAAGGCGATTTTTTAAGTACAGTCGTACCTCGGTACTCGTCCTTAATTAGTTCCAGAAGGCACGACGAGTACCCAACGAATTTTCCCATAAGAATTAATGTAAACTGAATTAATTCGTTCCTGAAAATCAGACATTTCACATTTTACTGGGAAATTTATAAATGGGGTTTGTTTTTTAATACAAAATCTTTAAACTAGACAGATATAGATCAAAACAATAATTAGATAAAATAAAATAAAATTTATTTTCACTCAGCCTGTACTGAAAAGAGTTTATGGCCTAATCGGATAGTGGTGAGGTAGAGGAGGAAAGAAGTTATTGCTTGGAAGGGGAGTCTCCTTCCATCAGGTTCTGCACAAGGATTCTCTCTCTTTTCTGGCTCTTAACACCACCGAACCCTGTTGTAGACTTAGGTTTGTAGTGAGACTCCCTAAATCTATCAACAGAAACTTGCTTACGTTTCAAAATGTTTCTGAAGTGAGACATTTCTTGATCATTATAGTCCACATTTCGGCTTGCAAGAGCTATGTCAGGGTGATACTTTTGAACAAAATTTCGCAATTCAACCTATTTCGGTCTTTCTTTTCGTCCGGAGAGACAGGATTTGAGGGAGTCTTGTCTTTTGCCAGTTTTAGCATGTGACGAACTCCGAGCAAACATTGAGTATCAAAGCAATTTTTTTGCTTCGAAAACCGACGAGTGCCGAGCAAACGTCGATTACCGAAGCAATTTTTTCGCGTCGAAATCCGACGAGTGCCCAGTAAACGTCGAATACCGAAACAATTTTTTCGGGTCGAAATCCGACGACTGCCGAGCAAACGTCGAGTACCGAAGCCATTTTTTCGCGTCAAAATCTGATGAGTACCGAAGCAATATTTTCGCGTCAAAATGCGATGAGAACCGAGCAAACGTCGAGTACTAACGCAATTTTTTTGCGTCGAAATCCGACGAGTACCAAGCAAACGTCGAGTATCGAAGCAATTTTTCGCATCGAAAAGCGACGAGTACCGAAGTATGACTGCATTAGTGTGTATGACAGATCACGTAGATACTGGAAATGAAAAATTCTTTATTTATCTATATATCTTTATAAGTTGCCGTTGCAGGAGTAAACGAAATAAAAACCTCAATGATTTATCAATGTTTGTGAACAATCCCGGAAATAAAAAAAAATCTAATTATTCTTGAATATCTTTAGCAGTTACCATAATATTGTGGAAACATAAAACGAAAATCGCAATGTTCAACAATATTTATGAACCTTGACGTAGATACTGAGAGTGAAAACATCTAATATTTCCATATGCCTTCAACAGTTGCTATGACAAAGAACAAAATGAAAACCACAATCTATATATTTAAGTTGCTAAGCCAACTTTTTGGGCAGTCCGCGAGAGAAAACTAGTGCATCAATTTACTTCATTTTGGTCTTAAACGAAAGACAGTAATCTGTAGATTTGTCAAATTTGGTTTTTGTAACCGCAATTTCTATTAGTTAGCGATAATTTTTCAATTAAAAATTGATTTCTGCGCATGCTCAGTGACATGTTTTAATGATAAACACATTTATTCCGAGGAGTCTCTCTAGATCTCTCTCTGACATTTTTATTTTTATGATAATTATGTTTGTGAAATATAAGATTAAATCTCATGGAAATTGTTTATTTCGCGCTGTTTAATTAGCGATAATTTATAATTAAAAAAATGCTTTCTGCGCATGCTCGGTGACATTTTTAAATCTGGCTTTAGATACTCACTAAGCACAAGGCTGCTTAAACAGATTAATTTGCTTCTGCGCATTTTTATGATTTTCAGCATTTGGCAATGATGTGTTGAGTATAATTTGTGTATTAGTGCATTTATTTATTATCTAGCCGTCATGTTTTGACGGGTATCAACTAGTGTTTATTAATGTTTATGAACGACCGCTTAGATACTGGATACAGTGGCGCACCCAGGGGGTGGGCCAAGGGGCCCTGCCCCCGCCCAAAGAAATAGAAATTGCATTATGAATATTGATTTTGCATTATAAATATTTTTATCCGTTCATCTCGCCCCCCCCCCCCCTCCAAGAAAAAATCCTGGGTGTGCCACTGACTGGATATGAAAACTATGATGCTTTCACCATTTGCATTACATGGATGAACGAAATAGAAACCACAATCTTCCATTAATATTTAAATCAAATCACACAGATACTAGACATTAATAATATATCGCACCCTGGCAAGAAAAGTGACACAAGTAAAAAAAATAGCTTTTTTGAGGTTATGTCATTGAAAAATATGTATGAAGTGCCCCACTCTTGTACGAAAAGCGACACATCTCTATCTCGCAATTTGTCTACCTGAGGGCAGTTGTATCAATTTCATTGTAATGCCAGTTCAAGCTGTATTAGTATTCTTTAAGTTCATTTTTCTCAAATGCTGCACTTTTGAGTTGTGTCATTTTTCTTGCCGGGGTGCGATTTAATAAACCCATACACTTTTATTGGTTTGTTTGTTTGTTGTCGTGTCTACAGACCGAAGCACTATCCGCTGAAGAGGGGGTGTCATTGCCTCAAGAGAGGTTGGAGTTCTATACGTCCAACCCCAGTCCGGTGTACATATGAATACAAGGAAATAAAAACATAAATCACCCAATCACAGTAGAATTTTCATTAATAACGATGACACCGGCGCTGGACGTTGAGTTGCAATTCCCCTTTCTAGACGGGACTCCTTTTGCAGGCGGAAGACTGATCGGTTACCCAGAATACAACCAAGTCTTATGCGGCAATCGAACCCGCGCCCCCGGGCGTGGCAGGCCGATGCCTTAAACACTTATCCACAGGGCGACCCTTCATCAATTGTTGATACATAAAAGAACGAACTGGAAACTACTATTGAACAATCACGTAGACCAGTGGTGTGCAAATTCTTTCGACCGCGACCCATTTTCTGTAAATAAAAAAATCACTCGATTCCTAATGAGAATTTTTTGGTAGAAGCAAAATTTTTAAAAAAATTAGGAAATTGTTAACAAAAAATAGAAAAAAAGGAAACTGTATATTTTGGGAACATATTTATTTTACCTAATAATAATTTTTAAAAAATTCAGGTAGTCTCTTCTTACGAAACTACCGCGGGTTATTAACGTAGTATTACATATCGTTGCTTACATCTTTTTTCTTTTTTTTTTTTGGACACATTTTGGTACTGTTCTGTTTAACTGTTTACTGCTTGCCCAAGCGATACAGACTGGGTTTGGCAAGCTGCCAAAATTATAACTCGTGACTACGGACGTCTGAAATTTTGCTTTCCCGCGGACCGTTATGGAGGAACGTAATCCTACGTTAAAATGTCTTACTTACCCTCTGCACTTGTTTTTGGTAAAACTGTTTGACACCTCATTTAACAGTAACATTATTTTTTAACATGTAAAAAAATATAAATAAAAATATTAAAACTATGTAATTATAAAAAATTTAAAGCATTTTTTTAATTAAATGATTTTATATATCTCAAATTTACTTCAAACTATCCGCGACCCATTTAATTTTTTTCACGACCCCCTGTGGGTCGCGATCCAGTTTCGGCACCATTGACGTAGAGATACTGGGAAAAGAGAAAAAAAATTAATTTAACCTTACGTTCTCATCAGTTTCATTACATCTGGGTAAACAAAGTAAAAACCGCAATGTTTCTGAAATAACACCACAAAATTTTTATCCTTTACGCAAAAGCATTGCCGGTACATTGAGCGTGGTTTAATTTATGCCACCGATCAGCTGCTTATATAGAAGATGACAGAAGGAATATGTTTCTTCCCTATTTGTAAGTATGTAATGTAATGGGTAATTTCAAGTGTAACGCTTCTTAATGGTCTTTAAATCCATTTCGTTACGTGCTCCCAGAGTGCTGTTTACCCGGAAGCTGAGACTGAATTTTTTTTCTTTTTTCTCTAAGCACAGTAGATTGTACTTCTGAACCTTGTTTTTAACATTTTTCGATCTCGGTGAAAGCTTTACTTCATGATGTACGCACACATAGGTAGCTGAGTGAATAGGAAAATGCATACAAAAGTAAATACAGAGAGCAGTGTAACAATATGGCCTCGTTGGGTATGTGACCCAAAAACGTTGCCATGCTATGCATTTTTTGTGATTTATTAAAATAAACATTAAGTACCTTTTTACTCTCAGCTGCTAGTTTGTGAAATAACTGCACAATTTCACTGCTAATGGAAATCTCTGCCTATTCTGGCTTTCAAATGTGACCTCTGCAAGTGACATATGGGTTTCAAAGAGAGTGGCATACTTCTAGTTATAATTTAGAGATAAAGCAACAAAATATTAATCACATTGGAAAGGATGAGAGCGTATGGAGAAATTTAGCGAGTAAGACGTTGAAATATCGTAACCTCTCGACTTGATTAAAATTAGAGGAACGATATTTAAAATGTTAGATTATCAAACTCAACTTTTGAAAAAATAATGAAAGAAATATAAAAATGTTGAAATGGCAACAGTAAGTCAGAGTTAATGTTAGATTATTAACCCTTACGTCGGCTCATCCTGTCTTTATACTGTTCCCCGGCTCATCGGTCTCACAGACCGCCACGCTATAAAATTAGGATATTTTCCTATTTTTATAAGTTTTTCGCAGTTATAAGTCATTAATGCAAAAGTACTGCCACTTCTCATTCTTGAAAAGGGTTAAATAAAAAAAAGATTATTCAACAAAAATTTCAGAATTCGATTCCTCAATCTGTGATAGTGCGAGAGAGACAAAATGTCTGGTTCGTTGTGAAACAGGATGAATTCTTCCAGCCATGCTAGCTACAACAATAAAACAAAGATCTTAGAAATAGAATGCATGCAGCCTGACAAATAATTAATACGGTTCAAGGTTTATCGGTCATACAGACCGGCAAAAATTTAAATCAGTTCAAGGCTCATCGGTTCAAAAGACCGACTATGTTTTACAAAGATTAAATTTACCGACAAAATACGAGCGGGCGAAAATCTCCGATGTGTTTTACTTGAAGGTCAGGACCCGACTAAAGAACTCACAAACCCTCAACAGTCTGATCACCCCCACCACCACCCCACCATTCAGAACAGGTGCAATAGCGGTATCCTAGACCGATGAGCCGACGTAAGGGTTAAACTCGACTTTTGCAAAAATGATTCAAGAAATATATAAATGTTAAATGGCAACAGGAAGTCAGAGACATAAAATATAAAAATGTCCTAGGATGGAATACAAAAAAAAAAAAAAAAAATTAAATACAGGATCAGAAATATTAAACAGTTAGTGTTGCAAATAAAAAGTGTTTACAACATAAGTGAGAGAAATATACCTCGTAACTTGTTATTTGGTATAGTAAAGCTGGTGTAGATGATTATAACAAATTTATGTTCTACGTGTTTGGTATAAACTTCAGTCTTTGACAGTATTTTCTGATTTTACCATAGATCAGAATATAAGCCTGTTGTAGAATGAAAGTACACAGTTTTTTTTCGCTTCCTGCTTCAAATTTTCAACGGAATATTTACTCCACCCACTTGAAAGCATCGGATTTTTATTCAACAAACGCAAGTTCAACTGGAAAGTTTCTTTCGGAAATAAAAACGAAGCAGGAAAAAGTAAACAAAAACCATACGAGAAATAATGGAAATAAAAAGAAACTTTTGCGAATCGACCTCTGTCGGCCCAATGATTATTTTTATTCTCGATCTCATGTTTCTGTGTAGCATTTATAAGTGACTTCTAGTATTATTTTTCGGTAATATCAGGTTCCAGTTAAAGTTGCTGTGTACTGACACTATTGGATTCGTTCACCTCAGTGTTAACGTACGGAGAAAATGTGTCCAAGGATTGCCCGCTTGGATTGAAAGATTTTAACGTAGGATTACATTCCTCAATAACGGTCCTTCGGAGAGAAAAAAAAATTGTCCAGCGTCGCGAGTTATAATTTTGGCAGTGCGCCAAATCCAGTAGCAGTAAACAGTTAAACAGAAAAGTACCAAAATGCGTAAAAAAGCAAACGATAAGTAATTCTATGTTAATAACCCGTGGTAGTTTCGTTAGAAGAGACTACCTGAAATATTAAAAAAAAAAAAAGTTGTACTCCGTAATAGAGAAATAAATTTTACACCTTGAGGCATTTTTCGCTTTTTTTAAAAAATGCAAATAATATTTTAATATTTAAATTATTCTGGAAAAAATTTGGTCTAGTGTGTTTTAAAAGCTCCTAAATTCCTTTGGTGGACGAAATTTTATAAAATGAATCCCGTTGCAAGGTGCAAAAAAGCTCAGGCTATCTGAAAATACCATTTTTATTGGATTATCAGCATTTATGTAGCAGTAAATGGTAGGCACATTTTCTCCAAAGGTTAACATTGAGGTGAGCGAATCCAGTAGGGTTAGTACACAGCAGCCTTAATGTAATTATATTTAATGCTCCTTTATAATCTTTCGAAGCTACAATTATCAAAAGTAAAAAAAAAAAAATGAATGCAAAATGGCTCTTTCAAATTAGAATTTTCTTTGAAACATGTCCGGTGACATCCGAAATATATTCGTTAAATCGAATAAGATTAAGCAGATAAACCCAACAAATCATTCTCTTTACTACAAAATAGGAAGAGCATATTACATTCCCTTACATCTGAAAGCAGAGCAGTAACCACATCGTGACCGAATGAATAGATATTTTATTCCCCTTTTCTGTGTTATCAGATTACAAACCAAAAAGAATAATACCTCATATACTCCTAATTCCAGGCCCGCCGCCTTTGACGGACTGCGAATCGAGTTCTTTAAAGATTCTTGCACGATAAATTTCCGTTCCAAGTACACCTTAACGTGGAACATCATTTTCGTCTGCGAGAGATGGGTATCGTAGCATCATGCTCCTATAAACACATTCATGCCTGATGCTCGTAGGGAAATGTGATATTTCCTATATACATGGCTGCGTTTGTTGGAGGTTGCAGTCAAGAATATGTAAAGATTATACTCACTTCTCGAAACACAAAAAATTTTGTTTCTTATAATCATTCGCGTTTTACAATGATTTTTTTGCCCATCGAATAATATCAAATGGCAATAAATCAATCTTTTCAGAATGATTTTTTGTTTCATAGAAAATATATTTAATTATTTTTTTCTCTCAATATGCTAAAGACAGTTTAGTTAAAATAGAACAAAGGACATTGTATAAAATTTAATAGCGATGCCCGGAGAGGAATTTTAGATATATCCTTTTATATATATATCCTGAGGAATTGTTAAATATATCCCTTCGATGGAAACTTGATTCGTTTTCCACTTATTGGGACATCTGCCTGAAGGCAGAAATAGATTGAATATCTCTTTTCCAGGTATTCCTAACTAGAAATTCAGACGGTATTTGTGGTTTATTACATTTCATGGTAGGCACAATCGTCAAACCATTTCTTCTTAATTCTTGACCAACTTCTATTGAACAGAACCAATTATCACAGGTTATATTACGGTTCGTTTTGTTGAGGCATTTAGTTAATCGAACGATTAATTGGGTTAGGATTTTTAATTTTTGCTCTGATTAATCTAATTTATACCTGAATCATAGAAGGCTGACATCACGAATCACCCTTCCACGGTGAAGACAAGATGTTGACTGAAGTATGTGTAGACCCACAGTATCCAACGTCGAAGGGTGGGGTGGTGTGGGGGCACAGCGTTGAATAAAGAATCCATAGCTTCCTGAGAGGCAGATGTTCCCACCGAAGTGATATTGAGTCAGAGGTTGCCTAGTGGTAGTGTGTTGTCTTTCGATGCAGAGGGTGCTCGGACAGAATTCCGACAAGCGTCATTAGATACCTTCGTGGCTAGGCCGTAGAGGGGGAAGTTAAATTAGTAGAACGGAAAGTCCTTCTAGGAGGTCAGAGAAGGTGGGAGAGGGTACGCCCCTCAGATGTCCCCCCTGAGGGTGCTCGGTCATAATTATGGTGGCACCTGGCTAAGTTAGACTCCGACCTTTGTGGTGCCATCACAAAAACAAAAAAAAAACGGAGCCCCATCTTTTAACCCGCTAACCTATATGGACCTGGTCTGGAATAAATTCTGGCCATAGGGCATAAGAAACAACAACAACAAGAGATATATCTTAAATTATTTTCCGTGATAGGTAGTTTTAAGTTACATATGTTTAGCAAGGTACACGAAAACAGTACACCACAAAAGTATTCTATCGGGAACCAAGGTAGCCTAGTGGCAGCGCGTTGGTTTTCGGCACTGAGGATGCTCTGCTCGAAACCCGACAAGTGTCATTAAATACCCTCTCCAATTCAAGAAATAGGCACGTTAAATCGTAGACCGGAAGGTCCTTCTATGAAGTCAGGGAAGGGGGAGAAGATAGGATATATATATATATATATATATATATATATATATATATATCCTTATATATATATATACATATATATAAACAAGAACAATAACAGCAATATTTTTTAGAACAAAATTTCAAGTTGTTGATTTATTTTTTACATCATTAGTAACTTCCATATAAAGATATATATGAGTAAAAATCCATTCAAAATATCTGCAAATAAAGAAAAAAATATTTATGCCCCGGACATGCATGTATGCAAACATTTGATTTATGTTTCTCCAACTGATGTTTAGTCATTCTATATTAATCTGCATTTTTGAAAAAATATGCTCGTGAACATCCTGGAAATCATTTCAATAAGGTTACATTTTCTGCCTTAAAGATACAAAACGAATATCTGCAGTGTTGATCTTGATTCATTTATAAGGTCAGAAGAGCGGTCTACCCGGAATTCAACTTTGTGGGCGATCTTATCCGGTCGACAGTTTGTCAGAAATCGAGGACACTTGCGATGAAGAGTGGATATACACATTTTGGACACTTGATCATTTTTCAAAATGTAAGATTGCATTTAAAAAAAATCAGGAAACATGTCGGTCGAGTCGAAGTTGGTTGGTTTATAGAGCGCTTCTCTCGTCTTTTTCTATACCAAGGTTAAACAGTCCAGTTATTTCACTGATTTAGTTTTGTTTCCCCAAAGTGTACAGACAACAAACTACACCAAGCAGACAATGAGGTCACATTAAAAGACTGATAAAAATATAAACATACAACTATAACATTCTTGTTGGAGTCAGAAACTTTTTAAGTCATAACGGATCAGAAAATATCATGGTAATTGTATTTTAAAATGAAATGTTTCAGCACAATAATAAACCACAGCCCTCGAACTTAGTTAACATCAGATAGTTTATCCCGTTTATTGTTATCAAAGAAAGAACTCGTTTTTTAATTTTCTACTAGCTGAATACCCGTGCTTCGCTACGGTGTACATTTTAGGATAATCACAATGAAAATATTATAAAATTGCTTTTCAGAGGATTTCCTTATAAACAATATTTATTGTTTCTTCATTGCGCGGAACTAATATTACCAGGCTCGTCTGCGAATTTAAGCGTGTGCAAGCTACGTAAAACTGACCGTGGGAGAAACAATTTTCTCTTAAATCTACTCCAGCGTATTTTAAAGTTTCGCCTTGAGACTTATTTATCGTCATGGAGAAGCATACCTTAAGGGAAAATTCCAGTTTTATATATAGGTTTAATTTAATATCGATAAAACATACTAATTTGAACTAAATTCTTAACAAACTTCCATCTCAATTTGTTTAGTAGTTTATCTTTTACTGTATTTTTATATTTTTTATGTCAATTTATTTCGTTGTTACGCACGTGACGCAAAATTAATTTAAAGTATCAGAAAAAGAAAAGAAATCTCGCTATCAGTATTTAATAAATTAAATTCTAAAAATTAATCTTTAAAAATTCCCCAAAACTCAGAAAAGGGAGCTAAAGATTCTAAAGAGATTTCATTTTAAAGGAAATTTTATGATCTTTCGCGTGATATAAATTTTATAACCCTCAGATTATTATTTTAAATGCAAACTTTAAAACAGTTACAAAAACAGCTTAAAAATTTAATTTTAAAAAAATCTAAGAAGACTTTTTCAAAAATCTTTCTTAGTGTACCCCTACACTATAAGAAGAATCGCCATGCAAAATTGCTGCCCTTAGGCCCAGCGGTTTGTTCTGCGCGTTATATGTCAGTCAGTCAGTCACGGAACTGTTATATATATATATAGATAGGAAGATTTTCCAAACTATATTCCGCGGAACACTGGTGTTCCACGAAAAGTTAATAGGTGTCCTTCAAAACCCTGGAATTATTTTATATCTTGCAACGGCTTAAAATCAAACATGTTTGACGGATTAATGCTCTAAAATGTCTGAAAAATTAAGTATTCATGCATTATTAAGTGTTCCTGCTATGCAAATTTTACTTATGTGTTATTACATATGTCCTACAAAATAAACAAATTGTTCCGTTGATTTGTAGGATTTACGAAGTGTTCCATCGCAGGAGAAGTTTGGGAAACCCCTGCTCTATAGAATTATAGTCTGTATGGATGAAAATACAAAAGTATACAATACGCTTCACCTCTCTCGCTTTTCATTCTCGCCTTTACAGATTATCTTTCAGTTTTGAACTCTGGTTTGTGAGCGTTTAAAGTCTTTAAATTAATACAAATTATTTTGAAATTATTAGATCTGACACATTAGAAACATCTGTGCGAGTATAAGGCCTTGTAAAACATCACGGAGCATAGCCCATGCATCGGGGACTTTCAATATTATCTTTGATCTGAGAGAGATACGCATCTTAATCATTCTTATATCATGAATCTTAAGCCTGAGTTACCATGATAAAAGCAACACGCAATTTCTAAATCTTACGAACATCTCGGGAAAATGGATAAGCGTTGACTATTTGATATCTATACAGAGAGGGCTCAAACTTGCTTAACTAGCGATTGAGAGCAGATAAGACTTCATCGGGAAATAATCACGCCGTAGAAGAAATAAGCTTATCTATGCAGGATTTATCTAAATGTTCAGTCAGTCAGTAATGATGATTACAGTATGAGTTGGATAGACACACGCATGTTTATAATGATGTAATCGAAGGTCAGTGACATATTATAGATTTGCTTCTTCATTTGCGTAATAAAATATAAAAACAAATTTTGCGACTTCCTCGTGTTAACGTAAATTTCCGCTGGAGTATTTTGTATATGCTGCTATTCAACGTATTTCTCTTCAGCCAGAATAAAACAAATAAACCCAATAGTAGTGTGTCCACTGCTAATAGAAACAAGCTGTCCCGATTACAGCCTTCCCTTCAAAACTTTCTCCAGTTGAGACCTTCCCCTCCCCCCTCTCCCGCTCTCTATTGCCAAACGAAGTTCGCGACCACCCACTCCAAAAAGAAGTTTCCTTTTGAAGGATCTGTAAAATAGGTAGGGATACGTAATTTTCGTATTTACGAAATAGATGCGAATAAATGCGAAATTTGCTAATATGAGCGAATAAAAGCGAAATTTATTTTTTTACTACTTTTTGGCGAAAATTCGGTGATAAACAGCATTTTAAGCGAAATTAGGTACTAGTAGTAAAAATTTATTCACATAATTGCTTATCTAAGACCATCCACGGTCTTTAACTGAGAGATCTCACTCTCGAAATTTGCTTATTGCTTATTTCTAAAAACTTAAGGAAGAGAATGGGGAGACTACTACAATGTTAGCTTTTAACTAAGAATTTTGATACTTACCTGACCAATAAGTAAAATTGTGGTTTTTTTAATAAATTCGACACGTTTTAATAAATAAATAAATATATATATAATTGCAAATAAATGCGAAATTTTATATATTGTAATTTTTTTTGCGAAATTTCGATATATTTTATGTGAAATTTACGTACCCCTAGTAATAGGTAAAAGAAACACACTAAAATCAAACAATAACAATGGTGAACCTGTAAATGTAATTATTTCAGCAACGTACGGTTTTTATAATTTGATTTCTACAGCAAGCACTATTGTGTGTTGTAAGGCTGCTGTGTACTAACCCTACTGGATTGGCTCACCTCAGTGTTAACCAATGGAGAAAATGTGTCCAAGGATTGCCGACTTAGATTGAAAGATCTTTCTTTAAAATTGTACTCCGCAACAGATAAAGAAATTTTACACCTTAGGGCATTTTTCGTTTAAAAAAATGCAAATGATATTTTTATATTAAAATTTTTCTGGGAGTAAAAAAGTCTGGTATAGTGTGTTTTAAACGCTCCCAAGATTCCTTTGGTGGACAAAATTTATAAAATGAATCCTGTTGCAAGGTTCAAAAAAGTTCAAAGGTTTTTCTAATCGGCACGTTAAGGCTGCTATGTACTAAGAAAAAAAAATCGTATTTCCCTTTTCCTCCTCTTGCAGACTCTTGTGGTGGGAGGAGTCCAGTTCACAGTTCGAGAATTCCACACCCCTTAGGATTGACATTTGGAGGGATCGTAATGGCTCTCTCTCTATAGGGGGGTTATGCACTGTCCCCAAATTTTTTATTTAAAATATATTTTTGTCAACAATTTACAGGTACATAAATGCTGATAATCAAATAAAATTGGCATTGCCAGATAGCCTGAACTTTTATGCAAAGCGCTACAGGATTCATTTTATAAATTTCGTCCACCGAAGGAATTTATGAGCGTTTAAAACACACTATACCAGATTTTCCCCGAATAATTTAAATTTTAAAATATTAATTGAATTTTTTAAAAAAACAAAAAATGTACACAAATGTGAACTTTCTTTCTCTATGACGGAGTGCAATTTAAAAAAAAAAATCCTTGAATCCAAGTCGGAAATCCGTGGACAAATTTTCTCCATAGGTTAACACTGAGGTGAGCGAATCCAATGGGGTTAGTACATAGCAGCCTTAATTGTTTTGATTTAGCTCACAGAGTACAACGACATCCATTACGATATCATATTGTACAGAAATTTCAAAACTTATCGATTTTGGATTTTTGTTGATGCTGATGTTTTTGTTGTTGTTTCTAATGCCCCCTGGCCGGAAGTTCAAGACTAGGTCCATATAGGCTGTGCGGTTCCGGTTTATATAGCACCACAACTGTCGGAGTCCGTCTTAGCTAGTTGCCACCTCAATTTTCCTTTCTAAAAAATTATTTACTTCTCAAAAGAAAGTTTAATTAAAACAAATCATTTTCTTAAGCAGGTACCAATTTATTTTTACCTTGCTTGATTTTTTTGTTGTGGATTATGCCCCTAGATCGATAGTATATCAGATCAAGTCCATTAAGGTTATTAATCAGAGAGTGGTGCGGCTTTGGTTTTCAATAGCCCCACAAGGGTAGTAATCCGACTTGGCTAAAGGACCGGTCCCGTAATTTTGAACCGAGTCAAGTGACGAGACCAGAACACTTGACCCCACACCACCAGAGGTAAATTTGAGAACTTGGAGAACATTGTAGCCATGGCAGATTTTTCATGCACCAGTCGCCATTAGTGTACTAGTCAACACCTTCTCTCCGCTGAGAGAAGGTGTTGGACCAGTACATGGCGGTGGATTTGTCAGCGGCGAGCATCGAACCAGTGACGCTCAGATCACTGGCCCGTTGCTCTAGCTCGCCCCTGCTTGATTCTTAAATAATTTTAACAAGAATGTAAATAATTTATGCAGGATGTGCTTTTACTGCGTGTTGCCAACTCCAGTCTCCAAAATTCAAGTTCATTTCATTCTTCCCGATGTAATCCCGAGTCAGAAAAGATGGAGATGACTTCTTCGCTTTTGTCCTCTAATTTGGATTCTTCCCCCTACCACTTATTTATGAAACAATGAAATCGTGGAGGATTCTGCAATTGAATGGCTACATCACCCAGCGCATTCCAAGAGAATATTACGTTTCGAATTCTAGCAGTGTAATCAGTTCGGAAATCGTCTGCAGAGGAGAATTTATTTATCTTTAAAAACAAGGGAAGTTCAGATTTTGGCGGAGATAACTTTTTATAACAATGAATTCGACAGGCTTGCTCTTGACGGAAGGGAACTCAAAAAGACACCGTTTTCTCGACAAGAAACAATCAATCACATAAAGTTGCGATCCGAATCAATTGCTGTTCACATGAACGGAGAACACTGAATATTAAAACAGTCATCGGATCCAGGAAATGCGGGTAACAAAATGATCCAACATCCGAACGCTTTTTAGCAAGAGGGGATTTTCAGTGATTTACATAATATAGCAGATGCAGCGATAG